>WTXK01000026.1:0-319986 GCA_025769895.1 Lactarius psammicola | reverse complement strand
GGGGCTGGTTGAAAACCATGTGTTCCTCGCTTATGTTTGCTCGGCGCTCGTGGTGGAAATTCACTTCGTTCCCGTCCCCACCCTCCGAAAATGTGCGCCCATTCGCCACGTGGGGTTCTCATAATGGCTGCGCAATGAGACGTCAACAACATCTATTTCTCCCACATCGGCAACACTTTTGCGAGTCGCTCAGCTTGCTTTCGGCCGTCCTTCACCGCAGTGTGTTTTAGCGCATGGTGTTTGTTCTAGTAGAGACGCGATGACTCAGTCATTGACACTGGATCCTGTATCTACCCAATGATTTGGGATGACTAAAAACTGTCCCCTACTATGCCATTGTGGTGTTCGGAAAAACCAGTCCCCGTTCGTCTATAAACCAGCTAACAAATCCCCCCTTGTCTTGCCGTAATCGTTCCACCGTCTCCAACCTCTTGACAACCAAGGCCGTCGTTCCCATCCTCCACCAGCCAGCCGTCTCTCCACTCAATCGACCTCACTTTTCTGGGCTCCAAGCGTATATCCTCTCCCGTGGCCCTGAACCACTCGAGCGCTGGCTGCCTAGCCCAGCGATTCGCCGCCCCACCTGACTGGAACCAGCCCATGTGGCCGCCTCCGCGGGTGACAACGAGCGTGAACCACTCGTTCCGGTCGTAATCCCGTGGCGCAAACTGAGCGATCGGATCGTCGTCCGAGTTGAGCGCCAGAAAGGGTATACGGATCGCGTCGAGCTTATCGTGGCTCGACGAGTAGGCATAGTATTCCCACACGTCCTCGAATGGGAACGGCGGAGAGGAGCCCGCGGAGTGCACGGAGATGAGTGTGTCGAATTGGAGCATCGTGAGGCGCTCGTGCGACATGAGAGCGGGGAGTGCCTGAGCAAAGCGAGAATTGGGGAACTGGCGGATGGAGTCGATGTGACGATGGACAAGGTTCTTGAGGTTGGTGCCGAGGCCCTTAGAATACACGCGGCGAGAAACCAGTGATCGTTGAGACTACGCAAGAAGTGTGTCAGTGGGGTACAGAGAGTGGAAGGTAATTCGAAGACGTACGCATGTCCCGTCTTGACTGTGTCCCAGGGCTGAACTCTTGAATTAGCAATGAAATTGAGTGAGAGCGATCGGATACATACACAAGCGAGTGCGCACGCCGAGACAAGACGGCACGATTCACCTTCTTCTTCAACATACCGCGTCAATATGTTGGCACCGAGAGAGAATCCGAGTCCGAGGAGAGGTGCATGGGGGTACAACTGCGCGATATAAAGGATCGCCTGTCGAAAGTCGTCCGTGTGGCTGAATCCGTAGAGCTGACTTGTCAAGGGCACATCGGCGCCTAATCATATCTGAAAGTTGATATACAATCCCTTTCTGAAAGAAGTCACGCACATCCTCGAAAGTTGACAACCACGGCGCGATATCCGAGGCCACCCTCCTCTACTGGTGCCACCGCGGGAGAGATAATTCCGAACATATGCTTCATGCGAACCTATTCTAGCTTATGTCAGGAACGACTGGGCTTGCGACACCCTGAGAATCCAATGTTCGTCAGCGCACCGCCTGTAAGACCATGCAGAGCAACGACAACGGGGGTTGTTTTTTCGAATACGCGTCCGGCGGCGGCTGGTGGTGTGAAATCAACCCCGCTGCAGAAATAAAAAGAGCTAGTTAATTAGTTGACAGTTCGAGAAGATATGTACATACAGAGTTCCGCCATCTTTGAGTCTGAGGAGCTTCCTGTGCAGATTATGATTATTCCGTCCAAAGTAGGGGCAATACGGCGCAGGTGACGAACCTGTCATACACCACTGCATCCGCTTGAGAAAAGTCGCCGACGACTGCATATCCAGTCTGCAGGTGGCCACTGCACGTTTTCTGGGTGAGGGGGCCTGGGGTGATAGAGGAGAAGACGTACTTGAAAAGCCACCAGGCTGCCTTGAAGGGTGTGAGTACGCTTGAACACCGGGTCTCGATTAGCGTACGGAGTGAGATCTTCTCCGACTCTGTATCCTTGAGCGAGCCTCGTCTCTGGACTACGACCTGTGCGGGCTTTTGTGGCCAGGTAACTCTGGAGCGGGAACCAGAACCGACGGGAAAGCGCGAAAAGAACGAGCCCATCGGAAGGTGGGGGGGATGTATGCCGAATCCGAAAACGTTTCGGACGCTCGAGTGGCGCAGCCAGCGCTTAGAAGCAGGGAAATGCTTGGGGAGGGCGATTGATGACTTCTGTGCCCCTTTTCCTCCCGGAATCCAGGCCTTCCCCCCCCGGATAAGTGACGTGTCGGTACAGTGTCAATGCAGAAAATTGAGTTTTGAACTCACGCAATGTAGTTTTTTGTTGGAAACCAGCGTACGGCCCCCTGGATGGGTAGTAGATAAGTGAGCAGTAATGACGTCAAGGTCATCTATCCTACCATCGGGATGCCAGAGCATTCTATTCTGCTATCCTATAAGACCTAACGCCTCCACTTCAACCGTCCTTTCCTCCCTTCTTTCCATCCCCCACTCGCTCGCCGCCGCCATTTCCGCCGCCTGAAATGGCCGCAGCAAAAACCAAATCAAAATTGGTCATCCCACTTCCCCACCCCACTTTGACCATTCCTAGAAACAAGCACACGCCCCCTTCCTCATCAGCAGGCTCATCGCCCACAATCGCAAAGACACCCAAGACACCTGCGGATGAAGGAATAGACTTTTTCGAGTCATCGATAAAGCACGGTGAAGCACCTATCCGTGTGTATGAGCTACCATTAGAACCAGATGGAGGGCCAAGCAAGAGTCGAGAGGTAGGTCCAGCCGAATATATGCGCTGTCATACTGATAACCTTTGCGCAGTACATACGTCTCCCCCCCGCAGATGTTCCGTATATTCTCCGCGTCTCGCTGGAAGCGGGTACTCCAGCGTCTAGAAACGGTGTGTTCAAAACTAATTTCCCCCTCGACGGTGGCGTGTTTGACCGCAATAAGTTCGCTGAACGAAAGTAAGCCCGTGCGGTGCTTCTCACTCCGTTCAGTTTGAACTAAAAAACTTGTTCACAGGCTTCCCACAAACGTTTCAAAGCCTATCCAAATTGACCTTCCTATATCCCATGCTGGTGCCTTTGCTTATTGGGTCGAGTACGACGATGTGACTCCCGGAAATCGGATTACTGGCAGAGAGGGCTACTTTAACATCGATCCACTCCTTCGAATCAAGGCACGCACGCCAATCCTCGGGAGTGACTCGCAGCATTTACTACCCACCGATGGCGGCGCGGTGATAAAGGATGAGATTGTCAACCTCCCTCTCTCCGCTGTTTCTCTTCTTAGCACCGTTTCAAAATGGATGGGTCCCGTGTCCAAGTGGTCAGACTTTTTCGCAGAGGCTAGTGAGAGGGGGTATAATATGTTACACTGGACACCGCTTCAGGAACGCGGTATAAGCAACTCGCCCTACTCCATTAAAGACCAGCTCCGCTACGAGCCGAGCATGTTCGATGATCCCCGATCCGTTGAAGATGATGGCGGCGTCGCGAAGATGGAGGAAGTGCTGGGCCTCGCCCGTGACCGATACGGTCTTCTCCACCTGACCGATGTAGTCCTCAATCATACGGCTAATAACAGTGTTTGGCTCGAGGAGCACCCGGAGGCTGGTCAGTCATCTGTTTCGGTCGTATCCTTCCTCATGACTCTTAAGACCTTTCCGCCTTATAGGTTACAGTCCACTCAATTTCCCGCATCTTGTTCCCGCTCTCGAGCTCGATGACGCTATTATTGATTTTTCTGGTTCGCTCAAGGATCACGGTTTACCTACTGAGGTCACGTCAATGGACGACGTGGAACTCCTTTTGGATGCCTTCCACGACTACATCCAGCAGTTCAACTTCTGGCAATATTACGTCCTCGATCTTAAGAAAGAGAAGGAAGCGGTCCAGGCGGCCCTCTCTTCTGGCGAGATCAAGCCATGGGACGGACCTGACGTTACAGGCAAAAGCGCGGCCGAACTTGCAACAATCATGCGTGCGTACCGTAACGGGGAATTCCTCCAGGGGTTGTCAAAATACGCGAAACGGTTCGGCGTGACTGTAGATGGCGCTGTCGCCGCTGGTTTCGTCCTAGCCGCGCGTGGGAGTGACGCGGGGCTCGCAAATGCGTGGGGTGACGTCGTGGACGCGTTGAACCTGCCGCTCTACCGGGAGTGGGAGGAGGATGTTAATATCGCCCTGGAGAACATCAAGAATCGCTTGAAGTACACTCGTCTCGATGATCACGGACCCAAAATGGGTGAAATTACCAGAAAGTCAGTACCCAAGTCCGTTTTACGCGACGAGAGCTAAAGCAATCATAGATCTCCCATCATGGAACCCTATTTTGCTCGTATTCCCGGGGCCGAGAAAGAACCCCTCAAGTACTCTCTCGCTGTAAATGGGTGGTTGTGGGACGCAGATCCTCTCGCCAACTTCGCTCTTCTTCCTTCCAGAGCTTATTTTCAGCGTACGGTCATCGCCTGGGTTGATTGCGTAAAACTCAACTACGGTTCGTCTCCTGAGGACTCGCCATTTCTTTGGGACCATATGAGCAAATACGTGACTTCCCTGGCCCGCATCTTTACTGGTTTTCGGCTGGATAACTGCCACTCGACCCCACTACACGTTGGCACAACTCTCCTTGACCGCGCGCGTACTATCAATCCCGATCTTTATGTCGTCGCTGAACTGTTCACTGGAAGTGAGGACAAGGACACTGTATTCGTGAGCAGGCTTGGCATCAACAGCCTCATTCGTGAGGCTGGAAATGCAGGGGACCCTAAGGAGTTCTCTCGCATTACCTGGCGCTATGGCCTCGGGAAACCATTCGGCTCAATGGACGGCGCTTGCCTTACATCGTCCTCGTATGTTGCCCCTCCAACTGTCTCAGGGCGTGGGCCCATCCGACCATGCGTCATCTCGCCAATCTCTGGCTCGCTACCGCATGCGCTGTTATACGACCAAACACACGACAACGAGTCAACAACCAGCAAGCGGTCAGCGGAAGATACACTCTCGACAGCCGCCATTGTCGCGTTCTCCTGGTCCGCGACAGGTAGTGTGAAAGGCTACGACGAGGTTTATCCACGGCTGCTGGAGCTCGTCCGAGAGGCCAAATTATACGAGCTTGTCGGGCTTGGCGACGCCGAGGGGAAACAATTTGGACGTGGAGGGATCGCAGTCGCAAAGAGGTTGTTAAATAGTCTGCATCGGGAGATGGTCCTTGAGGGATTTGAGGAAGGTCACATCCACCAAGAGAACGATGTGCGCCAGATCGACCGTTGCTCTGTGCAGACTGACCGCTGACTACCTGTCCTCGCAGTATCTTGTTATGCATCGTGTGCAGCCAGGTACTCAGAAGGGTTACCTTCTCGTGGCGCACACAGCTTTTGCTTCCTCCCGAGGCTCGAAGGACCGTGGCTCCAGTAAGTCCCTTTCGCGTATCGTGTCTTTTATACTCATAGCCAGACAGTTGAACCCATCCGCCTTCGTGGATCAAGCGCGAAGTTCGTTTTTGGGGCGGGTATAGAGTTCACCGAAGTCGTTTCGATTCCAAACACGATCACTGGTATCCCGTCGAAGTTGGTGCATCTCCGGCCCGTATCCCCGTTGTGGGGACGTGACGACCAGGGACCATATTCGGAGATCACAGTGCCTGATTACTTTCCACCTGGTAGCATAATGATCTTTGAGACACAACTCGAAGGCCTGGATCCCACGCTGGACAAGCTATGCGGTTCCGGAGCGGAGGACGCGTTCCAAGATCTTGACCTCGTCGATTTGAACGTCTTATTATACCGAGCTGATGGGGAAGAAATGGACGCTACTGGTGGCGAAATAAGCGTCTACGACGTTCCTGGTTTCGGAAAACTCAAGTACTGTGGTCTGGAGGGTTGGATACACCCCTTGAAGAGCGTCATACAGCATAATGATCTGGGGCATCCTCTCTGTGGCCATCTGCGAGATGGGGCCTGGGCGCTGGACTACATGTCTAGACGGCTCTTCAAACAAGCGAACACGTTTCCCAAATTGCAGAAACCCGCCGAATGGTTCAAGGAACGGTTTGACCTTGTTAAGGCGACCGTACCACCTTACCTTCGGCCGAAGTACTTCGCCATCGTAATCTCGGAGGCGTATAAAGCGGCTCGCCACGTAGCTATCGAGCAGTGTTCCGATTTTATCTCGTCTGGCCATTCGTTCACTCAAGATTTGGCAATGGTATCGTTGCAGGTGCATGGGCGTGTGCAGTCGGCCTCGCTAGATCCTGTCAAGAGTGTCCCTTCACTAGCTGCGGGCCTGCCGCACTTTTCTTCCGGTTGGGCAAGGTGCTGGGGCAGGGACGTCTTCATCTCGCTACGTGGTCTATTTTTGACGACCGGTAATTTCGAGTCTGCAAAGAGGCATATTTTGGCGTTTGCGTCAACGCTGAAGCATGGTCTGATTCCGAATCTGTTAGACTCCGTTCGTAATCCGAGGTATGTATCTCCCTTCACAAATACACTACTTCTGATCTCTCATTCCAGGTACAACTCGCGTGATTCACCTTGGTGGATGCTCCAAAATATCCAGGATTATGTCCAGAAGGCCCCAGACGGTCCCGCGCTCCTTAACGAGCCTGTGAAGCGCCGCTTCCCTAAAGACGATACCTGGGTACACTGGGACGATCCGCGCGCTTATTCTGATACCAGTACTATCGCAGAAATTATCCAGGAGGTGTTACAACGACATGCAGACGGCATTTCTTTCCGCGAACACAACGCCGGTCCCAACCTTGACATGCAGATGCGTGGTGAGGGATTTAGCATTGACATTCACGTCGATTGGAAGACGGGCCTGATTCTGGGTGGAAGTGCGTGGAATTGTGGTACGTGGATGGACAAAATGGGCGAGTCGGAGAAGGCAGGGACAAAAGGGGTACCCGGGACCCCGCGAGATGGTGCACCTATTGAGATTACGGGGTTGTTGAAGAGCACACTGAGGTGGTTGGACAGCCTGTCAGGCGGTGGCAAGTTCCCATTCGAAGGAGTTGATGCCGAAGGTGAGTCTAAGCGCCACTAAATTCTGCATGCTTTCCCTCTGAGCGAGTTGGCGATGCAGTGAATGGAGAACGACGTCTGGTCACATATCGAGAATGGAACGACTTGATTCAGGATTCATTCGAAAGGTCATATTATGTGCCTCTAGGTCAGTCCCGCTTTGGTCTCGGCCTCGTATAACCACTAATCCGATGTTTAGATCCCTCGGAAGACAAGGAGTATTCCATCGACCCAACGCTCGTCAATCGCCGCGGAATCTACAAGGACGTCGTCGGATCGGGGCCTGGCCGGGAGTGGTCAAACTACCAATTCAGGCCGAATTTCCCCATCGCCATGACGGTTGCACCGGAGCTTTTCGATCCCGAGCATGCACTTGTCGCGTTGAAACTCGCAGATGAAGTTCTCCGAGGACCACTGGGAATGAAGACACTTGATCCGAGCGACTTACAATATCGCCCCTTCTACGACAACTCGAACGATTCAGACGATCCTGCCGTTGCAAAAGGCAGAAACTATCACCAGGTTAGTGGATCGAAAGAGTGCGATCACGCGAATTGAACGAAGCTTCAGGGTCCCGAGTGGGGGTGGCCCCTGGGGTACTTCCTGCGAGCGTATTTGTATTTCGATTCGAGATACGGAGCAGGCGCGGAGGTGAGTGGGCACATTTTCTTCTGAACGCTATACTGATAGTCTCATCAGAACCCAATTGACACTTTGCACCACATCTACGATATCCTTCGGGCTCCTCGAACTTACATCAGCAATGATCCTTGGGCCGGGCTACCCGAGTTGACGAACAAGGACGGGGCATTCTGTTACGACTCCTGTGCCACGCAGGCGTGGAGTGCAAGTACCATCTTGGACGTTCTGGAGGAAATTCATGAACGGTATTGAGGAGGGCGTAGAGGAAGTGTTGTAAATTGTGTGATTGGATTGGATTAGATTTGTATGGTCTTGTTTGGGTTTTGAGGCTTTGACATCGCGTGCGCAGGATGCCAAGGGAAAGAAAATAGATGACTCCGTCCATCTCTTATGTCTTTCTTCCGTTTTGAACAGCACGATCGATTGAAGCAAAGGTTTTTGGAGGTAAAAGGGGAACAGGAAGATCTCGCCGTCTACACTTGGGGTGAGGACAGTTATGATGGGCTAGGCGATGCTCTTCAGGAGGGTGGCGATGAACTAAATGACGAGACTTTTGGTGGAACTGGTGAAGTTGGCAAGTTTTCTATGTTTCATTGGATTGGTACCGCTTTCCCTTATCATGACCAGGCAAGGACTTCGATTTCACACAGCAGACACTACTGCTCGATCACCATCCCGGACCTCTTCCGTCCCAGTCGGATACATTCGAGCAGTCACCCGCACAGCCAGACCCGTCCCATGCCTATGGAGTGCAGGCCTCATCTTCCTGTACGGTCGTCACAAAATTAAATCCTGTGTCCCTCTCAAATTCCTCCCCTCTGCCCTGCAGCTCGTCCCTGGCCCATCACTTTGGGACGAAAAGTCGCCTTTCTCGGTGCTCCCTCGATCGAGCAGTACTTCTCGTAGTCCTGCTGATCTCGTCCGCAATGGCTCCGCCCGTGTCTCGAGTTTCTCGAATGGCGGCTCGGTGTCGTCCTCGGGCATCGCCTCCTCACAGTCGCCCGGCGCCTCCGCAGCTCAGCTGACCCCGCAAGCCACGGCGCGGACATTGCAGGATATCGAAGCAGAAATGAAGGCGGCTGCGGTTCGCACAGCGCGTTCAGACTTCTGCGATCACACAACGACAGCAGTTGATGCAAGAACAGCAACAAGTCCAGCAATCTCACTATTACCAACAGCAACGTTCCGCCCCTCCGAGAATGCACCCACAGGCTCAGTCGCCAAGGTTCCATCAGCAGCTGCAACAACAACAGCTCCTACAACAGCAACAGTTGCGGGAACAACAATTGCAGGAGCAACTGCAACTCCAGATCCGCCAACAACAGATGCTAGAACAGGAGCGGGAACGTCGCTTACAAGAGGCGCAGCAACTCCAGGAGCAACTACGCCTCGATCAGATGGAACGACAACACCGTTCGCAGCGCCCTGATATTCGTCAGCAGCAAATCATGCAAAACCAGTATCTTCATCAACGCCAACCGTCGGATCACCTACCCATCGTGTCACCCTCGCAACAGTTCGTCCAGCGTAGGCAACAGTCTCCTGCCTTTGTCGACCCCCATCTGCAGCCTCAGTATCAACAGAAGGGCCAGTATGTGCCACAGAATATCCAGTTACAGCAGCGCCTTTTGTCTGAGATGGCCCAGGCGGAGTTTATGCGGGATATGCAGGCTGTGTCGCAGGCGGAGCAGGACGCTCTTCAAGCTGAAGCGATGCGTAGGATCATGGAGACCGAACGCATGGAGGAGAAGAGGAGACGCAAGGCCGCTAAGATCGCTCATATGGCACGTCTGTGCACAAACACGACACCGTCTCGTGCTGATATTCCTTCAGTCTCGATACAATGATCTCATGACACAATCCGACAAGGATTTCATCACGCGGATACAACTCTCACAGCTTGTCACGCAAGATCCCTATGCGGACGATTTTTACGCACAGGTCTACGGCGCTATCATTCGTTCGCGTTTGGGGCTCCAGCCGTCCGATGAACGTGTCTTAAAGTTCGGCTCATCCGGAGGCGTCGGTCTAGGGATGGGACAAAAAGGCGGTGGGAGACGACCAAGTGCTATGCAGAAAATGGAACAGCAGATCGAGCGGATCGTGAATAATGCACGTCAGAGAGAGCAAGAGAAACGTGAGCTCTTATTTCGATATTTGTCCTCAGTCTGGCCTAAACGCAAAACGGTTGGTACTAGCTGCGAATCATAGCTTGCAAGGCGCGCTCGGTAAGACTTCCGGGCGAAGTTACAAGGCAGCCCCGCGGCAACTATTGCAGGTGGACTCTTCAAATAGCTCCACAGCATGCGCACATCTCCAGGGAAGACGCAATACGCAAGCACGGTGAAGGCGCTGCGAAGGAAGCTGCGAAGATAGGGGTGGAGGCACTTGGTGTTACTGCCGATGTGAGATGGTACCCCACATGGTCTTTATTGTGCGCTCATCAGGCTTTCAGCCTGAAAACACGGCTTCGGAGGACCCTTTGACGACGAAGGAGCATTGAAAATTCTGGAGCATCTGTATGACCTTAGTATTGGACATCGAGCAACTAAGGCGCGAGCAGTCGAGTCTCAATCCCGAAGACCCCGACGCAGTGGAAGCCTGGTACGCTCACTCGATAGCACTTCTCGTACAACTCAAAGATTTTCTAACTCACTAAAAGGAACGCGCGGTATTCTGAACTCGTTCAGCAACTATGGGACAATCTCAGAGTTATGGTACCCTTGGAGACGAGGCAAGCCCCTGCTGGTCGTCTTTTTGCCGTTTCTGATACGGAAACGTTATAGCAATCCGCATCCATTTATTTCGCTCATCACTCCTTCCAAAGGAAAAAAGCTGCTACCGAGAATATCTAGACATCTAACCTCTCAACAAATGCTCACAGTGCTTACTCTCCTAGTCGCGTGCTTTTCGCAAATGGATATCGTTATTCACGCGGGCATTCTCGACGTTCCAGAGGAAAGCGCCCACCAACAAGATTTGGAACGACAAACACAAGCGTTCCTTGGGAGCGTCGTTCAGAGCATCTTGCCGGTCGTGGCTAAGGCGGGGTTACGTTTAGTTAGTGGACTATTGGGTCTATTACTAGAGAGGAGTGACATCGTTTCCATTACGCAAACAAGGGTTCGTACTCACAACTTCCATTCTTATACTAGCTGATCGCCATTCCCATAGCCCGGCTTGGCCATCCTTACTTTGTTTCTAAGTCGCGTTGAGGTGATCAAACAAAGTATGTCAACAGCCGCGGATCTTTCGGAGCTTCCCACACAAGAAGAAACGGAGCAATGGTATTGGTAATTTTTTTTTACGCCGCAGAGTTTAGACTGAGACCGTTGCACAGGGAGATGATGTTCGATCATCTGTTCCAGCTCTTGCACCCCAACTTGTTGTTCCTTTTCCCCTCGACCCGCATCGCCGCAGCACTGGCCACCCTCCCGCCCAATTCCGCCGTTCTTCCCATGCATACCGAAGCTCTCGACCAACCTGTCTGGCAGTTCCTTGCAGCGCTCGCCCTACATGCAACAAATGAGCAGCAACAGGCGCTTGTTACCGCACTGCGCGAGAAGGTGCTTGAGAACGTAGCAAGCGCGAATAAAGGGTGGGTCGCTGATGAGGACGAGCGGCGTGCTAAGCTTGGGAATGTGAACCTCTTTTTACATGCGCTTGGCCTGGACAGCTCGCAGATCAGCATCTGAATTTGTTTGTCGGTGACTCTGCGTTGAGCTGTAGAAGTTGATTTTTCATTGACTTTATCCATTTCATATTTCGGAAAACTAGAACCATTGAAAACTCTATTCCTTGCTAGAAGGAAGCTGACTCTTCCTACATTGTGTAAGAAAGAACGAGCATCCACACAGCCGCGGCAGTGGCCGGCTGGTTCCGCCCAGAATATCATGTTCCGAACATGTTCCCAACAAAAGCCTTGTGGATACTCCAGCGCCCAGGAACCGCATATCGCGTATCACCCATGACGACGCGGTGCTGTCTGCGGTTACGTGGTTCGCAGTTCATGTTTCATAACAAGGTTGCAATCACAACATATTGCGGCGCTCCTTCTCCCCTTGTTTGCTCGTTCACGCGTTCACGACCTAATGGGCATATTCAGGAGATCGTTTCACAATAACCAATAGCTTAAGCCTTTCTAGTCCATCGAAATCTGTGGCTTTCATGATGCCTTTTCCATGATGCTTTGCCCATATGTGATGATCGGCTCAATTGTATGTCTGTGCGCCTGTGAAGCATCGCAACACTAGAGCGCTCGCCCCCCTGGGTGTATGAAACGTTCTCGCCCTCCCCTGCTTGCCTTTTTGGACCAAGTAACCCTCTGACCATCCTCAATGCGCACGTCTTCCTATGTCACCGAACATCGCAATATAACGGGCGCCACCTTAACCATTCTCCGGGATTTCACACGCTTTTTCTGCCTGGGGATTCGGCCGGGTTCCTCGCAATTCTGATCACGCTTCCTAGATCTTTGTAGACGTATCCGTTGCGGACGACACTTTGACAGGATGCCACAATTTGCGGTGCCACAAGCAGATAAGGCGCGTGGCCCAACATTCATGGTCGCTTAGCCCCGGATAGCGCTTGCTAAGTCGCCCTGTTCGTGCACAAGTACACGTACTATCAGGATACGGCCTAGTCACAGTGGAAGCAGGTACAAGAAGTGAGACTCCGCTGACGCTCTGACTCACTAATACGAACTCTCCCCCCTCGACCTTCAGAGGTACTCCAACTCGATCTCTCGCTCCTCTTTTTTTTTTCGGACATGTTATATCAGGCATGTACCCCCATCTTTAAGCCTCGTACGACCCTCCACTGACACATTCTAGAATCAACCGTATGCTCCTATCCCGTTCACCCGCAGCGACGGCTACCTCGTGCGAATGTTCGGTCACCGAGACGCGGCCTTCTTCATCGAATCGCTCCTCAAAATGAACGCGCGCGACGTGCACCTCGTCAGCAACGTCCCCGGCTTGCACGGCGCGCTGATGGTCTCACGGCCCTCCGTGTCCGGAACGCAAGCCGACGTGCTCGCCAACAACGGACACCCGCTCTGGCTCCTCGACTTCGTCCCCTTACCCCGAGTCACCGTCGTCACGCAGCAGATTTGGAGCCCCCCAAATCAGTCCGACTGGCGCCGCTACGTTGAGCAGGCGCACCTCCGCATGCCCGTCTTTTTCGTGCAAAATAACGGTGTGATTGGCCTGCCCTTGTCACGCGCAGCGGTGGGTGACACCTCGTCGCTGCGAAATGCGGACAAGGCGGCTCCCCTTGGCGGTGGACACTCCACTCAAATTCGTATTGCTGCAAGTTTTTTTCTTTCCTACCCCCCCCCCCCTTCCTCCTCTTCTTCACGTTAAGCTTACATGGTTTCTCCTCCCCCCCCCCTCCTTCTAGTGGCCTGGCTATGAGACATGGGAAAGGCAGATTCAGATCCGGGATCAAACGCGGCATCGCAACGAGATCACGTTGGAACGGTTTGCGAAACTGGTCGCGGGCGTAGTTGATAGATTTCTTGCGGTGAGGCTCTGTCCCGGTTTTCAACGTCACATCGTACGCTATACTGACGCCCTTGTGTCTTTGTAGCATGGCGCAACGGTCGTCACTCGCGATCTCACGTGGCGTGTGGGGAATGGCGCCATCACCCGCAATGACGTGATCATTGTTGGTACCGTGCAAGTCTCCGCAGGGGGTTGGATGCCCATCCTGCAAATTGTTCCACCTCCACCTAATCCTAATGAGACTCCGACTCATTATTACCATAGTTAGATTCGATCGACGTATTTGTACTCATATATCATACCCTATAACTTATGTCGTACCCAGGTACGACACTCACTGGAAATTTTAATGGACGCTACAAGCTTTTCCGCACCGCAAGGACAGCCTACCTGTGCTGGCTTCCCCTTATATCATAAACCGATCCGACTTGACATTCGCAGCTATTTAGCTTGAGCAAATTAATTGCCTCGTGGTCACCTCGCTGGAATGATTGCCCATCGATTGGCTATGTACATCAAGGCAAATCGCGGGCTAGTAAGGACCTGAACTGAGAACGGAGAAAAACACGAACGGCCGGGTCTTTGGAATAGGACGAAAGGAACACTTGATAGGAAAAAAAGAAATGGTCACATGGTCGACTATTGTAGGCACAGCAAGGACAGCGCATCGTGCTTCCTGGGCGGGTCTGTGCAACCGAATACTTCGAGTCGGCGTTCTTCTCCCCTCTTCATTATTACCTGTTCTGATACAATTGATCCGTGGAGATCGAGAACTGGCAGTGCTTCCCACGGCGGCATCCCACCCTCTGGCAAGTCTAGCAGTCCCGTCCCAATAACATCGGATGTATTCACATCCGGGAGCTGAATGATGGGAAGGTCGAACTGTGCACGTTTCTTATCGAAGATCGCACGCGGCAACCGCTTGACGTGGGCGCCAGGTTCCAGACGGTTCGTTGACAGCGAAGAGAAGTTGGCGTAGTTGGGATAGAGCATGGTGTAGCCGCGCAAGAAAACCATTTCGATAAAATATTTCTTCCAGGAGTGTTGCCATCTGTTCGAACGAACATTCGGAACAATGGCTGGGAGTGATTGGTCGGTTAGGCGGCTTGCCACATAGGTATGAAACTCGCGCCAATGTTCCGGGAAGTATACGGCACCCCAACTGCAGGGAATTTGTGACAGATAGGGTGTATTTAGGGCGGCGATACCAGTACTATTGAACAGCCGACGAGCGTCGAAGGGTCTCCGTCCTTCGAGATGGAGTTCAAGATTCTTTTGTTGGTACAAACTAATACCGAAAAGCTGTGGAGACTTGTTCTTTGTACTGCCGTACCTGGAACGATCGGTGAAGTCCGAGAAATGAGGCACGTTACGAGAAAATCCTACCTGTAGCGTAGAAGAGCTAGCTTAATCCAGGCATAAAACAACGGGGAAACCTCAACATCATCCTCCAATAGTAGGCCATACGAATCGTTTGATCGTGGATACCAAGACTCCACGACGGCGGTCAACAAACCTCCATGTGCAATCCTGTGATGTACAAACACGGAACCGTGTTTCCATCCGAGAATATCGGCCAGTCGCTTGGTGTCTGCATCTGCAGAGTCTTCCATGTTGAAACGAAGATCAAGGGAGTCGCCGAAGTAGCGAGCCCTTTCCAGGGAACCGAGTAGACGCGACAGCGATCGCGACCTGTTGTTCGTGATGATACTGACATCCACACGAGGTACATTCCAATCTATCAAAGTCAGCGCACACAGAAAAGATCAACACTGGCGGAACGTACGCCTCCACTCCACAAGTGATAGTGTACCCATCCAGTCTGAGTACAAGAGGTCTGAGCGCGCAAGCCGGACCACCACGGACGCCACGGGCGCGGGGCTCCGCACAGCACGAAGCAGGGAATTTGTGTATGCATCCGTTATTGTCAAAGCGACGAACACATCAGGGGGACCAGATAGTTGGGCCAACCAAGATGAAATCACTGAGTCAGCTGGAGTTGGACCGGAGGAGCTCGTCTCAAAATACAAGGCACACGTATCCGTAGAGATGAAGGTTTGATCCGTATCTTCTTGCGCATACAGTAAGATATCTATATGATATCCATTAATCACCAAGCCACACGCCCCCTGGGAGAACGCAGTGAGATCGTCGAGAGTAGGGAACAAAACACCGAAATGACCGTGAGGCGTATAAGAGCCAACATTCGAAAACTGGGGCTCTTGGTCAAAGATACGTAAGTGATCGTCGCCACTACCAAGAGTGGAGTTGCGCTGCCTATCAGTAGAGTCCAGAACGTCCGGATGAGATGCAGAACCGGAACAAGTGTTCCCAGCTGACTCTTGACCAATGATGACACCGCCGATCATGTCGGGCCGCGTGCTTGAAATCCAGTGTCCAAGTGCCAACCACGAATCTAGGGTCTCGTTCATAAAGGTGCGTTCGTCAGAAAACATAAGGCTTGGCAGTACGAATGGGGGGACGAGAAAATCCGCAGGATGATGAGATGCCGGCGGTGTGAGGCACGGTTCCTTATGCTCCCCGGACTTGACAAGAGAAAAGCCCTTTGGGCCAAGGGGGAACGTCACGTCTGGAGGATTGAGAAGTAGAGAACCAGTCGCTTTATTCACTTCTTGTAGACCTGACTCTCCGAGGAATAGTGTCCAATCAGTTGACGCATGGAACGCTACGTCAATGAGAGCCCTGGTAGAGCAAGTTGCCTGAAGGCAAGGGAGCAGTGTCAGTTGTGTTGGTAGAGTATATCTATATGAGGAAAGGATTTGGCGAAGAGACAATCGCGCTGTAGACAACAATGTTTCGGGGCAAAGGATAATGACTTCTTCGACCCTTGCGGGGTACTCGAGGACTCCGGCGAGTATCCTTGCCAGAGTCGGAGTACTCTTTTCGGTAAGGGGGAGAGCAACGGTGATCGAAGAATTGGAGGTCGTTTTTGCGGACCCAAGTTCGAGCTTATACAAGGGCCCGAGTGCACCCGCCAACGGCTGATCGAGCGCACTTGGGGGGTTGAATACAGCTGGATGGACTTCCCACCCTGGGAAATGAGAATTCACTGAGAACGGATCCGCAGAATGACTGGCATAGCCTCTGAAAAGAACTAATACAGAGAATACCAGAGCGAAGAGGAGCAGAAGAAACCGCCGAGAAAGGCGGTTGAAAGAGCGCTCACGGCGAAGTCGACGTCTAGCTTTGATTATGGAGGACTTGGACATATGACAATTAATAAACTACAAGTAAGGGATAAAACCCGCCGTAAGATGTACAAAATCGATGACGTCATGCGCGAAACAACCGCGAGCCGAATTACCAAAGCATATAATCTGTAAAGGGGCACGATAATTACAGAGGATATAGCCTTGTACTCCAGAAAATGGCGTGAACCCTTTGTTATCATTGTGGCCCATCCTTACTGCTGAGGCTCCTGAAGAACTCCGCGTAGGCATGATCTACATCAAACATCAACTGGAGGGGGGTTTTAGCGTTGTCCCTTCGGCTACTTGGAGCGACACCTACTTGTCTTGATTGTTCTTCTGTGATTTCATCAGATGCCTTCATCCCATTTAAAGTGATCAGCCTGTATGGAGGTGAGTAGAGAAAGTGGATCGTTTGCGCCAAACGCACCATCCAACCATTTTGCTCCGTCCTTCCCAATCTTTACTTCCCTTAAACCGCGCGTAGCCCGTGACAAGTTCCTGAAGAATTGGGTGTAGCTGGTCCTTAGCACGCAAGCGTAACTTGAGTGCGTCCATAAAAGTGATAAAACTCTGCCAAGTTACGTCGGCGTGAAGTACCAGGGATCGAGAGACGATGACAAAACCTGTGTCGTTTCTGCGACCCACTTTCCAGTCTCGGGGCCTGCTTCGCTCGAGTGCTCGACAGTCGCTGGCACCCCAACCTCGAGGCGATGAAGCGCCGCAGGGTGATCCATCTTCAATAAGTAAATAATTTGGGTCAAAGCGAATGGTAGAATTAATGCCTACCCGATATCGACTCATGAATTGCTCGATACTTGGCACGTCATCGCCGACCAGTTTAAGCATGGTCTTGTATTGCGATAACAGTCGAGTGCATGCGGGCGAATACCTCTTAGTCTCCCGCCCTTAGTACGCTATCCACCCCAAACGATATAAGGATATGGACGACGCACTCTGCCGCCGTCACTGAGTCACGTACGTACGCACGCTCTAGATAGTCTAAGGCAACGATAATGCCATAGAGGGTCGCTAGTGACTCATACTTCTCTCGTTCAGCATTCGTTGTGTAGAGACGGGCTTCTTCGTCAAGAGATAAAGGTGCGGACATAATTCGGCAGTATAAGGGCAAAAGCGACGTGAGTGATACACTGATCCTTGGTGCAGATATTCTGACTGATCGGCCAGATCAGCTGACCTTGTGCTATCCTCGTCTCACAGCCGGCGAGAACTCCCGCATCCCGTATATACTCCACGTACTCAGGTCTCGACTCAACACAATACGTACTTAGGCAAAGACACGTCCGTGCCACCCTCGCTTGAATGGCTGATTTCGCACAAGATATGTTGAATCCGTACGTAAATGGCCATTGATCCGTGAATCACCGTCGATGACAATTACTCCAGCCCGCGTTCCTCTGCATCGGAAAACTTTAGAATAAGGTGTGTCGACCCCTGCTTTTTCCAATAATTGGGTCCAGAACTGTGCTTGGGCAGCACTCGGATCGCCGAATCACAGGGAATTTCGTCTAACCTGCGTGTCGAAGTCACGGGTATGTGCTTGAGTCCTGAGTCGTTGATCCCCCGATAAGTGTTTAACCTTTTTTTTTAGTGCTTCGAGCGCACAACGTTCCTAATATCAAGAACCGGTTTGGCAAAAGGAGGCGGTTCTTTGCTACTGTGGTCAGTCAGACATCGGAAAAGAAGACGTCAAGCGTTCCGACTGAGGGGCCAACGGTGGAGTGGAACGAGAACCTTGGTACCTTGTAAAATATACCTTTCGTGGTCCTCTTTGTTACGGCTGAGAATTCTCTTCAGTTATGTTCAATCGTCTTCACGTCTTGTACTGTGCCTCTATGCGACGCGGTTTGCAAGTAAAGATATCCTTATTGGAACGCATGAGATGGTACCTCTCGAGTCCCAGATTGGTTCGTTTCTTATTAGAAATCTCGCTCATTCGACTAGCTGAACATCTCGGGCGTAGAAGTTCCTTTTGTCCTTACCAACGCCGGCAGACAAGATGGACAATCGATGCAGCCGGTCATGCTCTACTTGACGGTCAGTGTGTTTCTGAACACGACTTCCCATCCGGGAAAGGATTTAGTCGGTGCTGGAGAAGCTATGAGGTTCTCTATGGCCCATGACTCCACTGAATCCACTCGGCCTACCGTTGCCGATGGCAGTGCGGGAGTGTCACCTGCCAAGGATGCTCTCCGTAACGCCAATGAAGCCATGAGGACGCTTAACCTCTCGAATACATGGGAAGGTGCTCTTGAGAGGGTTAAGTGGGTCATGGATACTGTGAGCCCAATCGCAGAAGTGCGTGCAATGTCCCTGTTGCCAGTCCTTGACTGAACCAAATTTCGTTCTCAGATTCACCCGTACGCGAAGATGGCATATGGTCTCCTTTTTGCAATCCCCAAGGTGGTCTGATTGCGTTATCGTTGGACGGAAATACTTATAATTATTTGTTTGCTAGACCCTCCTAGAGCAGTTTCAACGTGATGACAACATCCAAACTTTGCTTGTCGACTTGCACGATGCGTTTGATTTCACAGGCCAGGAACATACTTTCAGAGCTATCGGGCGTGAGTCCAAGCAGACACAAATCCTTACGCTCATGCTGCAGCATGTCTGCAATTGCTGTGATTTTATCCAATCGTACGCAAAGGATTCGCAATTCTGTATGTAATCTTCATCGGTTTCAGTGGCCGACGTAAACATGCAGTTTTAGGGAAGCGAGTGTTGAAAAATATCGGTGGCCAAGTAAACAAACAAATCGAGGACTTTAGCATCGCCCTTCTCAAACTACGAAAGGCTTTCTTGGATGAGGCCACCATCACTACAGAGATAACCGCACTCCAGATTCTGGACGATGTGGGAATAATTTCTGCCAAGGTCGGCAGTATTTCAAGTCAGCTTGACGGGATGGCTACTCGGCTGAAGTGGGTATCGAGCCAAGTCTCAGACGCCGGTGCGTAGTCCTGATACCTTGAGGGTTGTCGATCTGAGGATTATCACAGAGAGAGATGCAAAAATCAGAGAAATCCCATACGGGACAGGCTCGCGTTTCACACCCGAGAAAGGCTGTCTTCCGGGAACCCGCATTGCATTCTTGGATTTCATCGTCAATTGGGTAGACAACCCCGACTCTGAGCGTAGTCTCATTCTTTTTGGTCAGGCAGGGACGGGGAAGTCATCCATCGCACATGAGATCGCGCGTCGTTTTGACAAAATGCACCGTCTTACGTCATCCTTTATCTTTCTGCGTAAGGAGCAATCTAAACGCGAGGCTTACCACCTCTTTACAACCCTTGCTCGCAATCTCTCCGATCGCTACCCATCATTTAAAGCCGCACTTGGAGATGTCATTAAGGACGACTCTTCTCTTCGAGTCGGTACTCGTGACTATCCCACGCTTTTTCAATCCCTCATCCTGGAGCCACTTAAGGATCTGCACATCGTCGGTCCTATTCTTGTTGTAATCGATGCCTTAGACGAGAGCGGGGATGCGGCCGGTGGAAATGGGTTACACAAATTTCTTGCTAATAACCTCTCTAGACTTCCGTCGAACTTCCGTGTGCTGATCACCTCACGGCCAGAGGACGGTATCGAGTCTGCGTTCGTTGGAGCTCCCTCGGTCCGCATCAAATACATGGATGATCTTGTGCTAGCTGCTAGAACAGATGATGATATTCTCACCTTTCTTCGAACCATGCTCCCCTCAGACGAGCTCAATATTTACTGTGCTGCGCTAGCAACAAAGGCGGAGGGGTTGTTTCAGTGGGCGGCGGTTGCCTGTGGATACATCCTTAAACCTCCCAGTTCCTTCGGTTTTAGCAAGAAAAAGTGCATGGGACATCTTTTAAGACTCACCGCAGATTTCCATGGGCAAGATCCGTTAGACGAGCTGTATAGAGAGGTCCTAGACGGATATTTTATTGGCCAAGAGGCACGACTCCTATTCCGCTCTGTCGTGGGGCAGCTCATTACTGCATTTGAACCCCTCTCCATCCATTCCCTGACCACTTTGCGACACCACACCTTTTAATGACGACGACGACGACGACTCTGTTGTTGAAATGCTCCGTCACCTCAGCTCATTGCTGAGTAATGTCAATTCAGCTGATCAGAACCTTCCCATCGCTCCTCTCCATACATCATTCCGCGATTTCCTCACAAGTAAAGAGAAGAGCGGTGATTTTTATGTTGGCCCTCAGGATGCCCACCATCAATTGGCCCGCTTCTGTCTCGATTTAGTGCTCCACGACCTCAAGTTTAACATCTGCAACCTCGAATCATCATATCTTGCCAACAGCGATGTCCAAGACCTTAAATCGCGCATTACTGAACATATCCCACCTGCTCTGTTGTACGCCTGTCGATATTGGCACGATCATTTGAAACATTTGACATTCGAAACCGATCTCTTTGACAAACTTCGAGCCTTCTTCGACAAGAATTTTCTGTTTTGGCTGGAGGTGCTTAGCTTGACAGGCAATGTCCGTCTTGCTTCACCAGCATTGTCGTCTCTGGATGGGTGGCTAGCCTCTAGTCAAGGCGTGAGTATAACTGTTGATTTGATGAGACAGGCAAATAACTAATAGCTATAACCGCAACAGGTTTCTCAAGTGGAACTAGGGAAACTCCGGGCATTCGTCAATGACGCCTCTGCATTTATACGGTATTTTGGGATAGCTATGGCAAATAGTGCTCCTCATATCTATATCTCTACTCTGCCGTTTGCGCCGACCTGTTCTCTTGTCTCCGCACATTATTCCGGATCATTTCCTCGAACCTTACGCGTGGAACGCGGGCGATTGTCTCATTGGCCAGCATCGGAGATGGTGATTTCGAACGTTGGGGACGGGGTCCATTCCATTGCACTCACTTCAGATGGCCGGCGCCTCGTCTCAGGCTCCTACGATCGAAAAATTCGTGTGTGGAACGCCACGACGGGAGAGGTAGAGGCAGGCCCGTTCACCGGACACACGTCTTCGGTTACGTCTGTGGCATTCTCGCCAGATGGCCAGCGCATCGTCTCAGGCTCGGAAGATCGAACAATTCGTGTGTGGAACGCCACAACGGGAGATACAGAGGCAGGCCCGTTCACTGGACACACATCTTCGGTCACATCTGTGGCGTTCTCGCCAGGTGGCCAGCGCATCGTCTCAGGCTCGGAAGATCAGACAATTCGTGTGTGGAACGCCACGATAGGAGAGACAGAGCCAAGCCCGTTTACTGGACACACGTATTGGGTCATGTCTGTGGCATTCTCGCCAGATGGCCAGCGCATTGTCTCAGGTTCTGCCGATGGAACGATTCGTGTGTGGAACGCCACAGTGGGAAAGACAGACGCAGGCCCATTTACTGGACACACGGATTGGGTCAGGTCTGTAGTATTCTCGCCAGATGGTCGGCACATCGTCTCAGGCTCTGACGATCGAACAATTCGCGTGTGGAACGCCACGACGGGAGAGAAAGTGGCAGGCCCGTTTACTGGACACACGGACTGGGTCTCGTCTGTGGCATTCTCTCCAGATGGCCAGCGTATCGTCTCAAGCTCAGACGATCAAACGGTTCGCGTGTGGAACGCCACGACAGGGAGAGAAGGTTGCAGGCCCATATATTGGACATACGTCCTGGGTCAGGTCGGTGGCATTCTCGCCAGATGGTCAACGCATTTTCTCAGGTTCTAACGATCGAACAATTCGCGTGTGGAACGCCACGACGGGAGAGACCGAGGCAAGCCCGTTTACTGGACATACGTCCTGGGTCAGGTCAGTGGCATTCTCGCCAGATGGCCAGCGCATTGTCTCAGGCTCTTACGATCGAACAATTCGTGTGTGGAACGCCAAGACGGGAGAGAAAGTGGCAGGCCCGTTTACTGGACACACTAATTGGATCAGGTCTGTGGCATTCTCACCCGATGGCCAGCGCATCGTCTCAGGCTCGGAAGATCAAACAATTCGTGTGTGGAACGCCTCAACGGGAGAAACAGAGGCAGGCCCGTTTACTGGCCACACGGATTGGGTCAGGTCTGTGGCATTCTCACCAGATGGCCAGCGCATTGTTTCAGGCTCGGAAGATCAAACAATTCGTGTGTGGAACGCCAGGACGGGAGAGACAGAGGCAGGCCCGCTCGTCGGACACACATCTTCGGTCACGTCTGTGGCATTATCTCCAGATGGCCAGCGCATCGTCTCGGGCTCTGCCGATGGAACAATTCGTGTGTGGAACGCCACGACGGGAGAGAAAGTGGCGGACCCATTTACTGGACACACGTCTTGGGTCAGGTCGGTGGCATTCTCGCCAGATGGCCAGCGTATCGTCTCAAGCTCTTCCGATCGGACAATTTACGTGTGGAACGCCGCGACGGGAGAGAAAATAGTAGGTCTATCTACTGGACACACGGATTCGGTCAGGTCTGTGGCATTCTCGCCAGATGGCCAGCGCATTGTCTCAGGCTCGGACGATCGAACAATTTGTGTGTGGAACGCCACGACAGGTGAGAAAGTGGCAGGTCCATTTGCTGGACACACGTCTTGGGTCATGTCTGTAGCATTCTCTCCAGATGGCCAGCGTATCGTCTCATCAGGATCTGGATCAATTCGTATGTTGGACGTAACGACAGGCAAGACAGAAACTACTGGGCCAGGCCGACTTCAATGACCAATCCAAGATAAACGACGAGGGATGGATACTTGGTAGCAATGATGAGCTTATAATGTGGATTCCGCCAGTACACAGGGAAACTCTTCACCGCCCAAGTAATATCTGGGTTGCAGGCGAACATGAAACTATCCTGGATCTTTCTACTTTCGTACGCGGTCACAATTGGAGTACTTGTATTAATACCTAGATAGAACCGCAGCAACTATGTATTTTTGTTTAGGTGCCCGATAACAGCAGGAGTTCATCAAGACCTTATGCATTACGCCTGGACAACTTGACGTTGGCGTTGACGTTAGCATTGGTAGCTGGGACTTATTATACTTGTAGGTGAGCGCAAGCTATCGATCTATCATCGAGAGCTAGCGCACACGCTTGAAGCCCGCGAAGCCTCGATCTCGATACAACCTGTAGCCCATGCAGGTGGTCATCACAAATGTATGCTGAAACTTCAGATGACTGGAGTGACGGAAATCAAGTTCAAGTTCTTGCTGCATTCGGCACGCGCGGCCCGAAACCGACCCGTCTGGAGACGCACGACTTAGACTCGGAACTTGACTTAGTTCAAGAACGCGCTGTAAGGACGACGGATCCTTGTATGTTCGGAAGCGGTGCGGAGTCCGCAGATGAAGGGGAGGGGGAAAGGATAGGGTGTGGCCAAGGGCCGCGGGAATGAGAAGAGCGAAACGTGACTAGGCGACGCGAGCCTGAGACGAGTGCCATCCGAGGAGGCGAGGTACGGCGAGACGACGGAGAGCGGGCTGCTAGTGTGTAGGAGTGACCCCGATCATTGAACCTGACTCGAACCGGGATCACATAAAGATAAGAGGGAATATTGGCGACACGGCGCTGAGTATATTCAGCAAGAGTAGAAGGTTTGAAAACAAAGGAATCCGGTAGCTACATGCCAGACTGGTAACTTGAAGTGGGCAAGGGGGCCAGTAGTATAAGTAGAAGGGAAGGACGAGCGATATAGGGCGTGAGGAGTGATGACACACGAGAATCGGGAGCGAGACAAAAAGGTGCGAGGGACAGAATACAACACGAGACAGGATATCGATCACAAAGGGACGAGCGGTCCGAGGCCAAGAGGATAAGCGAATGTTGGCATGTCACACGGGTAGATATCGTACAAGAGGGCCTGCATCGAGAGCGACAGCGCGCGCACCGAGACAAATCATAGCGAGGCCCAAAATGATAGACTGGTAGACCATAAAGCGAGTTGACAGGACAAGTAAGTATTGACTGAGGCATCAACGAATAGAAGGCATACGCAATGCACTGCCGTAAAGGCCAGGGGAAGGTGACGTCTTTTGCTAAGATCTCTGGTGTATCCCGGTCATCAAGTTCGTCCCACAAGTCGCCACTATTCGTCCTCAACTTCCCGGTCTCCGTCTTCCTGCGGTGAATCCTGTGGGGCCTTGCACCGTTCTGCGGCAGTCAGTTCACCCCTGTCTTACGTCTTACTTTACAGGGTTATGGAGAAGCTGGGAGAGATATTCCACCATACTGCTACACCCTTTGACTGGCCCTTGATTCATGATGCTTGAATGACCAGATCGCCCCACCGACAACCCCCGCCGCCCATCGCGCAGCTCCACAGGTACGGCACCGGCTATGTCTCGGGCGCAAGATCGCGACGATTGAAAGTGTCTTGTCGGTGCACACGTGGAAACCCACGCTCCAAAATTCACGACTACGAAGCAGCGGTCGAAGAACGTGCGCACGGAACATGGGTGCTACGCGGCTATCAGCACGAGCGCCGCACCTGAACTGTAAAACACGGTGTTGATTGAGCACTTCGATGTTCGCCAGTCAAGCGCCTTCTTCCCGGACCTGCTAGGGCGACTAAAGGTAATCATGATGACATTTCCAAGTTGCTCTGTTTGCGCGCACGAAGTTGGAAGAGAGTCCAAAACGCGGGCCGAGGCCAAGCGCACTCACGTCGTCGATGACGTTGAGAAGGAAAGACTCGGCGAACTTATAAACATTCACGTAAGTATTCTCGCCTATGTGGTCACTTAGTAGGGTCGTAGTGTAACTTAATATGTAGTTAGCATAGGGCACGGAAGAGCATCGGTGCCGTACGAGACAAAGTTAAGGGTTTTCTGACAAGTGGAGGAACGGAATATGGAGGTGTGGGGACCGGATCGTTGTTAAACACCTCCGATCAAGCCTCTGATGGTGGTGTCATAGTGGCTAGAAACGGTAAGTCACTCCCACCTCGTGTTGCTCCAAACGACTTATCGCTTTTCTTTATAGATCGCTTCAATCCCAGACAAGCCTTATCGACATCGGCTTGCACGCCACCGTCACTTCCGAGTCATCGCCGTTGACCATGGATTGGCGCCGCGGCCACTCACTTCCAAAGGTGCCAACTCCGAGAGTCCTTCCTCCTTTGCCGACACAAAAGACATCGTCTCCGTGTGTTAGCTGAGCTTCACAGAACAAGTCGGTTTTGTCATGAACACCGACACCAGCACCAAGCTCAAGACCACCGTGATGCTACGAATTGAGGGTAAACCCCTGGGCAAACCTGATTTGTATTTTTGCCTTTTTAGACAGCTACCTGGTCATCCCTGAATGATAAATGCGTACCTGTCCCTCTGGACCTGGCAAGTTGTTGGGATTGGTGGTGGGGCGCACGAAGGCGACATTTCCACTCTCCCTCTTCCTTCCATTACTATTTTGGGTATTTATTTATTTATTTTTATTTGTAACTTTCTGCCACATCATTGAAAACCCAATATCTAAAAGTCTACCCCGACTCATCTTGTTTTCCTCTGTAAAATGTGAATTGTTGATGTTCGAGTATGCCCGCAACTAGTACTCAGTATGGTATGCTTGTTTATCGAACGTTTATCTCTCATGCACGCGAGGACCGGGTTTTTGTCTTTAGTGCACCCTTCCACGCCGTTCCCAGGCTTATCTGTCTAAATTCGGTCCGACTCACACGAATCGAATGTTAGCGAAGCAATCTTCTACTGTACGTGTACGCCTCAGAACTCCGCGCATTCCGGGTACAGTATGGCCCTTTCGTCACTGCCGTGTCGGCTTCTTTTCCGTGTGCCCTCATAAAAATCGTTCTCGTTGAACGGTGGTTCTCAAGTCATACGCTTGCCTGCTTCTATGGACGCTCCACGCGTATCGCAGTCCTCGCCTTCAATGGAGTCTGGGGGAAAGGAGAAGGCGTCCCAAGAAGACGACGCAATCGCCCTTCAAAGCGGGGTTAGACACCTCACAGGTGGACGAGCGAAAGCTCGTGAGGAAGATCGACCTCCATCTTATCCCCTGGCTGTCGCTACTCTACCTTCTCAGTTTCTTAGATCGTACGAGTATCGGCAACGCGAAGGTATTTCCTTACTATCTTCCGTCTGATTGGAGACTTTATCCCCTTCTGTAGCTCTATGGGCTTGAGAAGTCTCTCCACTTAACTGACAAGCAGTACTTGTTTTCCCTTACTATCTTTTTCTTCCCGTATGCCTTGTTCGAGGTGAGAAACTCGCTTCGTAACTTCAAAAGCGTTGTATTCAGCCTCAACACCCTCTAGGTGCCATCTAATGTTTTCCTCAAGCGCCTTCGGCCCTCTTTATGGCTCTCGGGGCTCATGCTCCTTTGGGGAGTTATGATGGTATGTAATGCCGTAGTATCTCCTGGTCTGGACGCTAAGTCACCATGGCTGTATGCAAGACTGTCCAAGGTCTGGTGCACAACTATGGTGGACTTCTTGGTACGGGCTCGCCTTTACTGTTCTTCCGATTATTCTCACTCCACAGACAGCCATGCGCACGATGCTCGGCTTGATGGAAGCCGGTCTGTTCCCGGGTGTTACTTACTACCTCTCCTGGTACGCATCCCATGGTCTTTTTGATTCAGCCACACCCACGCCCAACCCTTCTGATCTTCTCTTTGCGCAGCTGGTACAAGCGCTCCGAGTACGGCATTCGTGCCGCCATCTTTTTTTCCGCCGCTTCGATATCCGGCGCGTTCGGCGGTCTGCTCGCAGTACGTGATCTTGTCTCTCGCGGAATAAACGATTCATGACATACTGTTTCTCTCACGCGTACCAGGCGGCCATTTCAAACATGGATGGGGTAGGAGGAAAGCCCGGATGGGCGTGGATATTCATCCTCGAGGGCTTGGTGACGGTTGTCGCCGGCGCCGCCTCATTCTTCATCATCCAGGATTTTCCTGACACCGCACGCTTTTTGTCCGAAGCTGAGCGCACCGTGGTTATTCGGAGGCTGCAGGAAGACGACCAGTTCTCTGCCGCCGGCGAGAAATTCAAGTCACGAAACATCATAAATAGTCTCAAAGACTGGAAAACGTGGCTTGCAAGTAAGCTTGGCCCCTCGGTCACCTTTTCAAATACACGGCTTCCTTGGGCTCACCGGTGCCAATCCTCTAGTTTGTATCTATATGGGTTGTGACATGCCTCTGTACGCTTTCGCGCTTTTCCTCCCGAGCATCATTAAGCAGGTACGTCTATCCTTATCATCTGATAGTGTCAGGTCTGTACCTGAAATTCTACATCATTCGTTTCATCTAGCTTGGTGAGTTCATTCCCATGATAAGACCCTCAATAAAGTGTCACCATTCTCATCTGGTACCCAGGGTTCCGAACAACGGCTGCCAACCTTCTCACGGTTCCGGTGTACACTTTCGCTTGCATTGTCACCTGTCTCGTTGGCTTCTTAGCGGACAGGTACCAACGGAGAGGCATTTTTAATATGTATGGTTATTACGCTTCCTACTCATACGCCATACTGACATCGAGAATAGTGGTCTATCGTGCTTAGGAGGGGGGGCCTATATTGTTTTGATAGCATCTAAGACTCCTGCTTTGTCTTATGTTGCCGTATACATTGCTACATGGTACGTGGGCATACCATATGATGCTTTGTTACCTGACCTTTCTCGTCAGTGGTATCTATCCCCTGATTCGTAAGTGACAATACTTTTGAAAAGGGAAATGCAGTCACCAAGTCTTCATGCAATGTAGCTAATACAGTGTGAGTTCTCGTCCTGTGCATCGCAATGCATGTAATGACAACTCCCCCGCCCCCAGAGCATGGGTATCAAACAACGTCGAAGGGACCTATAAGCGTAGCGTGTCGCTTGCAATGGTCATTAGTTTGTGAGTCCGCAGGACCGTCGCGTCTCTATTACCCTGTCGAACCTTTCTTCTTCCTAGTGGGAACCTCAACGGTGCGGTCAGTTCGAACGTTGTACGTGAATTCTCTCTTTCCTGGATCATCGATCCATCGACTCACCTACGAGCCTTGCAGTACCGCGCTTCCGATGCGCCATGGTATCGCTTCGGCCATGCAATGGTGCTTATGTACATTGCCATCGGCATTGTCTCTTCGACCACGTTCTACATATTCTTACGCCGCGAAAATGCTGCACGTGAACGCGGAGAGCGTGACGAAGTGATCGAGGGCGTTTACAGGGAGAACGAAGGAGCTGAGGAACGTGAAAAGCGCGCGCGGAGAAACGGATGCTTCGCGAGTGTCGAAGAAGCT
This sequence comes from Lactarius psammicola, assembly GCA_025769895.1. Taxonomy (NCBI): domain Eukaryota; kingdom Fungi; phylum Basidiomycota; class Agaricomycetes; order Russulales; family Russulaceae; genus Lactarius; species Lactarius psammicola. Next base: position 291,396 of record WTXK01000026.1, on the reverse strand, counting down.
AAGCGAGAGAAGGGCGATCGATGGAGCGGGTACCGATACATTCTGTGAGGTTAAAACACGATGACCACATATGCAAACATATATTCTACGAGACGAAACAACAGCTCGCAAGCTGGGGGATCCCTACAATTGTAGCAGTAGCAGAGAGCAAGCGTAAAACGAGAGACTGTCACAAAGGTAGGGTATTTTCTAAAAGCAGCAAGTCGCATGCATAGTCATAGTCAAGTGGAATTCCCCCTAGGAAAGAAAAGAAAAGAAAGGCCGATGTTAGCTATAAACCAAGCAGTCTACACAAAGAGTGGCAATATTCAGTAACAAAGAGGTCGGGAATAGTGAGCGACGAAGAAGGCAAATGAAGGCACGAGCCATTTTTGACATCGAACCGTGATTCAGCCTTTTTTTTTGAGATAAAGCAGGTGCCTTCCGATATGAAGTACTTCCGCCAAAACCAGATGAAATCTGGGAGCGGTGCCGTGCCGATATTTCGCCGCGCTAACACTTCCCCGGCGCCAACAAGACCAAAATCAATACACTGGCCATCGAGCAGGGGGCACGCGAATACGTGACGGCACAGTTGGCGACTCGGGTGCGGGCACTGCAGGGTATGCGTTAATCGACCAATTGTAAATGCGTGGCGATACGCTGGGAGGGGGGGAAGGCTGCAGTGCTTCGCCGTTGGGCGTCATAGCTGTGATCGGGACAGACTGCACCGGTGCAGGCGGTGGCGTGACGGGTCTCGGGGGAAGTGTGTGCTGCAACGCAGCCGAGATGCCGCCGCGCGGGTGGTGGGACAAGGGCAGCTGGATTGGGGTGATTTCCGATGTGCGTACGCTCACGCCAGGGCGCGTAGACGCGGAGGCTTCCGTGTCCGAGTCACTGTCAGGGACGAACGCGGGGAGATACTGTACGACGCGTGCGCGACTCAGCCGGCGGGCGTGAAAGCGTTCAAAGGCAGCAGGAGACACGCCAAGAGACTGTGTCGAGCGGCGTCTCGGCTCGGAGGTCGAGTGACGACGCGGGGTAGGGAGTGGGGGGAGACCATCCAAGGCGGCAACGTTGTTGTTGGGGGACGTGCCGTCGAGCCACCGATTGACTTCATTATCTGAAGGCAAGACCTGGCCGGGAACGGGGGGCAGCTCTGCAGGCGTGCCGCGCCCGCTGGAGGCGGAAGAAGAGTCGTCACTGCTATCGACAGGAGTTATGGGCTCCAAGGGGATAGACGAGACGACAGCCTCATAAACTGCATCCTTGAAGAAAGCGTCCGAATCGGGATCCCATGCATTATCGTAGGACCAGCGGGTATAATGGGGGTAGATCTCGTCGTGGGAGTCACCGGGACTGATAACAACGGGAGCAGCGGTGACGGTGGAGGAAAACGTACGACCCATTCCCTTTTTTTTTTCAGAGAAGTAAGAAATAAGAAATAAGAAGAAAGAGACGGTGAAAGAGAGGAAAGAGAGGAAAGGAGGGGAGTTGAAGAGAAACAAGAGTGGGCTGAAGCAAGGCACTCTGTAGTAGAGCAATGCAAACAAAACACAAATAACTATCGCCTCGGCGGTAACTCTATTGCCGCATTTTGCCGCACACCGCCCCTTCATCCAAACCTTGTATCTCCTTTCCCTATTGCTTCCACCAATGCCCAGCTGCCTGTTGTGTTCAATTAACACTAATATGGGTTTGATTCAAACAACTGGTACCACCCACAGCTCTTGCCACTGTCGGTTTGGTTGGTCACCGCCCCGTCTACACCCCCTGGGAAAAGGATCAAGGAAACCGTGTCTTCTCCTTCTGACCTTGGCATCCGACTCGGTGTGAGCACCGGTGTTTCCGTAGACCCGTGGATGGTGAGACCAATTAAGGGAACGCTTGAGGAAGCTGCCCCATTCCTAGCAGGCGTACTTTACTGAGTTCACGCCTCAGTTACAGAAGACAAGAGCGACATACACGGCGGTGTCGATGATTTTCTGCACAAACTGAGGAGTCAGGAAGCCATACCATTTCATATGCGTCACATCGCCGACGGTAAAAGGGGTTGGTGTAGAATACACGGCGACGTATGGATCCACTCGATCGTTCGCTCGCAATCTGGTTTTTCTAATCAGTAATCCCGACGACGATGTGTAGAGAACTAACTATACCTCTGTGCGCCAATATTTACCATCCCTATCCATTCAAAATAAACACTGGCCCTCTCGTTCCAATCTTGCAGCGCGTCGTTATGGGCATCAACTTCTGACGTAACGGCTTCGCCCTGTGATAAGTCATGGCGTCCGATACGACTGACCGAGGTTGGGTGGACATGCGGACGCGGAGGTAGAGCGGATGTAGGGACGCATATATTTTGGAGGTGCTGGACGGCAGGCCTTATCTTGTGGAGCCTGGCGCGGGAGGCTGAAAGTGGCCCCGTCCCTTTGTCTGCGATCGCACGGGTCACCTTCAGAACTTGAGAAGAGCGCGGGAAAGGATATACCAGGCCTGGAGATATGGAAGGCGAAATCCCACTGCCCTTCTCCAGATTCTTCGCGGGACCGGTCCCATTGAGCGAACGAACCGAGGATGAAGTCATGGCTTCGGACATTTGTATTCGGTGTGCCCATCGAGACATTGATGACTGCCGGCAGTGGAATCGCGTGAGAAATCGTAAGCTATGTATTATCGGACATACGGTGCTGCTCTGGCGCCGCCGGCATGTACGACGAAATTTTGACACCAGGCAGACCTAGAGCCTCGAACGTTTCCTTGCCGGCACTAAGGACGATGTTTCCCTCCCTGCTGGACCATGCATCGGGGAGGAAAGCACCAGTACTGGCGACGTGTAGATCGCTTCCGCACTTTTTAATTGTAACCGCAGACAAAAGTACGACTAAGCGCACCCGGAAAGACCAGAATCTTGGGTGCATGCATGAAGGGTCTGGTATATCTCGGACAGCGGAGCACGCGAGGTACAGTAATCAGTTTCGAGCTCTCTGAATGCTGCATCGAGCTCGTGGTTGAAAGGAAAGACGACGTCGACCTGACTTCAACGCGCCTCGACATGAGTAGCGACTAGACTTGACGATGTAGTAGATCATGCCTGGTGAACGAAGGGTCTGGAGATACCCAGTTCGAGGAGCTTGTTGGAGGGTAAGTAACCAGTTGAGATCACACTAGTGCGTTTCTCAAGCTGAGACGGGGCCATCCCTGACAGGATGCAGCACAATATTAGGGTGGATGGTACCAGAAGCTGCGCCGCTGAACGAAGCGGATTTCACCGCGAACCTGGTGCTCCAAGCCTTACTTACAGTAACGGCCTCACTGGCAAGACTTAAAACAAGTTCCCCTTGGCCACAAACGATTAAAGCATTATGACAGATAAGATAGACTACATTTTCTGTGCAGAAGTCGTGGCGATGCTTGAGGGGGAAAGTAAGTTACAACACTCCCCGAACTTCAGCGTTTCAGGACTTCAGTCAGCAAGCATGCACGGCGCCATATCGTTAATGAATGGTAGGTATTGGCCATTCGGGCGACGCAATGCCCTACGCTACGCACTGACTGCGCTCTCGTCTAGTCTATCATATGAAACGGTCTCGGTCTGAGGAAAAGCAGAGGAAAAGCAAACTCCCTGACAGGCCAATATTCATTGAAGGACCGTTCCGAGTCTACGAATGGTGTTGACGCATGCTTCGAATATCTGATCTTTTGAAACGCGATCCTACTAGAAGTTCCTCGTCGATGAACCTCCTCAAGTGTCCCAGAGTCTCTGCACCACCTTACTCTTGGTTGGTTGAAACCCCGAGACATTAGCCCGATTATAGTGATCTTGTTCTGTCTGCCGAAAAAATCGCGATCCTGGGCATTCGAGAGCACTACAACAAAGAGCTCACATCATGTTGATTTTGCAATGATCCCGTCCGTATTGCCTAGAATTATGTTATCGATCAGCCGTGTCCGGCCAAACCACACCGCTCCACTCAGGATGACTGGAGCGCCGTCGGGTCGCTGTACTTGTTCATCGCCCACTTCCTCGAAGGTGTCGGAGTCGTTCATTTTGACGTAATCTACCCAGATCTCGACACCGTGCTTCTCTCCTTCATCCTTGGCTGCTTTCAGTCGTTCAAGTGCGTGTCGTACGGCTTCCCGCTTGCTTTCCCCTCTAGCCCATGCGAGTGCGGCTTCCTGAAGGGCCAAATAGAATACGGGAGCTCGTTGGCGCTCGGAAGCGGTGAGGTATGCATTGCGCGAAGAAAGAGCGAGGCCATCTATGGGGTCACGCGCGGTAGGGATGATGTGCAACCGACTGGGCGTGGGGTGAGGGATGTGCAGATCCCCAACAAGACGGCGCAGGAGGAGCGCTTGTTGAATGTCCTTCTGACCGAAGTACGCATTTGTTGGCTGGTAGCGGATGAACACTCGTCTCCGATATTTACATCAGGTGTAGTGCGCACTTGAATGATATTAAAAAGCTTGGTCACAACAGTGGCGACGCCTCTGAAAAAGGCTGGCCTGCTGCGTCCTTCCATCTGCTCCCCGTAACCCTTGACCTCGACAAATGTGCCTTTTTGTTGAGCGACGTCTTGACTCACCCCAGATGGGTACATGTCCTTTGCCGATGGTACGAATACAGCGGAAGGCGTGCGCGATGAATAAACGCCAATGGGCTGGTATTCGAGGGCCGAAAGAAGAGAAAGGTCACGCGGAAGGGTACGTGGGTATGTCGCAAGGTCTTCATGAGGCGCAAATTGCGTTGGGTTGACGAAAACCGAGACAACAGTCAACTCGTTCTCCGCGAGCGAGCGTTTCACTGAGGGTGCATCAATCCGTCTGCATTCTGTTATGGAATAAACACACGTACCAAGGGACAGATGACCATCGTGTAGAGCCCCCATGGTAGGTACGAATCCCACAGATTTCTTGTCGTCAAACGCTTTATACCTCCATGATCTGTAGTCATCGATAGTAGTAAAAACATCTATGTGTGTGGGCTGTGGAGGATTTGATTCCTGGTCCTGTATAGGATCGGCACCCCTTATTAGGTGTATTAGGCTGCTGAAGAGCAGTTAGGGGCTCATCTTGGCCATACTCGATCTGGATGGTGTGCCGCATGTTACTGCGCACGCTACTGGTGCCATCGACGGCGGAGATGGAGGTGGAATCAGACATCGCCCAGCGAACCCTAACCCATGATTGGGGTTCTATGTGATCTCAAAGGTGACAAGAGTTCGACGACAGTCGTGCGCTACCGATTTTCCTCACACCCAGGCACCGCCATCCCATCTTCCATGTCTTCTTCGGTGTCACGTTTTTACCGATCTCCGACCTTCTTTCCTTCGCTGGGTGTGTCGGGTCTTTAGACAAGAGTGGACTTGGCTTACACATAAGAGAGTAATAATTACACCGTTTGTGTCACGACAGGTGACAGCACTCAGGAACGCTCGCCACACTTCATGAAGAACCACAAGGACGACCCCGTCGCGATTGCGTGCGCCTCCGACGGATGGACGACAGTGATGATTAATACTAAGTTTAGACACGCGATTTGCTCCCACTGATCTCACCGGGCCCGGCTGAAAGATGGCCGGTGCGGGGTCAATCAGTTTATTTAAAAGCACTGCTACGTTGACCGGAAAGTCGTCAAAAGATGTCTCTAAAACACTACACACAGATCGTCCTCAATGAGCGTCCCGTCGCGGACATCACGCCTACCACCTTCCGTACCGAGAAGGTGCCCTTCAGTCTCAAGCCTGGTGCGGGTGAAATCCTCGTGCAGATCAACTGGCTTTCACTCGACCCTGCTATGCGAGGCTGGTTAAATGATACTAGGAGCTATGTCCCCCCTGTTCAAATTGGTGAAGTCATGCGATCTGCTGGTTTGGCCACCGTCGTGGAGGTAGGTGAAGGTTCTAAATTCCAACCTGGTGATGTTGTGCAGTGCATGCCTGGTGAGTCACCTCAATACCGATACTCGATCGGGAACTGTGCTTATGAGTAGGTTGGACCGAGTTTGCTGTCCTGAAAGAAAAAGACGCACGAAAACTTGAGTGAGCACAGTCGATCTTGATTTTGGTTACAGGCCAAGAAAGACATGCTAGGATCCCACCAGGGGCCCAGTCACTCGACTTCTTAGGGCCATTGGGAGCTACCGGTGCGTAGCTTACAGCGTTTCCATGAACCCTCATATAATTCGACCACTTCAGGTGGTTTAACGGCTTATTTCGTATGTTGTTATTGTCGGGGGTACACCTGTATGCTACTAATTGTGCGAGCCAGGGTTTGTTGGATGTTGCAAGGATCAAGGCTGGTGAAACTCTCGTAGTCTCGGGGGCTGCCGGCTCTGTGGGTTCTGTGGCATGTCAAATCGGCAAAATATATGGCGCGAAAGTCATTGGAATTGCTGGCTCAGACGACAAGTGCCGCTGGCTCAAAGAAGAGCTCAAGATAGACGCAGCCCTGAACTATAAGAGTCCAACGTTCCATAGTGAATTCAAGGATGCAGTCGGATACCTGGATGTCTTCTTTGACAACGTCGGCGGCGATATACTGGACCTTGCCTTGACAAGGTTGAAAAAGGGGGGCGCGCATTGCTTTGTGTGGTGAGTCATGCACAAACAGTGGTCGAGGTCACGGCCGTGATCACTGATATCATTCGTTAGGTGCCATATCCCAGTACAGTGCGACAATCCTAGTCTGTACTTGAACCAGTTATTGACGGTCACGTCCTTTAGACGCACCCAAGCCAAAGGGTATCTCTGCTTATCTAAATCTCATATCTCAACGTGCTAAGATCGAAGGCTTTCTTGTGTAAGAGTACGACCTTCCTCCTTCCGGCCACTGACTGAGAGCGCCACCTTTCGTAGTTTTGACTACGTTGATCGCTATCCCGTGGCTATTACCGACCTCAGCAAGTGGATTTCTGAGGGTCGTATAATTCGCAAGTTCCACATCGTCGAAGGGTTGGAAAAGGCACCAGAGTCACTCCCCCTGCTCTTTTCTGGAGGAAATACAGGAAAATTGTTTGTTCCTTCGCCCTCTTATCTCCATATCGTTTCTCTGATGCGTTGGGTTTTTTAGGGTCGTTCGCGTTTCCAGCCCCGATGCGAAACTTTAAACAAATAGCAGTCAATATCTATCACGACTACCCGAGGCACCTATTCCAACTGATCCCTTCGACGGGGAAATTTTGTCACTATGTATCATATCGTAAGGATCTGTTGGATGTTCGTCAAGATGCAAGCAGTGTCCCAAGTCTGCGATCTGTTTATCAGTAGCACCTCTCCCTCTATAAATTACATCGTGTAAAAGTAGAGGCACTCTGAAATTAAAAAAAGTGTAGAACCGAGGTTCTCATTGAGAGTGCCTCCTGTCTCGCCTTGAACATCGTTTAAATAATGCCTTCGAAATGCCCGACGTAAATCTAATTCACATGCAGTTCCGTCTTCGTCCGCTTCCTCCACTCCCGATGCCATAACTGCCATTGGTCCTCGGTACCACTGTCCGGCCACACTGCCCAGCCATCTCGTATTCGAAACCACGTGGATACGGGATTCATCAAAAGGAATGCTCGCGCCTTCCCAAGCAAAGAGTTTGGTCTCCGAGTTGGGATTAGTTCCGTGATGGTATAAAAGCCGAGACCAAAACTGATGCCCATGGAAGCTCCCCAGAGTATTTGTGCGACGGAATGGTAAGATAGATAATACCTCCGGAACAGGCGTGTCAGGCTGTATACAACCAACTTTGATCTCGCGACGATTCGTACCTTGAGTAAGCAACCGTGATCGCCCATGTGACGATTGCAAGATATACGGAGGCCTGTGTGGCCTGGTCGACTATCCGATAACCACTCGGCCCGAACTTGTGTTTGAAGTGCAAATGGAGAATCAGGAAAGTCGCAAAGTACCCCATATACTGGCTGTGAGAAGAGGGAAAGCCGTAGCCGTTACCCACGCTACCTAGTGGAGTAACGTCACGTCCGTTTTAAACACTTAGTAGGTCCTTGGACGTCATCACGTACCTGGGGGACGTCCTTCCTTCACTAGGCGCTTGACCACAAAGTTGAATCCCTCACAGCAGAACTGGCCGACCCACATATTGATGATGGTAATCTCACGCGTGAAGACGGCAAGGACAGCATACGAGGACTGCTTGTTGTTAAAACATGCGGCATCAGGCTTGACGAAACTTGACACTTGCCATCAGAAGGATCGGAGAAAGGGTGATGAGAGCCATTGCGAGAGCAAAGTAAGAGGACGAATCGTCTACACCATAAGGTCAACGTTCATAGAGAAACGAGGAAGCCTCACAAAGAACATGTGTAAGATCCAGGGATGCAAGAGACATCCTAACCCAAATGTACCTCCAAGAAATCACCAAGCCTTGATGGCTGCAAATCTAGAGTTGGTTGCTTGTGCTGAGCGCTAAGAAGCGACAAATTCAACGTGAGCACTGCCAGCTGGGCCCAGCCGAGTACTGGCTCAGTGGACAAACCCGCACGTCTGCCTAATTAGGTCATGACCTAATCGAGCCATGGCTCAGCTAGCCGAGCCGGTTTCTCAGCTCGGGCTGGTTCAGCCGACTCAGCCATTTTGAGCCGGGCAGTGGCAATTCTTAGTTTCCATTCTGGGAAAACTGTCCGTGTCCGTGACGCCCGCCGCCTCAAAGCATGTGCAAAAACGCCGCTTCTCCAAAAAAACAAAGACCAAGACCAAGACAACGCGTTGATTGAGATACGTAGTGCATCTGAGTCGGCCCTGAGCGCTGAGCGTCGGGGCCCCGCAGGACAACCGACGTGGTTATTCAAAAACGAGAGTTTGTCTGTAGTTATAGCACGCCCCGACATTGAATGGTGAGGTGAGATCTTGGGTGAGATAATTTTACAGTAAACCCTACTACTGCTTTTTGAAAAAGGGCCTGACGTTACAGTGTACTGCCGCTTCAGGCTACTCTGACCACGGGCGGAAGTTGAGTACTTTAATGCATTTATATTCCGGAGGATTTACCTGAGACACAGGCTGGTCGGCCGTCACGGGTAGCCATTGAGACGCAACGCCTACGTATATCAGCGAGCCTTTCAACGAGTGAGTCACCGATCATCCGGATCTCGTTTACCCTCTGGTTCCTCATGATATTGTGTCCTACCTGATGGCTTTCGGGTATCAAATGCGTGGTTAAGAGTCCCATTTCTTTCATCACCCAGACTTGTTGGCGTTCGTCATCGTAGCCATGTCCTTACTTGTTCAGCTCTCGAGCATCATCCGACCCCTTCTTACGCTACTAAACGACACCGTCGAGACCACACAAGATAGCACATTCACGAACACAACTCAAAATGCAACGGCGTCGGATGCACCCTTGCAAATGCCGACCGATTTCTCCTCACTGATGGCGTTCATATACTCTATATCCGCCCTTCGCGACTACTTCAAGCTCATTGTCCTCGGTGGCGCTCTGGAGACTCTTCGTCGTGTTTATTCGGCTTCTTACTCGAATCTCGTGGGCCGGTTCTTCATCACGGCGACCTTCGATAATGAAGACATAGCGTCCGGTGAGCAGCCTTTTCCTTCACGGCTAATTCGTTGGACTGATTCAGGGTTCAGACTGGATGACGTTCTGGCTTTCTTCTCTTCCTCAGTGGCGCCAATTCCGAGACGTCTCAGTCAGCACTGTGTATGGTATGGGCGGAGATGCTCTAACGCTCTTCAAGAATGAGGACGAACACCTGCAACCACAGGGACAACGATCTATCCGATATCTACCCGCTTATGCCACAAGTTATGGGATGTGGTATAAGGGTAGATATGTCACCATCTCCCGGGTCAAGGAGGAAAGTCGTTGGGGCGACGACAAGTCGACCCTGACCATCACGTTTGTATCTGCGGTTTTTGTCCAGCAGCCTCTTCTCTGAAACTTCTCTCACAGCATTTTCTCTCGTGATCGCTCTATCCTTGACACCATGATCCTTGAGGCGAGGGAGAAATGGATGTCCGCGAGAAGCGACAAGATCGATATTTACGCCAGTGAGAGGTTAGTTCCGTAATCCTCAAGGAAGCTATCCATTGATGTTGCCTGCCAGTCATGGCGATTGTTGGAACCACATTGCTTCGCGGCCCAAGCGTCCTTTGAATTCGATCGTGCTGGATGAAGGTACCAAGGAGCTGCTTCTCGGTGACGCCCGTGACTTTATGAAAAGTAAAAAGTGGTATACTGATCGAGGTATGTCTCTTGTCTTGTTTTTGATTCCGTGGGATCTAAGAAATGGATTTAGGAATTCCTTTCCGGCGTGGATATCTCTTGTATGGAGCTCCCGGATCTGGCAAGACTTCGATCATTCACTGTCTTGCCGGAGAGCTCGGTCTTGATGTATACATAATTTCGCTCTCCAAAGTTGACGATGCCGGCTTGAACTCGTTGATTTCTTCACTTCCGGAGCAATGTATCGCAATCATGGAGGATATTGATGCGGCGTTCACGCATGGACTCACTCGTGATATATCCGGTACAGACCTCGAGGATCCCCGTATCCACGATTCAACACGACGGGGTGATGACGGTGACCCCAAGGATGATCCCAATGACAAGCGAGGTAGCGGCGGCGAGTCTGGATCCAGTGGATCCAAGCTCACACTCTCAGGACTACTCAACGCGCTTGACGGAATCTCAGCACAGGAAGGTCGCATTCTCTTTGCAACCACCAATCGGTACCACACACTTGATCCTGCACTTACGCGTCCAGGCCGCATGGACCTCCATGTTGAGTTCCGTCTCGCCAGCCGTTACCAGGCCAAGGAGTTGTACAAGCGCTTCTACATTCCAGACACCTCCAAGACCGAAGATGCCTCGACAGACAAGGAGGAGGACGATGACGATGAAGTGCCTAGCGACTCCGGGTATGTCACGCCAACAAAGGAGGGTCCAAGTCCCACACCAACTGCGCCGAAGAGTGCTGTACACGATGCGTTGCCCAACTGTAGCGGTACTATTCACTCGACGAGCGCGCCAAGACTGTCAAGGAAGCGGATCGAGCGCCTTGCAGACCGATTCGCGTCACAGATACCCCAACGGGAATTCTCGATGGCCAGTCTGCAAGGGTACTTGATGGCGTATAAGACACGCCCCTTCCAGGCAGTGCATGACATTGAGCAGTGGATCAAGGACAGCCGAGAAGCACGAGACCGGAGAGCCGAGGCAAGGGCTGTGCGTACTCAGGGGTGAGGGTGGAAATGGTCATAAATGGCGCGTATCACGGACGCTCTTGTAATCTTACAACACTTCAGCATATCCTCTTGCATAAATTAATTACACTTCATGAGGTTAAGACCCACGCTTCTAAGTGGGGTAGTCACATACAAATTCTGGAATGATACCGATTACGGGTCTAAGTTTCGTGTCCGTGAATGAACAACCGCTGGCACGACCAATCACATTAATCACAAGTCAGGTGCGCCCATTTCCAAGGCGCAGTATGCCTGGTGCAGTACAGTACAGCCTGAGTACGTTCCTTGGCACGCTCTAATCGACAAGCTTCACGTGATAGGTACAGCCACCCGAGCGCTGACTCGTGTATAAGCGCTTTTGAAGAACCGCATTTTTATTTGCCGATGAGATTGCAAAGACCACAAAGACACTGAACGCATTGATTGGGATGCGTAAACCTGCTACAGTGAGTCGGCCCTTTGGGTTGGGGATGTGCAGGACAACCTATGTGGATACGGGGGGGGGGGGGGGGCGGCGACCTACGCAGCTGCTGCTCCGAGTCTGAAATAAGTTAGGGCCTGACGTTATATACGTAGTACTGCCACTTGGGGCTGTTCTGACCGGGGCCGGAAGTTGAGCACGTTGACTACGCGCGCGCCTACAATTACATTGAATCAGCGCCTTTCGATGAGTGAGTCACTACTAGTCCTAGTCATACGGTACGGGTCTTGTTACTCTCCGGTCCCTCATGGTATTGCGTCCTGCCTGCTGGCTTGCGGGTATAAAACCCTTTGAGAATCCCGTTTTTTTCACTCAGACCTGTTGACATTGGCCATCGTAACCATGTCCTCACTTGTTCAGCTCACGACCATCGTTCAACCTCTTCTTACGCTACTAAACAATACCATCGAGACCACACAAGATAGTACACTCACGAACATAACACAAAATGCGACCATGTCGGACGCACCTTTGCAAATGCCGACCGATTTCTCCTCACTGATGGCGTTCATATACTCTATATCTGCCCTTCGCGACTACTTCAAGCTCATTGTCCTCGGTGGCGCTCTGGAGACTCTTCGTCGTTTTTACTCGTCTTCTTACTCGAGTCTTGTGGACCGGTTCTTCATCACGGCGACCTTCGAGAGTGATGACATGGCGTTCGGTGAGCGGCTTTTTCCTCACTGTTTGTTCACCCGACTGATTCAGGCTTCAGGCTGGATGATGTTTTGGCTTTCTTCTCTTCCTCAGTGGCGTCAATTCCGAGACTTCTCAGTCAGCACTGGTGACTTTTATCTAGGCGGAGATGCTTTGACGCTCTACGAGGACGAGGACGAACACATGCAACAACGGAGAAAACGATCTGTCCGATATCTACCCTCTTATACCACAAGTTATAGGATGTGGTATAAAGGTAGATATGTCACCGTCTCTCGGGTCAAGGAAGAAAGTCGTTGGAACATGGACAAGTCGACCCTGATCATCACGTCCGTATCTGCGACTTATATCTAGCAGCCTCTTCTCTAAAACCTCTCACAGAATTTTCTCCCGTGATCGCTCTATCCTTGACACCATGATCCTTGAAGCGAGGGAGAAATGGCTATCCGCGAGAAGCGACAAGATCGATATTTACGCCAGTGAAAAGTTAGTTCCGTAATCTTCAAAAGAGCTATCCGTTAATGCTGTCTGTACTAGGTATGGCGACGATTGGAATCACGTCGCTTCGCGGCCCAAGCGTCCCTTGAACTCGATTGTACTGGATGAAGGTACCAAGGAGCTGCTTCTCGACGATGCCCGTGACTTTATGAAAAGTAAAAAGTGGTATGCCGATCGGGGTAGGTCTCTTGTCTTGTTTTCGGTTCTGTGGGATCTAAGAAATGGATCTAGGAATTCCTTTCCGGCGTGGATATCTCCTGTATGGAGCTCCCGGATCTGGCAAGACTTCGATCATTCACAGCCTTGCTGGAGAGCTCGGCCTTGATATATACATAATTTCCCTCTCCAAAGTCGGCCTTGATGATGCCAGCCTGAACTCGTTGATCGCCTCACTTCCGGAACAATGTGTCGCGATCATGGAAGATATTGACGCGGCATTCACGCATGGAATTACTCGTGATATATCCGGTACGGACCTCGAGGACCCCCGTCTCCGCGATCCATCACGACGGGGTGACGATGATGACCCCGATGATGGCTCCAAAGACAAGCGAGATGAGGCAGGACGTAGCGGTGTCGAGTCTGGATGCAAGATCACACTCTCGGGACTACTCAACGCGCTTGACGGCATCTCAGCACAGGAAGGTCGCATACTCTTTGCAACTACCAATCGATACCACACACTCGACCCCGCACTCACGCGTCCGGGCCGCATGGACCTCCATGTTGAGTTCCGTCTCGCCAGCCGTTACCAGGCCAGGGAGCTGTACAAGCGCTTCTACATCCCGGACGCCTCCGAGGCCGAAGGCGCCTCAACGGACAAGGAGGAGGACGAAGATGATGTGGTGCCTAGCGACTCCGGATATGTCACGCCAACAAAGGAGGGTAGTCCCACACCAACCGTGCCGAAGAGTGCTGTACACGATGCGCCGCCCAACTATAGCGGTACTACTCACTCAACGAGCACGCCAAAACTGTCAAGGAAGCGTATCGAGAACCTCGCGGAACGATTCGCGTCGCAGATACCCGAGCGGGAATTCTCGATGGCCAGTCTGCAAGGGTACTTGATGTCGTATAAGACACGCCCCATCCAGGCAGTGGACGACGTTGAGCAGTGGATCAAGGACAGCCGAGAAGCACGAGATCGCAGAGCCGAGGTAAAGGTTGTGCGTGCCCAGGGGTGAGAGTAGAGAAGGTCATATATCCGCGTATAACAGACGCTCTTGTAGTTTTACAACACTCCGGCATCTCTTCTTGCATAATTTAATTACAGTTCATGAGAATAGGACCCGCATTTCTAAGTGGTACTGTACATACCAATTCTGGAATAATACCGGTTACTCCAGAATACCGATTACAGATCTAAGTTTCAAAGTGAATGAACAACCCTTGACATGATCAATCACAAGTCAGATACGCATTTCGCGATGACCATAACAAGGCACAGTATGCCTGGTGCACTACCGTACGTTCTGATATCGACACGCTCACGTCTTTGTGATATGTACAGCTGCCATGTGCCGATTGCCGATCGAGAGCTTCCGAGTCCGAGTACATGCTTATGCTCGGATGAATCAGAGTAGTTGAGGGGCACGGACACCAAATGTACTGCCGTTCTCTCAGGGTCACGTACTTGAACGTCGGCAGCAATCAAGCACGCTTACACCGAGACTCACATTCGGCGCGCTTGAGCTCGAGCTTGTGGCCTTGAGGCCCTACCCATGATTCAAGTTAGCGCCCAAAGAGCGAACTACGAGAGTGTTACTGTGATCAGTTGACAGTACCGATGAATAGAAAACCCATTGACGAAAGATGAGGAACGATCTTGGGAACAATACACTTGCAATATACACTGTGTCCCAGGAACCTTTTATCTCTTTGCTTTTATCGTTGAGTGCAGCAATTTTTTTAGATAACCGGAGCCTATACACCATTGCACCTGGCATCATCTCAATGGAACCCCCAGGCTGATGTCATGGGCGTACTCCTTGATAATGGTGCAAATGTAGATGCAGAGGATGGCAGGGGTTACACTGCGTTTCGGGTGGCGTCGTCGAGAGAGATTGAGCAGTTGTTAGCAGACCATCGCGCAAGGGGAAATTAGCGTTTAGAAACTGATTCGTGTGTTACCTACTGAACCAGAAGAGATCTAGATTGTCTATGAAAAAACTCGTGACGCGATGTAATTTACTGCAGGTATCGGCACGTTAGGAAACCCATAGAAAAATGCGCCCTCAGCTGTAAACGATACGGCATTTCCTTTCCGCGAGAGTGCTTGTAATCTTACTAACGTAACCTTTTTGTCGTTTCTTGACAAGTCGCTGAAGCAGGTTAGTGATAGCAAGGGAAGGCAAGAGATAGCAAGGTGAGAAGGGTGTATGGAGCCTGAGTGGGAGGCAGTTACAACAAAGAGGCGGAGACTCCATTCTCATACACTACTACAACTACATAAGTTAATCGGAGTCCGTACCATTCACGAACTAAATGTATTCATGACCACAAAACCATTCCCATGACCAGCCCGTTCGACAACAACCAATTCGCCCCAGAAGCCTCACTGTGACCCGCGAATCTACTCTTTTGGAAGTGGGAAGGAGTAATACTTGTGGAAGTGCCCCCAATCCTGCCTCATCAGCGCGGCAACTTGACTCAGCAATTTGCAATCCTTCTTGTGATCTGACCAGTCACCTACTTGGCAATCCTACACAGGATATAAGTGTCAGCTCTTGAGCTCGTAGGGCTTAATACTCAGAGTTCTGTGGCTGGCTGCTGACCTTACTGCAATACCAGGTAACGTGACAACCGGAGCAACGTTGACGAACGCTAGCCGTCGTATTGCACTTCTTACAGGGCGGGGTATCGTCTGATTGGGAAAAACTACCCGAAATCCAGTCGCCGAGAGCGAGGAGCCGTTCCAGAGTACAAGGGAAAAACTAAGTAGGTCGATCTTTTAGAGGGTTCCCTTCCAATAGAATGGATCTTACCTGCACTTGATCTGCATCTTCAATTCTAAACCCATTGGATCCATCTGCGAAGTCGTGCTGCTGAGCATAAAGAATAGCGATCGTGTTTCCCTTGGTGGTGAGGGACTTGGGCACATTGCGATGGACGGGGAAGTTGGACATTCCCGGTGTGAAGGCTCCTCCAATTTGATGTGAATCAAGGTAAAAGGCAGCGGTGACTTCGTCGCCCCTTCTGTCTTTCACGTTAAGACATAGTCGAGTGAATACCACACTCTTTGTGATCTCGCCTAGGAAGCACCAATGGCGTATAGGAGCATAGACACCAGCTTCACGTTCGCGGTAGTAGGCATAGGGAATGTCGCTTTCGTGAGGACATTCCCTGAACAAGGGAAACGCTTTCTCGTCTCGGAGACTGGTGCTTGTGGGTGCCAAGCGTCCTTTCATTGTTCGAGCTGAAGTGAGCAGAGCTGACTGACCGCAAATAGCCGGTCTAAGGCGGAGTGAGGCACGAGCGGAGGCGTGGAGCATTGTCTTTTGAGTTTGAGCAAACGAATGAGGCAACACGTGCTCATCACACTCTCAGGCTTGCGTGTCGCCACGTTCAAAGAATCGGAACTCGCCCACCTGCCGCACCCAGAAAATTGCCACGGGCTTGATGATGAGGCCCACAGTTCTAACACTCATCGGCTCGCTCCGGGAAGGCCCGCCCACCCGTCGCAACTCGGACATAACACCTGATCAAGAAGCTTCGTGCTTCCGCCCTTTTTTCTTACATATCGCTTAAACGTTCGCCACCCACTAGTACACCCAGGGACTTAGTACTATTCAACTTGTGCTACCTCGTAGTATACTTAAGGACTAATAGTTTTTTCCGGCAGTGCTGATTCGCCGTGCCACGCGCCGGTTTTTTTGCCTCCTGGTCTCACAAGGGGCTTCCCCTCGGACAGAAAAGTAGTGACACTCGAAGATAGGGGACCAGATAAGGGACAGAGGAGCTGCATGTTCCAGATGGTGCCGTGTGAGCTCTCTAGAAACATGTGTAAGATTTGCCGCTAGTAGGTCCGGGTCTTCTCTTCCTCTTCTTTATTCTACCGAGCGTGCAACCAGACTCCATCCATCGGAAGTCCCCCGTTCACTTTCATCAAATAACCCAATCAAGCAGCGTCCGTACTTCTGTGGGTCCTATCTGGGGTGTCACCATGTCACCATTTGGAACTAGAAGAGATCTAGATTGTTAATGAAAACCTTCGTAACGTGATGTAACTATGGTTTACTGCAGGTATCAGTAGGCACGTTAGAAAATTCGTAGAACAATGCACCCCCAATTGCAAGATACGGCATTTCCTCTCTGCGAGGGTTGCTGTTGTCAATGCGTGTGGTGTTTTGTCAACAAATAATGAGTGATCAAGGGGAATACGTGTGTAACAGAGCTGATGGCGTCTTCGCACGAAAACGATGAGTCTATGCACATGTATAACCAGAAGCATGCAAGGGCGCAAAGTTGAAACGAAAAGTTTGGATTTCAAAAGAGAGCGGTCTTAAGGTTCGCCCTCGTCCTAGGGTGATACAGTCGAAACTGTCATAATACATAATGAGATATGACCATTTTCATATTTCTGAGCCCCTCGATGATATAAAAATCGCCGTATCTCATTATGCATTATGACAATTTCGACTGTATATTGATACCGGGACGCTTGCTGATGCAATGAGAAAGCACAGCATTGAACCCGAATAATTCAAGCTTTCGAGTACGCTTCCTTGTTCAGGAAAGCAGCCATAGACCTCACCCCTGTCGTACATATGAGAGAAAGGGGGCATGAGGGTAAAATGGGCGAGAGTAATATGGGCAGAAGTCGTTGACAATCCAAAAATGGGGCTAGATCCGCCATGGGCTCTCATCCGGAAAGCAAAACCGCGACAGCAAGCGCTACTGTGGGGTAGCAAGCGGGTATGAATGTATCGACCCAAGGGGGAGACGACGTAGTAGACAGAAGGGTGAGAGAGATGAGACGAGATACGGGCGTGGGAGTTTCGGTGCGAATTCGGTTCGGCGATAGAGTGCGGGAACGTAGAACTAGAATCGGTGCGGGCGCAATGTACGAGTCGGCGTTCACACGATATCAGACAAAGCGTTTCGAGAACAGCAAGAGAGGTGGTTGTTATTCGAGACACAGGAGCCGGGATATATATATACATGAGAGGCGAGCCATAGGACACAAAGGCGCAATACAGGCGGAAGGCAGTCACGGGCGGATACAATGGACGCGGACACGAGACATAGTACGTAGATACAGACATGGATGCAGGTATTGAGGCCGATGTGGCCGAGTCGTTGTGGGCGTGCGAACGGTGGCCATTTAGCGTAGTTACACGCACAGCGTACGTGTTGACCTTACACCACGACATCCAAGATGTTACAACACCACAGGGGGCCGCCGGGCGCCTCTACCCGTAAAGGCTCAGTGCTTCTTTCAGCAAGGCTTCAGCTTCCATAAACCGAGGCACCGCCTTGCACTCGAAAGGCACAGGGCGACTGTGCTGCCTAGTTAGTCCGAACACAAGACAAAGTACGCAGAAACACGTACGCCGTCACGCCGGACTGAACGAAATTACGCACGTCCAACTCACCCTGCGAACTTTCAGGACGCTCAAATCGCATCGCCCAAAGCAGCGTCGCAAAGTCGATCACAAGCGTCCCTTCTGCGGCGTGCCTCCCAGGGCACGCACGCCGCCCATACCCAAACGTCACATGTCCCTCCTCTTGACCTGACCTTTCTCGTCCAGATACCTAGCGGGGTTGAACTCTGCCGCGTTGCTGCCAAACACTTCAGGGTCGAAGTTGAGCACGCGCGTGTTCTGGAAGCATACCGTGCCCTTGGGGATAAGCACGCCTTCGTACCAGTTGTCTGCAGTTTAGGCATGTGGCACGCCAAGGGGGTGTATTGGCGCCCAGCGCAGTGTCTCTTTGACCATCGCGCGAATATACGGGAAAGAAGGGACGTCTGCGAATGTTGGTGGACGAGCGCGGCCTACGACTTCGTCGAGCTCAGCGTGGGCGCGGACCTGGACCTTGGGGTACGCAAGCATGGCTAGGAGCCACCACTGGAGTGAAGTGGACGTCGTCTCCACACCCGCGGAGCTACCATGGGTGGTGCCTTCAGATTCTCGGGGTATGTCAAGCGGCACATGTTAGGAGACTTACAGCGTGCCGCCGACAAGCCAGGCCTGCTCGCGCTCCGAGAGGTGGTATTTACTCCGATTTTTTATCACTGTGGCACCAAAGCTTGGCCTATCAATTCCGTTTGCCTGGTGTGATATGTATGACCCTTCTCGTCGATGGGGCAGTACAACGAGCACATACCAGATCATCTTCAACTTTTCTGAGAAGGCGTTGATACAAGAGCGAATCCTGGATGAACCAGTACTGTGCGTCGCGTTTCCACTTGGCAAACCTGCACTGCAAGGTGAGAGGAAAATCACGATCAATAGTATGGTATGCCGCTCACCTGCTCGGAACATAACTCAACCAAGGGAAATACTCAACTAGACGCGTCCCGGGCTGCATCTCGTGCATCATGCGCCGCAAGCGGCTTGCGATTCCCACGACGCGTGGGTCGTCGTCTGATTCTACCGGCAGAAAATGATAATTGACAGACAGCATAATGGACGCTCCGTGTCGTTGAAAATACTTCTCCTGGATAGGATTCTTCATCAGGGATAGTGTCAATATGATCGCTTCACACCGTCCTCTGAAAGGGGGACGGGGGAGTCCTACGATATAAGGAAAGGCCACAGGAAAGCGGTTAGATTCGTACACGCAGTATATAGAATGTGTAGTGCTACATAGGGTACTCTACCCTCAGGCGCACAAAAATGGATTCAAAAAAAAAAAAAAAAGATCGCTTCACAATTTTGATGGGATGGAAGCGTTGTACGGCCGATTTAGAGAAGCCCTCCGCAGCGGCACGACGAAAGCGACGCATTCTAGCGGGGATCAGCGAGGAAATATGGCTGAGTGTCGATGGCGTACCGGTCGCAATATGGGGAGAGGACAAGTGTCAAGTTTCCTGTCAAATAATCGCCCGCGGAGATGTAGCGCGGTCGGCCTGAATATATGTTGGATCGCTTTTCGAGCAAATCGACGGCGACGCGATGGCTGTTCATAATAAGGAAGCCCTTCCCAAGAGAGCTGACATACATCATTTCACCTGACCTGTGCATGAGAACGCTTCTAGCAACATTATAAGTATAGAGCCACCATATTCATCCCTGCGCTGCGGTGAGGCCAGCCATTTGAGATCAGCAACGTGTCGAAGATCGCCAATGAGGGGAAGCCCTCTCGGACCCGGTGGAAGACTCAAGTTGCGGGAAGCTCGCTGAGCGAGCTTGGCGAGGAGCCAGAGGATAAAGCCCCCGAGAGACGTCGCAGAAAGGAGGTACGTCGTCTGCCAGTGCCCAGTGATACCGCCACACATCCAAGTAAAACAAGTGATTTCAGGATGATGCTGAGACCCCATCACAGCAAAAGCGGTCAGATACGCCACTGCTCATCATAAGAAATACAAACGCCCTTTTGTTCACCTGCCGGATGTCGTCCCACGTTGCGGCTATTCCCCCCTCTACACCCCTATCACTCGCCGTACACACGCCACAGCCCTCCAGCTTGCAGTCCGTCATTCATTCACATCGGACTACACTGCTCGTCACAGACCGGACTTCCCCTGGGGCCTGGAAGCATCCACCTGCCTATGCGGGTACCGGGACCGGTCTCCTTTCCACATCAGTTACGAATGCCCTCGTTACAATAGGGCCAAAGGGGAATTCACTCGTCAATATAACGTACCCTCGACGACATCCCCATCAATGAATTCTTCAAGGCGGAGCATGCGTACCGCTTCTTGTGGTTCCTCCAGCATACTACAGGCGCAGCTTCAAGACCGGAGACGGGGCCCGTCGGCCCGTTTGACCCTGGTTGAACTCACGTTCCCGCGAACTTGGGACCCGTTTTGGCGGCCCACACGGACACTTATTATCTCTTTTTGCTTTAGACCTACGCGTTTCCCTTTGGAAGGGTAACTTATGATTACTTTTATGGGACTCTTTTGTCTAGCCGCAAACGTGTCACCCTTACGATTACTCTCTAAGTGTCTATAAGTAGACGACCGGTCTTATACAAGTTTACTGTCCTGGGATAAACATGGTTTTTTTTAAATAAAATAAAAAAAAGTCGCCCCACCGAGGACTCCGACTCCCATGAAGGGCTTCCTTGCGGCACAACGCAAGGGGCTCGCGGAATTGTTAAGCGCACATATGGGGTTAAGGAGGATGACATGACATCAGGAACTGATACGGATTATATAAGCTGAAAGTCATTTACACTATCTGTCGTTACTGTAAGAACATTCTGTAAGATTTTCACAATTGTGTCCACACCGTTCACGAACGATATGTATTCATAACCACAAAACAATTCCCGTGATCAGCTCGATGACAGCCCATTCACTCCAGTAGCCTCACTGTGACACGTGGATCTACTCCTTTGGAAGTGGAAACGAGTAGTGTTCGTTGAAGTGCTCCCAATCCTGCCTCATCAACGCCGCAACTTTGTTCAGCAATTTGCAATCCTTCTTGTGATCTGACCAGTCACCTACTTGGCAATCCTACATGGGAACAAGTGTCAGCTCTTGAGCTCGTAGGCCATAGTGTTCAGAGCCCTCTGACTAGCTGCTCACCTTGCCGCAATACCAGGTAACGTGACAACCGGAGCAACGTTGGCGGGCGCTAGCCGCCGTATTGCACTTCTTACAGGCCGGAACATCGTCCGATTGGGAAACACTACTCGAAATCCGGTCACTGAGAGCGAGGAGTCGTTCCAAAGTACAAGGAAAAAACTAAGTAGGTCAACCTTTTAGACGGTTCCTTCCAATAGAATGGGTCTTACCTGCACTAGATTTGCATCTTCAATTCTAAACCCAATAGATCCATCCATGAAGTTGTGCTGCTGACCGTAAAGAATAGCGATCGTGTTTCCCTTGTTGGTGAGGGACTTAGGTACATTGCGATGGACGGGAAAGTTGGACATTCCAGGTGTGAAGACTCTAATTTGAGGTGGATCAAGGTGAAAGTTGGCAGGGACTTCGTCGCCCCTTCTGTCTTTCACCCTAAGACATAGTCGATTGAAGACCAATATATCTGTGATCTCGCCTAGGAAGCACCAATGGCGTATAGGAGCATAGAGGCCAGGTTCACGTTCGCGGTAGTAGACATAGGGAACGTCATTTTCGTGGGGACATTCCCTGAAGGAGGGAAACGCTTTCTCGTCTCGAAGATTGGTGCTTGTGGGTGCCAAGCGTTCTTTCATTATCCGAACTGAGGTGAACAGAGCTGACTGACTGCAAATAGCCGGTCTAAGGTGGAGTGAGTTAGTAGGGAGTGTAACACCAGTGCGGGAGCCGATGCCACTGGGGCAGGCCAAGACAGTGTGAGTACTTTGATATATTCTTTAGAGAGAGATTTGAGATCGCGGACACAACAGGGCAGATGTAAGGTAGGATAAGGAAGGGGGAAAAGGAGACTGAAGGCGACCGAGGTGACGAGGTCGCCTTTTTTAAGCCCGTCTCTGGAATCCTGGAATGTAAGTGGCGTTTCCAGAATTGGTTTTTGTGAACGGTAAACGACGATCGGCATTATCAGAGCGTAGAAGGAAGCAGTACATTGTAAGGGAGGCACGAGCGTAGGCAAAGCGAGCGAACGAATGGGACGGCACGTGCTCATCCTTCTCTTACGTGCCTCCACTGGTCCGCCCGTTTTCCCGTCCGGTTCAAAGAATCGGTACTCTTTTCTTTTGGCCGCCCACCGCACCCAGAAAACCGCTATGGGGTTGATGATGGGCCTACAGTTCCGACGCTCATCGAGCTCCAGGAGGGCCCACCCCACCCGTCGCGACCTCGCCTCGGACAGGAGAAGTACACGGCCCTCTTTCTTCCATATCGCATAAGCGTTCACTACCCACTAGTATACTATTCGATTTCCGCTACCTCGTAGTATACAGAACTAATAGTTTTTTTTTGGCAATGCTGATTCCCTGGCCCGTGCCACTTGCCAGTCCCTTTCCCTCCTGGCGCCACACGGGCCTTCCCCTCGGACAGCAAAGCAGTGACGCTCGAAGATAGGAGACCAGATAAGGGACTATAGAGGCCGCATGCTCCAGATGGTGCCATCTGAGCTTAGAAACACGTTTAGGAATTGACACCATGTCCGGGCCTTCTCTTCCTCTTCTATATTCTACTAGACTACGTTGGAAGACTCTCTCCGTCCACTCAATGCATCCAACTACCCCCATCCATGCAGCGTCCGTCCTTCTGTTGGTCCATCCACTCTTGTGTGTCCTATCTGTGGCGTCACCACTTGGAGCCGAAAGCCGCACAGGCGATCCGTTCCCTGGGTGGGCAAAGCACATCTCATGACCCATGCATTCGGCAGTAAGCAATCACTTAGCGCCCCGGACAAGGTGAGCGGGTTAGGGCCGTACCAAGACCAGTCTCGTCCCCTCCGCCACGTCTTCAAGTTTTTCAACGCCTAGGCACCGAAAAATGGCATGCTCAACCAGATTTTTAACTGACGGCCGCTCACAGTACACACATACCGTCCTTCCGCTTGGCGCACTCAAAGCGATGACATCAAACAGCAGATCGAGTACCGTTCACTGCGACGACTCAGCGGCTAATCAAGATCAGCTAAACCTATGGTGAAGATACTTAGCGCCGAGGGGCTTGATCGATTCGGTACCGCCAGGGCGTCACGTGATGTTGCTCGGATATAGATCTGGACGTTTGGTTCGTCTCTGCTCTTTGGTTTTGAGTCGGCTGCCTTTAGTGATACTAGAAGATAGATATCATACACCATGACTACAAAATCAAGGTCGTTACCTGTCGACCACAAAAAACGTGCCGATTCCCAGTTGGGTCCTCACCACATAGGAAGATCCGATCAGCCGTCTCTGTCACTCGAACGCGTTCCGCCGCTCCACATCCCACGACCCTGCGAGATCCTTGTCCAGTCATTCCCTCCTTGTCCCTTGAACCACTCGACTAGTTCGCACCATCAGACCCACCCACTCCGCCTCACCTCCACCCTTTACGGTGCCCAGCCACTTGCCCACCTCGTTTTCGCCGCGCGCCTCTATCTTCAGCCATGCGAGACACAAGCACCCAGTCTCTCGTCGCGAACTCGCACCAGGCAGGTTTCGGTGAACCGCATGCCGCGGGGCAGAACGCTGCCGTTGTGACGTTCGCGATCCTGGAGGCCCGCGGCGAGGGCGTCCTGATACGTGGCGCCTCCACCGGGCTGCACGATGCGGTGCCCGATGCGTGCTGGGTTGTCGAACGTGGCTTCCTGCGCGCGGAGGTCGGCGGGAGGATCGCGGGGTCGTCGAGGACATGTACGACGAGCAGAGCCTGCGGAAAATCGGATATACCGTTCTCGACGAAGATGGGGAGGCAGATAAAGGCGAGAGCGCGTAGTGCGTGCGTCGGCGCGAGGGAGAAAATATGTCGGAAGAGTGGGTGGAGGTACCGCCCGTTGTTTGTGACGGTGTCGCAGGCTTCTGGATCCGGAAGCGGTGTGGAGAGAGAGGTGTTGTGGATGGAAGAGAGGAAGGGGATGCGCAGCTTGTAGCCCGTCGCGAGGAGGACCGCGCCGAATAGAGGGAGTGACATTCCGTCTTCGAATACACTGCGGTAAGGTGCATGGGGGAGTGAAACGCGAGACGGCTCCATTGCGCTCTACTCCCGGGATTTGCGGGAAGGGAGGTCGTCAGTCGGCCGAAGACTGAAGAACAGGGGCAGCCTGAGCGGGGCTGGGGGTGGGAAGACAGATCATTCGACTAGGCGCCGAGGCTTCCCAAAACTATTGTCCTTGGAACCTGGCGTGCTGATATTGTGCAGTTATTGATCCTGCACGGGGCGGGTGTCAACACACAAGACAAGAGCTGCAAGACGCCTTTGCATCTGGCATCGTCCGAGTGTAGTGCCGAAATTGTGCAGCTGTTGATCCGGCACGGGGCGGACGTGATCGCGGAGGACGACACCCATTCGACCTCTTTGCATATGGCGTCGTCCTCGGGCAGTGCTGACACTGTGAGGCCATGATCCTGCACGAAGTGGATGTGAGCGCACGAGTTGGGAGCCACGATACACCATTGCACCTGACATCGTCTCAATGGAACCCCCGGCTGATGTCGTGGGCGTACTCCTTGATCATGGCGCAAATGTAGGCGTGGAGGCAGCCCTCTCGGACCCGGTGGAAGATTCGAGTTGCGAAAAGCTCGCTTGGCGATGAGCCAGAGGAGCCCCCGAGGGAGGTTGCAGAAAGGAGGTAGGTCATCTGCCCAGTGATACCGCCATACATCCTAGTAAAACCAGTAATTTCGGGATGATGCTGACTCGGAGCCCCCATCACAGCAAAAGCGGTCTGATACGCCACCGCTCATCAGAAGAAACACAAACGCCCCCTGGGCACCTTTTCACCTGCCAGAAGTTGCTCCGCGAGGACTCCAACTGCCCGTGAGGACACTGAGGAGCTTCCTTCAAGTTGCGGCACGACGCAAGGGGCTCGCGGATTTGTTAAGCGCCCATTTGGGGTTAAGGAAGGAAACACCAACTCGAATCAGGCCTGGAACAGCAACTGTCAGTGACACGGGTTATAGTAAGCTAAAAGTCATTCTCGAAATAACATCTGGCAGGTTTTTCACAAATTCACAATTGCTAGAAAGAAAATAAATAAAGGCTGGGAAGGGTGGAGAAGACATGTAGTTAAAATCCTCAGTTTTACCTTTCAAAAATTCTTTCAATTAGTGAAGTCACAAGGTATTTTTTACTCTTTAATCGCGAATCTCTTTTCTGGCCCACGCATTTTGCGATCCTGAGGAGAGGATGAGAATTCGACGGGAGCAGGTCATGTGATACCGTTACTAAGCAAAAGAAATATTCGTCTATCACTTTGACCGTGAGGGGTGACCTAAAAGTAAAAGGGTCCCAAAGAGGCCTGAAGCGAAAGTGACTCGGAAGGCCGAAAAGCAAAGGCCCAAAGGCGAATGGTAAGGAACTTGTGATTTTACTGTTGTAGCTGTCATGTGTGGATATTGCTTAACAAGTTACTGAAGCAGAGTTTGCGTTCCAGGTTAGTGTCAGCAAGGGAAGGCAACAAGATTGTGAGGTGAGAACAGTGTGGTAGGCTATGGAATGGGATACGGTTATAACAAGATGCGGAAACACCATTTCCATATACAATAACTAACAACTTCAGTCGAGATTACCTGGGTCCAAGAATGATATTCACGACCACAAAACCATTCCTCTGACCAGCCAGCCCAATGACAAACCACACTCAAGCAGCCCCACCCCGACACGCGGATCTACTTCTTTGGAAGTGGAAACGAGTAGTATTCGTGGAAGTGCTCCCAATCCTGCCTCATCAACGCCGCAACTTTGTTCAGCAATTTGCAATCCTTCTTGTGATCTGACCAGTCACCTACTTGGCAATCCTACATGGAACAAGTGTCAGCTCTTGAGCTCGTAGGGCATAGTGTTCAGAGCCATCTGACTAGCCGCTCACCTTGCCGCAATACCAGGTAACGTGACAACCGGAGCAACGTTGACGAACGGTAGCTGTCGTATTGCACTTTTTACAGGCCGGGACATTGTCCGATTGGGAAACACTACTCGAAATCTGGTCACTGAGAGCGAGGAGTCGTTCCAGAGTACAAGGAAAAAACTAAGTAGGCCGATCTCTTAGAATGTTCCCCTCCGATAGAATGGGTCTTACCTGCACAAAATCTGCATCTTCAATTCTAAACCCGATGGATCCATCCATGAAGTTGTGCTGCTGACCGTAAAGAATAGCAATCGTGTTTCCCTTGTCGGTGAGGGACTTGGGCACATTGCGGTGGACAGGGAAGTTGGACATTCCAGGTGTGAAGACTCTTCCGATTTGAGGTGGATCAAGGTGAAAGTTAGCGGGGACTGTGTCGCCTCTTCTGTCTTTCACCCAAAGACATAGTCGATTGAAGACCAATATATCTGTGATCTCGCCTAGGAAGCACCAATGGCGTATAGGAGCATAGACGCCAGCTTGACTTTCGCGGTAGTAGGTATAAGGAATGTCATTTTCGTGAGGACATTCCTCGAAGGAGGGAAACGCTTTCTCGTCTCGAAGATTGGTGCTTGTCGGTGCCGAGTCTTTTTGCATTGTTCGAATTGAAGTGAACAGAGCTGGTCTAAGGCGGAGTGAGGAACGAGCGGGGGCATGGACGAATGAGGCTGCACGTGGTCATTCCACTTGCGTGCCACCACCTGCCTGCAGCCTGCCTGTCCGTTTGTTCATCCGGTTCAAAGAATCGGAAGTATTTCTTTCGCCTGCCGGCCGCACCCAGAAAGTCGCCATAGGATCGACGACGAGGCCCACAGTTCTGACACACTCATCGGCTTGTTCTGGGAAGGCCCGCCCAGTCTCAACGTAGCCTTTTTCTTCCATATCGCTTGAACGTTCGCTACCCACTACACCCAAGGACTTACTATTCGACTTTCGCTACCTCGTAGTATACCCGAGGACTAATAGTTTTTTTTGGTTCCCCGTGCCACACGCCGGATCCTACTGGTGCCACACAGGGCTTCCCCTGGACGAGGCACTCAAAGATATTATGCGTACAGTACGAGGCTATTGCAAATGCACATCCTTGTGCAAAATCTCAAAGATTGGAGTAGATCGCTAATTTTCTTACATCCTTTGTGCCCCAAAAAATTCACCCTATGTAAAGTAGGTTTGTGTAGATATGGGATAGCCAAATTTTTTTGAGTATCAATTACTGATAAAGTCTACTACGACAACAGTTTTGAACTGAGGTACGGAGTGCGGGGTTGGAAAGGCAGGAGCGCGGAGTCATGTAGGAGATAAGCAAGAAGATAGCGACTTAGAGTTGGCACACTGGGTGCTTTCGAGAATGACAAGATGGGGAATACGATGACAATAGGCCTATAGTAAGATGTG
Organism: Lactarius psammicola; assembly: GCA_025769895.1. Classification (NCBI taxonomy): domain Eukaryota; kingdom Fungi; phylum Basidiomycota; class Agaricomycetes; order Russulales; family Russulaceae; genus Lactarius; species Lactarius psammicola. Next base: position 263,560 of record WTXK01000026.1, on the reverse strand, counting down.
AGGTGATAGGGCATTTAGTTCGCAACTATGAGCCGCACAGTGCGTACTAGTTTAGCATCCGTGTGCACACAGACGCCACCGCCTTCTTGATAAATCTGGGGTGTTAGAGCATACGAACAGGACTTTCTATGACAATTTTGGACTCGCTAAACCAATGCGATTGACTTGTGGAAGGAAAAAAAAACATAGAGAAGGTCAAGGAGAAGGTAGCAGAGGACGCTACGAGGTGATAGAATTCAAACTCCTTTTGAAAATACGTCGGCATTCTCCAGTCACCCATTTCCACTCGCACTCAGACATGGCAAGGATGCGCAAGGATACTTCGCTCGCGGCCTCAAAAGCGAGCCCACATTGACTAATATTGACCGACAGCACCACCGTAGCCAGACTCAAATAAGCTTCAGCCTGAAGCAAAAGTGAAGCAGTGCAAAGGCGAAAGGTAAAGTACTTATGATTTTATGTAACCGTTATGTGTGGACGTTGTTTGCCAAGCTGAAGTAGAGTCTGCATTCCAGGTTAGTGACAGCAAGGGAAGGCAAGAATATTGCAAGGTGATGACGGTGTGTGGAGTGGGATGTTATAACAAAGAGGTGGAGGCATCATTTCGGAAGTTGTTTCAGTCAAGATAACCCGGATCCAAGAATGATATGTATTCACGACCACAGAACCGTTTCTATGACCAGCCAATTCAACGACAAACATTCACTCCCGAAACCTCACTGTGACCTACTCCTTTGGAAGTGGAAACGAGTAATATTTATGGAAGTGCTCCCAATCCTGCCTCATCAACGCCGCAACTTGGTTTAGCAATTTGCAATCCTTTTTGTGACCACCATCTGACCAGTCACTTACTTGGCAATCCTACACGGGAATAAGTGTCAACTCTTGAGTCGTAGGGCATAATGTTCAGAGGCCTGTGGCTCGCCACTGACCTTGCCGCAATACCAGGTAACGTGACAACCGGAGCAACGTTGACGAACGCTAGCCTTCGTATTGCACTTCCTACAGGCCGGGACACCGTCCAATTGGGAAACGCTACTCGAAATCCGATCGCTGAGAACGAGGAGTCGTTCCAGAGTACAAGGGAAAAACTAAGAAGGTCGATCTTTTAGAATGTTCCCCTCCGATAGAATGGGTCTTACCTGCACAAAATCTGCATCTTCAATTCTAAACCCATTGGATCCATCTGCGAAGTCGTGCTGTTGAGCGTAAAGGATAGCCATCGTGTTCCCCTTGTTGGTGAGGGGCTTGGGCACATTGCGATGGACGGGGAAGTTGGACATTCCAAGTGTGAAGGCTCCAAGTCGATGTGAATCAAGGTAAAAGGCAGCGGTGACTTCGTCGCCCCTTCTGTCCTTCACGTTAAGACATAGTCGAGTGAAGACTATTCTCTCTGTGATCTCGCCTAGGAAGCACCAGTGGCGTATAGGAGCATTGGCCCCCTCTTCACGTTCGCGGTAGTTGGCATGGGGAATGTCGTCTTCGTGAGGACATTCCCTGAAGGAGGGAAACGCCTTCTCGTCTCGAAGATTGGTACTTGTGGGTGCCAAGCGTTCTTTCATTGCTCGAACTGGAGTGAATAGTTTTGGGATGAGCGGATGCGGACTAAAATATAATGTATGCGTCAAACGATACGACAACAAGTCGTATGCTGCGCGCGTCAGTACCGTAATTCTAATTACACGCAAACAGAACTTACCTCAGTCAGGACAACATAGACTAAGGTGTCTTACAGTTTACTCTACGGTTTTAAAGTCTGTAACTGTACAGTACATCGACGATTTTGGTTGTGTACCTACTGTGTATGGAAAGTCCTTGGGATAAGAATGTCTACTATCTACGATCTACGGTCCTTCGACCCACGCTCCCGGCGATTCCAACAAATGAGCTGACCGACCCCATTCAAGGAGGAGTGAACCACGAGCGGAGGCATACTGTAGAGCATTGTCTTTGAGCTTTGAGCGAACAAGTGAGGCGGCATATGCGCATTCGTGCCACCACTGTCCATTTTTTCATCCGGTTCAAAGAATCGGAATTCTTTCGCCCGCCCACCGCATTCAGAAAATCGCTATGGAATTGATGACGATCAACAGTTCCAACACTCATCGGCTCACTCCAGGAGGGTTTGCCCACCCGCCGCGACCTCGCTTCGGACACAGAACCACTTCGTACTTCTGCCCAGTCTCTACACAACCCTTTTTCTTCCATACTGCTTAAACGTTCGCTCCCTCGTAGTATACACAAGGACCAATAGTTTACCCGCAATGCTGATTCCCTATGCCATGTGCCGGTCCCTTTCCCTCCCGGTCCTACGCAGGAACCCCCCCCCCCCCCCCGGACAGCAAAGTAGTGACTCTCGAAGAGAGGAGAGATAAGGGACTGCGGGGGCTGTATTCTCCAGATGGTGCCATCTGAGCCTAGAACCACGTGTAGGAATTGACGTCAGGTCCGGGTCTTCTCTTCCTCTTCTATATTCTACTGAGCGTGCCACCAGACCCCGTTCATCGGAAGTCTCTGTCCGCTCACTTCCCTCGATCCGGGCTGTGTCTGTCCAGGCATTTGTCCATACTTTCGTGGGTCCTATCTCTGGCGTCACCAGACTTACCACTTGGCGCCGAAAGTTGCACAGACAATCCCGATCATTCCTTGGGCGGGGGCGGGCAAAGCCATGCACTCGGCATTCGGCACTATGCAATGGCTCAGCATCCCGGACAAGGTAAGAGCAGCTAGAGCTATACCGAGACCGGCCTCGTCGCGTCTGCCATGCCTTCGAGAAAGGTTCAACGCCTCCCGGGAATCGAGAAATGGCATGCTCAGCCAAAATTCCAACTGACTGGCACTCGCGGCACACAAGGTGTCCTGTTGATCGGCACACTCACAGCAATGACACCAAACAGCAGATCAAGTACCGTCTACTGCGACGACTCAGCAGCTAAAGATCCGTCTTCGCCGAGCGCCTCTATCGTCAGCCACGCAAGGCGCAGGAGTGCAATCTCTTTCGTCACAAACTCGTGCTAGGGCTCAGTGAACCGCGTGCCGCGGGGCGGAATGCTACCGTCGTGGCGCCCGCGATCCTCCAGGTCCGCGACGAGCTCGTCCCGATATGCAGCACCTCCGCTGGGCTGCACGATGCGGTTCCCGAGGCGTGTTGGGGTACCGTCCTTCGCCCTGAGGTCAGCAAGGAGCGCAGATGTCAGCGGGAGGAGTGCGGGGTCAGTGAGAGTGTACGACGAGCAGGGCCTGCGCAAGGTCAGATATACCCGCAGTATTCGTCAAAGACGAGCTTGGAGCCCATCTATCATGAGTTACTATGAGTTAATCTGTGGGGGCGAAGCCCCACCTACGTCGCTATCGTACAGGAAGGAAGCCAAGACATAGAACTAACGTATGAAATAGGCCAAAACCAAAACACTGATGCAAAGAAGCAAAGAAAGGGACATTTTCCAAGAAATGTTGCGGGATGGCAACACCTTTGGAAGTGGAAACGAGTAGTATTTGTGGAAGTGCTCCCAATCCTGCCTCATCAGCACCGCAACTTGGTTGAGCAATTTGCAATCCTTCTTGTGACCGCCATCTGACCAGTCACTTACTTGGCAATCCTACATGGGAACAAGTGTCAGCTCCGTAGGGCATAAAATGTTCCTGAACCATGTGGCTGGCCGCTGACCTCACTGCAGTACCAGGTAACGTGACAACCGGAGCAACGTTGACGAACGCTAGCCGTCGTATTGCACTTATTACAGGCCAGGACACCGTCCGGTTGGCTGACACTACTCGAAATTCGATCGCTGAGAGCGAGGAGTCGTTCCAGAGTACAAGGTAAAAACTAAGTAAGTCGTCTTTTAGAAGGTCCCCCTCCAATAGGATGGGTCTTACCTGCACAAAATCTGCATCTTCGATTCTGAACCCGACGGATCCATCCATGAAGTTGTGCTGCTGACCGTAAAGAATAGCTATCGTATTCCCCTTGTTGGTGAGGGACTTGGGCACATTGCGATGGACGGGAAAGTTGGACATTCCAGGCGTGAAGACTCTTCCCATTTGAGGTGGATCAAGGTGAAAGTTAGCGGGGACTGCGTCACCTCTTCTGTCCTTCACCATAAGACATAGTCGGTTGAAGACCATTCTGTAATCTCACCTAGGAAGCACCAATGGCGTATAGGAGCGTGGACGCCATCTTCACGTTGGCGGTAGTAGGTAAACGGAATGTCGTCCTCGTGAGGACATTCCCTAAACGAGGGAAAAGCTTTCTCGTCTCGAAGATTGGTGCTTGTGGGTGCCAAGCGTTCTTTCATTGTTCGAATTGAAGGCAAAAGCGGAGGCATAGACTGGGCGAACGAATGAGGCGACACGTGCCCGTTCCCCTCCTACATGCCGCCACCACACTGCTGCCACGTTCAAAGAATCGGAACTATTTTCTTTCGCCCACCCGCTGCACTCAGAAATTCGCCATGGGATCGGTCATCACGCCCACAGTCCCGACACTCATCGGCTTGCTCCGGGAGGGCCCACCTACCCGTCGCGACCTAGTCTCTGAGCAGCCCTTTTTCTTCCATATCGCTTAAACGTTCGCTACCCACTCAGTACATTTGACTTTCGCTACTTCGTAGTATACCCAAGGACTAATTAGTTTTTTCGGTCATGCTGATTCCACCACTCCATGCCACGACGCGCCGGTCCCTTTCCTTCTCGGCGCCATACGGGACTTCCTCCCGGACAGCAAAGTACTGTAGTGGCGCTCGAAGATATGAGACCAGATAAGTGACCGCGGAAGCTGCATACCCCAGATGGTGCCATCTGAGCTTAGAAACGCGTGTAGGAATTGACGCCAGGTCCGTCCGGGTCTTCTCTACCATATTCTGTGTTCCACTAGACTAGGACTGTCCGTCGGAAGTCACTTACTGTAATCCATCCAACCACCCCAATCCAAGCGGCGTCCGTCTAGGTGTTTGTCCGTCCTTCTGTGAATCCAATCTGTGGCCTCACCACTTGGAGCTGAAAGCCGCACAGACGATCCCGGATCGTCCCTTGGGCGAGCAAAGCGCATAGTACTCTGGCACTCGACATTGGGCACTACTAGGCAATGACACTGCAATAACTTAGCATCTCAGACGAGTGAGAGCGGCTAGAGCTATACCAAGACCGGTCTCGTCGCATCTACCATGACTTCGAGAAAGGTTCAACGCCTACTGTGCACCGAAAAATTGCGTACTCAGCCAAAATTCTAACGGACGGGCGAATGTCTCGCAGCACACACAACGTCGTGCCGCTTGGCGCACTCAAAGCGATAATATCAAAAAGTAGATTGAGTACCGTCTACTGCGGTGATTCGGCAACCAGTAAAGATCAGCTAAACCTATAGTGGCATAGAATCTTAGCGCTGAGGGCTGGGAAGAGCTCGGAGGCTCCGTTGGGTACCGTCAGAAGCGTCACGTAGCTTAGATATGGATCTACATCATGTTGATCCTCACCTCCGTCCCTGGGCTCCCTGCCCGTTTTTATTTGAGTCGGTGCCTTTGGTGGTACGAGAAGAGAGATCGATATCATATAGCATGAGCACAAAGGCAAAATAAAGGTCGTTACAGTACTATCACGTGGTGTGGGATGCGAAATGGGGGGAAGTTGCAAAACATGATTTTTCAGCAGATCGGGAGACCTTCTGACCTGATCCTCCTTTGGTACGATAGACAGGTATTAATAGTTTAAGGAACCAACAAGGAAAGGGGAGGGTGGTATGTTTTTTTTTTGGCCTTGCGATTTTGCGGGCATTGTGCAGTACTGCAAATTCAGAGAAAGGTGGTCCCCGCTGAACTGGTATTGCACCCCATGGCGCATGCACTTCAGTACATGATTTAAATGTGCTATTCAACCATCTTTTGAAATCTCAAGTCACCTGGTGTACCCGCAACAAAGATACAAGGCAATCGGTGGATTTGCGTGACTCAGGAGTGTAACTCCCTGATTTTGGGGTAGCCTTCTCCGGCTTTCCTCCGACTCGGACATGTTTACTGCACATTCTCTTCGAATATAAGCTGTGTGGTAGCCGTCTAGTTGAGATATTATAGTACCCATCCCGGAAGTCTGATTGAAAAAAGAAGCCGATCATTTTCAATTCACGATTTGCCTGAAATTTGCAACTCTGCTCTATGACATCTGCAGACCGCAACTTGAAGAAACGCGCCGAATCCCCACATCACATAGGGAGATACGATCAGCCGTCTCTGTGACTTAAACGCGTTCCGCCGTTCCACGTCACACGTCCCACGACCCTGCAAGATCCTCGTCCTGCCATCCCCAGCCTTGATCCTCGTACCACTCGAGCAGTCGCACCATCAGATCAACCCACTCAGCCTCGTCCCCGCGCTTCACGGTGCTAAGCCACTTGCGCACCTCGTCTTTGCCGAGCGCCTCTATCTTCAGCCACGCAAGGCGCATGCGCCCTATCTCTCTCTCCGCGAACTCGCGCCAGGGCTCGGTGAATGGCGTGCCGCGGGGCGGAACGCTGCCACCGTGGCGCCCGCGATCCTGGAGGATCGAGACGAGCGCGTCCTGATACGCGGTGCCTCCACCGGGCTGCACGATGCGGTGCCCGACACGTGCGGGGTTGTCGAGCGCGGCTTCCTGTTCCCGGAGGTCCGCGAGGAGGTCGGAGTTCGGCGGGAGCATCGCGGGGTCGGCGATGGCATGTGCGACGAGCAGAGCCTGCGCAAAGTCGGACATATCGTTTAAGACGAAGATTGGGAGGCCGATGAAGGCGAGAGCGCGCGGGGCGTGCGTCGGCGCGAGGGAGATGACATGTCGGAAGAGCGGGCGGAGGTACCGCCCGTTATTTGTGAGGGCGTTGCAGGCATCTGGATCCGGGAGCGGTGTGGAGAGGGAGGTGTTGCGGATGGAAGGGAGGAAGGGGATGCGCAACTCGTAGCCCGTCGCAAGGAGGACCGTGTCGATCTGAGGGAGCGAAGTTCCGTCTTCGAACACAGGTGCATGGGGAGTGAAATGCGAGATGGGGCCAACGCGCTCTACTCCCGGGATGTGCGGGAAGGGTATGGGGCGAAGGGGATCATTCCTTAAAGAAGCGTACGTCTGGGGCCAGTGGAAAGAGGGGAGGTCGTCGGTCAGCCGAAGACTGAAGAGCACAGGCTGTGGGGGCGGATGATTGCAAATGGTGCGTACCGAATTAGCGAAACCAACAACCTGTTGTACTATGTCTCGCCCACTTGCGCCACCTCCAACTACAAGGACGTTGCGACCGCGGTACACCTCGGGTTCACGATAGAAGATAGAGTGGAGTACCTTCCGATTAGGCGCCGAGTTTTCCCAAACCTGTTGTCCTTGGAACTTGGGTTCGTAAGGATAGTGATTGTGTCCAATTGCAACAATGAGATGATCGAATCTGGCGTGAACGGTGCGGTTGTGTGCATGATCCAATGTGGTGAGCTGCCAGTGACCGGAAACGTTATCACCGTGCCAGTCGGCAGCCAGAACCTCGTGGCGTAGGCGTATGTACGAAGAAAGATTCCAATGCGAGATCATTGATCTATGGTACTGGAGTACGAAAGTATGATTGGGGAAGAGCACTGTGCCAGGGGAGAATGGGAACTGGGGAATAGTCACTGGTAAAATATCAGGTTTTCTCAGGTTGGTGGTAACGGAGAGTACGCATTACTGCTAGGATGAGGTGTATTGGTTCTGAGACGTGGATATAGCGGTGATTCTGGAAGGTCTGGTGGATGTGGTGTACGTGGGTCGGGATACCTTTGGGGTGGAATTGAGCACCGCATGATAGCAGCGTGGAGATGTGTTTGCTCACCAGATGCCCCCGACGTCGTCACGTTGTTCAAAGAGGACAATCTCCCAGGTTCGTGTCGTATCCTTGGGCAGGTCGTCGACGAGCGTCTTGAGCATCACAATGCCGGCTGTACCGCCACCCACGATTGCGATACGTTTGTCGGGCACATTGGCGGTCGACGATAGGCTAGACAAGTGAAGGGGGACTTGAAATTGGAGAAGAGAAAAAGCGAGGCGGAACCAGTTGGGCATTGATGACCATGTTGCAAAACAGCTCACAGACGGAGATTACAGGGCGGAACGGCATATTCGCAATCAGTGGCGCCTCAGCAAAAGGATCAAAGAAGACCCGCACCCTTTCGACACCTACCAACACCATTTATGGAAGTTACGACTATCTAGTTCCAAACAGAGCGTCTTCCAAAGGCACCACATCACGGTTCTCCAGTAGACACTTTTGCGGATACATGCAGTTCTGTCCAATGTCTGATCTAGTGTAAGATCCCTATATCGTAATATGTTTGGGTCCAGCATACGTCAAATACAGAGGATGTTCCTGGCGTAGGTCCAAGAAGCGTACAATGCTGGCCCGGGAGTGAATGCAACACACGACCGTTGGGGTGTATCATCATTACCACTAGCAGGCGGGTAAGCAAACTGCCGATGCAGGAGAGGCAAGCCGCGCTACGGTCACGGTCAGAGATCATATTGCCATGTGGCTTGGGTATTATGAGGTATTCCAACGCAAGCACATGACATCTAAGATCTAAGCACCGAACGGTTCAAGGCGAAACTCTGCCTGATAACGCGTTGGTGATCGGTGACGCCCTCCACGTAGCACTCTACCCTCAACAAAGCCAAGTCTGTCTGCACGATCAGACGGTGGGGACATACATGTGTGGTTTGGGCTTGGCCTTCTCCGAACGGTGACCGAACCAAAGTTGAGCTCCTCTCTGCGGGCAAAGAATCCTTCGACGAGAGACCAGGTTCGTGCGAAAACTTGAGCATCTCAAAGCAGCGGGTGACGCTCAATTCCCGCCACCGCCGATCTCCAACAGAGCTTCGATACTCCGTCCCAAGTCTCCCTCGTTCGCTTCGAGTACCCATTCGATGACTTCTTGGTCGACCGTTGGGAAGATCTGAATCAGCGTCCCGCGTGCGGCATCTGCGGCACGCGTGTGTGCAGCGTCGATCTCGGCTTGCAGGCCCGAAATGTCCAGTCCGGCGGTGGGGGTGCCTGTTCTAGAGGTAGAATAACCATTCTGGGCTGCCAGTGTCTGCGCCTGGGCTGAGAGTCGTTGATGTGTGTCGTCGGGAGGCGCATGTAGCACTGGGGGTCGAGCGGCTGACGGCGATGGTGACGGCGAGGAGCGCCTCACCCAGGGTTTATATGGCGCTTGTGGTACGGATGGGTCTTGGGCAGAAGACTTCAGAAGGGTAGTTGCGGGCGTTTGTGGTGGCGTGAACTGCGACACAATAACCTCTTCGGCACCATCTAGAGCCTCGCTGAAGATACGGCCGATGGCACTCAACGGCTTCGAAATTGAGTCTCCCGTGCGCTGTAGGAGTCGCCGTGCATCTATGCTTGGTAGAGCTAGCGGTGTCGCGGGTTCTTCTCCCGCGTGGAGTGATTGGTGTCGTGAAGGTGCGGGAGGTGGTACTGGAATAGGGTTGGCAGGCGGACGGTTGACGGCAGAGAGGTTCGGATTGACGGAAGGTGAGGAAGAACTAGAGGAAGAGGACGACGATGGTAAAGGCGGAGAATGCGAGCGGGAGGATGGGAGTGTTTGGATGGCAGCTTCGACGTTCCTACCACAACAGTTATAACCAAGAAAAGCAAGAGGTTGCGAACACGTACTTCTCGAATTCCTCTTGCGTAATACCAGATAACGACGTATGGTCCATGGTTTCAATAAATGAAACTGCTCCCATCTACGAAGAATGAGTTCTGAGTTGGGGGCTTTTAGGTGAAGGCTTGACTCTTTGGGACGCACTAAGCTAGATAGGTAGTAGCCGGCCTCGCTTTGCAACTTTGTGGGATTCCGGAACCGATTGATGAATCTGTAATACTGAGCCCAAGTAGGATACTCACAGGAGTAATGGACCTACTCAACGTTCGATAGCAAGTGCTCGGGGTTGGCCTTGAGAACAACAAAGATTAGTATAGGGACAAATGTATCAGCACTCTCTTCGGAGTTCAAGTGCCGTATTAGACCTAGAACCGTTTAAGATGTTATGTCTTTAACAAAGCACCCTGGAGCAATGCAACTGACCGAATATAACTTTGCAGCAATTCAGGATACATATCAACTTGTCTCGGGGGGCTTTATAGTGATTTATTTTAACTAGTTCTATCGTAAGGTTAGTTCGGAGGATAACGAAACAAGGCAGTGGGAATCGATTAACCTTGTTGTGCAAATAATAAAAACCCGTTCGAGCCTTCTGCGGTAGGAACATCAAGGTGCAAGGGCTCAATCCAGCCAAAAAGCGCGATTCGCTGCGATAGAACGTGGTCGCGCTCTAGATCGTCAGTCATTATTGGTCGTGGAGGATTTGAATGTGCGATTTGTGGTGTGAAGGTGCTGAAGTAATCGTGACGAGAAGGACAAGAGAGAGGGGACGAAAATTCATACTAGTCATACAGTCGATTCATCACGAGCTTCTCCACGCCTTCCATCGCATTGTCAAATTCTGTATCTGAGGCAGACTTCCAGACGTCTGCCTCCCGCATCTTTTGTGAGATGAACTATAACAGTGGATGAGTCCGGCAAGCGGGATATCAGAATGCGATGCCCCACATTGAGGAAGTCGTTGATCAGTTTGACCTGGTCGGTGATCGTAAACGTTCGTTTTGCAAAGTTGCTTAAAAACCTGACGAAAGTCGAAAAGACATGACGCTCAGAAATGCTAATCATAGGACCGGTTATGAGATATGGGGGGACGCACGATCGCAGGTAACGAGCGACGGGTTCAGCACTCTTGGTTTTCATCTGATCTAGGAACTTTTGGAAGTCAAACGGCGGATCCTTGTCCTTGCCACCAGGTCGCTCCTGCGATGGATCGTTTCTTCGCAGAGCGCTATGCAAGACTTGCGTGGGGAGCGTCACGGCGTCCATCTTGGGCGATCCACGGGTGTCGACCTCGGCGTCCTGCTGCGCAGCAAATGAAACTGGGTGTACCGGGGTCTGCACGACCATGGCTGTGTCCAGAGACTGCGGCCGCGCTCTTGTGCCAGCAACGAGGGACATGCCCACGTTGGGGAGGGAAGGGAGCGCAAAGGAGCGTGCGAATGAGGAGAAGGAGGGAAAGGTCGAGGACGTGGGGTTCCCGGATTCCTGTGGTACAGGGTCTTGCTTTGGAGGCACTGGTAAAGGACGGCCCTCCGCACTCGCCCAAGCCTCGCGAGCGCTCTGCTCCTCGTGGTGCGCTAACGGATCGAATGTATTGAGAATATCCGCGTGTGCGGATGTAGGTCCCAGCGTATGACCGTCTTCTGCCTTGATCCCTCCCGAAGTTATATCCTCAAGCTCATCAGGGCTCGGGGTATGGACAGGCTGAGGCGCTAAAGGTGGCGTTTTCACGCTATCGCTCCACGGGTTGGGCACTGGTGGAGAATTTGAAGGTTGTAAAGAATCGATGGATGGGGTCTTCATAGTGACCGAACAGGCTGAGATAGAGATGGATAGTGAGAATCACGACTAACCGCAGCAGCGGGCAATGCTTCACTTAATTTGCAAAAGATAGTCAAGCGCCGCCCCTGCGTTGTCTCAAAGAGGCTGACCGGCGCTGACCGGCTCTGACCACGTACTACAGTACCGGACAGTGCAGTGCCACCTAAAGTAGGAGATACATGTTACCGCGCCCCTCTCATGAATTAACCGTATATCATGTTGGTTACACAGCAGCCACTGCCTCTGGTCGACCAGGTGCTGTATATGTGGGCTGGAACACGCCCACAGTCGGTGTGCTTCCTTATACGACTTGCCACGCTTTATTTGATACGCGTGGTCAAGTTGGTCATGGTGTGAGGTGTTGGCTGGCATTTCCTAGCGTGCTACCAACACCCTAATCCTCGCCATTGAAACGGGACCTGTTTGTATCTTGCGTCTTTCTTTCGTCCAATAGCCCAAGTCGCCGCCTCACCAACCTGGACTTTACATTCCGATTCCTGAGTGTTTAAACATGGCCGACGTACTAGGTAAACTCTCTCAGGCTTTCCACGCCCGTCCCCTACAAATTATTTCTCAACTAATTCTTTATAGGATCTATCCACGAAATCGATTCCTTCATTACTCATTCTCAAAATCTTCTCTCTGCGTCACCTCGACCGGATCCCCTTCGCCCTGCCTTTGTTCTTGGTCTGGCTATGACGCGACTTAGGCGACACAGGCTGTCAGATCAAAGAGAAGACCTCGAAAGGGCAATTTTCCATCTTACCGAATTGATACTCTCCCTGCCCTGTTCCTGGCTAGAACACGGTCCAATAATCCTTCGAGCTTTGTTCTTCCTCGCCTTCGCACTTCTCAAGCGCTCAAAAGTGTCAAATCAACCCGAAGATGCCATTTACGCAGCCAAATACCTCCGCCATCTTCGAGACCAGCCCCACCAAGCATTCGGATTACCGCGCCATCGTGTCGCAAAATTGCTTGTAGACGCATTGGCCTTTCAAGTGGAGTCGAAAACAGGAAATGTGATGCAGAACATTGGGGAGATGGCAGTCCTCTGTCGCGAACTCCTTACCTCGGATGTCGACATCACTCGCTCCATCGTCGTCATTTATGAAGTTGTTCGGTCAAGAGTTCGTCCGTGGGTCCCGGATCAACCCTTGGATCAACTTATCGAGTGCCTGCGAGCGGTGAGGAAGTACAAACCACATCTGCGCGAGGCTCGCTTCGCCCTTGCCTTTTGTCTCGGCATACGCTATTGTATGACTTTCGTGAACGACGATTACGAGGAGGCTGCGTCCGTCTTTGATGAGATTCTTACTTCCAGTTCCCCTGGAGACAGTGAGGATAAATTCGTAGCCAGAACTCAACAACTCGTGACAGGGTTAGCGCTGATCCGATCAAAAACGCACCAGACCCCGGAATATTCAGAGGAGGCAATATATCGCGCTCGTGCCTTTCTCAACTCACCTCCTGAGGAATACCCCTTTTTTCGTTCTCTTATCAATTATTCCTTGGAAGACACCGCAAAGCAGCGATTACATTACTTCGGTTCCATCGAGGGCCTCGAAGCACGTTCCAGCCATTCATGGCCGTCTCAGCTAGTGGAGGCTTATGGGGACTATGGAGGCGGCGATTCGGAATTTGGTCGAATATACAACAAGGTGATGCTCCTTGAAGAACTTCTCTGCTGGATATGCAATAACGACACAACGGACGTCAAAGAAGTTATTGAGGACGGACGAGCCATACTAACTGCATCAGATCTGAATAATCCGTTTGGGTTTTACTTTCTTGCAGTATTCGGATTGATCCTCTTTGAAGCATTCAAGCGCACAAACGAGATCGAGTACCTCAATGAGTCAATGAGCACATTTGGTCAAGTTATTGAGTATCCGTTCGCACAGCACATCCGCTTGGGGACACTTCGTCAGCTTTCTCTATCTTTTTTCATCCGTTCTGCGTGTTTTCGAGATCGCCGTGTGCAAGACGTCGATGAAGGGATGAAACTACTCTCGCTTTGCGTCAATGACGGACATGCGGGCTTGCCTGAACAATTCCAGTTTGCATGCTTGTGGGCCTCTTTTGCCCGGGGTTTCCGTCATCACTCCACTTCAACTGCATATGAGAATGCTATATCGTCGATGCAAAAGGCTCTGCTTTTTGCGCCAACCTTGCAGCTGCAGCACGCCACTCTCACCATGACATCTGACTACTCTCATAGTAGTATGCCGCTGGACTATGCCTCGTATCAGGCCGATCTGCATCAACTTGAGGAAGCGATCGAGACTCTTGAAAGAGGGAGAGCCTTGCTCTGGTCAGAGATGCGTCACCTTCGTACTCCAGTCGACCAACTTCTCGAGGCAGACTCACATTTAGGACGCAAATTTGCAGCGGTCAACCGAGACCTTGAGGAACTCACCAAGTCCATACCTCCGAGCCATATATTAAGCCTGGATGGTAGCGGAGCCGACGACCTTAGGGCGGTGGACCCGTTCAGTTGCCTCCTACTGAAGCAACGTAGGCTTTTGAAGGAACGCGATGTCCTTATTTTGCGAATTCAAGTCCTGCCGGGCTTCAACAGCTTCCTGACATCTCCATCGTTCGACACGCTTCGTTCTGCCGCCTCTTGCGGTCCCGTTATTATCATAAACCACTCCATATGGCGTTCTGATATCCTGATCCTTCTTCACAACACGTCTCCCTCGCTCATCCCCACCCCTGCTAATTTCTACCGCCGTGCGAGCAGATTAAAAGACAAATTATTGGCCTCGCGAGACAAATACGGGCTCGATTCAGGTCATTACGACCAAACTCTAACCCTTGTTCTCGCAAAGCTCTACAAGCTCGTTGGCAAACCGGTCATCGCCAGACTCCGTCACCTAAAAGTACCAGAACAGTCCCGCATCTGGTGGTGCCCGACGTCTGTCTTTTGTTCCCTCCCTCTCCACGCCATGGGTCCAATCCCATCCGACGGTCGCGACAAGCGCTATTTCCTAGATCTCTACATCTGTTCCTATACCCCAACGCTATCCGCACTCATCCAATCTCGTAATCGCAACCTCGCTTCGCGATCTTCAGAACGACCTTCTCTACTCCTTGTGGCGCAGCCCAACGCATCTCTTCCAACTGTGAAAGGCGAGATCCAAGTCGTTCAGGACCTCCGAAACAATACCAATACCGAGGTGACTAGCCTCATCTCAGAAGCTGCGACACCCGCAGCGGTCATCGATGGCTTTCGCCACCACCAATTCGTTCACTTTGCATGCCATGGTACACTGGAGGCCGGCAAGCCGTTTGAGGCCGGATTCGAGCTTTACGGAGACGGGCGCCTGACGCTCCTCGAGATCGTGCGCTCCCATCTTCCCACCGCCGAATTCGCATTTCTCTCCGCCTGTCACACAGCCGAGGTGACTGAGGGAAGCGTCGTTGATGAGGTACTGCATCTCGCTGCTGCGGTACAGTACTGCGGGTTCAGGAGTGTGGTCGGGACTATGTGGGCGATGGTGGACGAGGATGGACGGGATCTGGCAGAACATTTTTACAAAGCATTGTTCTCTACCACCTCAGGACGAGAACAAGGGACACCGTATCATGAAAGATCCGCGAAAGCACTCCGGTTCGCGGTGAAGAAACTGCGGAGGAAGAAACGGATCACCCTGGAGCGATGGGTAAACTTCGTTCATTATGGCGCTTAACCTGTGTTATCTGCGAGTTTTTGGGTTTGTTGATACAGCTTTCATGCTTACTGTCTATCCGTAGCAGCGCACGTCATTGTTCTCGATGCCAGTCTCAGTACGAGTGTTTTCTCTAGCTTAGAACTCCTTTCTGCTTGTATTATTTTCTTTCGTCTCCCTTCGCGATCTCTCATTGCTTCGATACTACCCGCTTCCCTGGTGTTTCGCTTATACTTTTCTCTCTCATGACGTTTCTACTGTTTCCCCTTGGCGTCCGCTCTCGTGTTCTCCTGCGATCGGTGCTTTCCGTCACGATACTCTCTATTTTTCCTACTTAACATTGCATACTGGAGTGTGCTTGGCTGCTGTCCGGCATCAATACAATATATAAAAGCAATTTTCCATTTCGTTTTGCTGGGTCACAACAGCGGACTTTCATAAATATATATATATATATATATTATTTATATTGCAATTGTAAGCTGTAAAGTCTTGATTGAAATTCCATCGTCCTCTGCCCGGCAAGAGAAACAAGAAATGTGAGGTGTGGAGGAAATGCCCAATGTCTGGACTCGCCCTGTCAACGTGTCGGCGCATGTCAACTCTTCATAAGTTTTCGTGTCTTGTGCTTTTCCGAGTCCTAAAAGGACTGATTCCCGGCGCCTGGTACCCCGTCTCCGATGCCTCAGCCTCATTTCGTTCGTAAGCAGGGACACACATAAGTAGTTTAGTAAAGGACATAAGCAACAGAAAGGGCGGAGGTATTGACAACTGGCACAAAGTGCGCTCATCTGAGTCCTCGAGCCAGGGCAACAAAATCACGGAAGAACTTCAAGAAAGAGGACACTTGTCACTCCGTCTGCCGGCTATGTGTGGACTACTCGGTCATCATAGGCCCAGATAACACAAAGGGCAAGCTAGTCCCGGTTTCGATATTTCGATTTCAAGTAGTATAGCGCATTGAAAGGTATGTACGATAGAGTCTACTGGTGACTCGGTTCGGAGCATAGACGGTACATATTCCCCATCTGGAGAATAAGAGAATGGTCGTCTGTGGACGCGGTAAGAAGGTGAAGTGCAGAATTTGTATGCGTGTGTAAGGGAATGTAAACGGTACGAAGGAGGGAGAGTATACGAGTTGCATTCGATCGTCTCATCCAAGATGCATGCACTTCATCCTGCGCCACACCAACGAGTTCATTCCACAAAGCACAGAATTCGTTCCGCATTTCAGGTGCAATATCCGCGACTTGCAGCTTTCGGGCTTCAATTAAGGCATTATGCCAAACCCTCCCACGCTCAAACTGGTCGCTGTCCTTGAGCCGGGACTCTTTCAAGTGCCGGGTGAGGTATGTGAGGTTACGGAGTCGCATGCTGTCACCCGGGTGCTGGTTCGCCTCTATACCCAGATAGTGCCCAATGATGTCGGTCCAATCGTTGTCGTAGTTGCGTACGCGATTGATAGCGATGGCCACTATGCATTGTGCGTAGTCCTTAACCCACCCATCGGCGTGATTGTATTGCGATTGTGCGAGGGCGAGGCGAACGAAATCGGCGCATTCGAACACTTTGGAATCCGAAGTGGCTAGGAGGGCTCGTTGGAAAGTGCATTGAAGAAGTAAGGGATCTGCAGTTATCGCCCTCAGGCAATTCTTGATCTGCTTATGTTTTGCGGTTTCGTCGAGCAGATTGGATGACAGAATGTGATCCATGAATGGCATTATTGAGCTAGGGAGTTGCTTGGAATTGAGTTGTTCGAAAGTGTGTTCATCTCTCTTCACTCTAGAAGAGGTGTAGAACCCGGGAATGCTGGCAAGGAACTGTGCTATGTCGCGATCACCATCCAGAGATTTAAAAGTCCGCAAGAGGATGGAAGTATCGAGGTACGAAGAACGAGCGTAAGCAATGCTCTTTGCTTCCTCCATCATGTCTCTCGGTATTCGCCGATAGTAACTCCGAAACGATTTCCGGATACCCTCCGCAACTTCAGGACCCGAGTAACATAAGGTGGTGAAATAGCGAATACCGAGTATCAGCGAGATAAAGCTCATCGAGAATACCCAGATGAGCCTGATAAGTGGGGTGTAGTACGGGCTGTCACGGGAAATGATCGGCACAAAGCTGACGTATAGATACAGAAGGATGCTGGCCCCAGCGCATCCGCCCACCATCTTTGCCACGAAGTGGTTAAAGGTGGATAAGTATACAACAAACCCTGTGAGGAACAGAAAAACAGAGATGTGGAGGAGGGTGGGTAAGAGCTCGACCATCCATCGTAGACGTATCAGCCTCTTTAGTCCTTGTAGCATGAGCTCATGTATCCGGGCACGTTTCTGTGGGTCATCGCCTTTCTGAGTGATGCGTAGGTATCGACGAGCCCACTGTTGCAACAGTGTGGCCAACAACGCACAGGTAAGACTGATCACAAGACTGAGGGACCAGAGCGTGCTAATCCATATGGCGGTCGTCGGGGGCACAAAGGTAGCCGGATCGGAAGGAAAGTAAATGGACGATGCATTCGAACCGGGGGTGAGCTGATATATGTGGGCAAGATAAAAGGCTGAGACATCTTGAGAGTTTAGCTGAAGGTTCTGAAGCGACCCTACAAGGAGTTGAGCCACGGCTGCTGAAAACAGACCCGTCTACAACATTCAAATGGGGGTCAATGTCCAGCGGAAAGGTAAGCTTGTTGTTCACGCACGAAGACGAGAATACCTTCTGCGTCACCTTTCCAGCTCTCAGCCATCTTCTCATCATGCACCTTTGCCCTTTCATTGTACATAGAAAACAGCGAATCAGAGCTGTCGGCAAGCTTGGGCCGGCTGTTAAGGTCTGCGGGCTCTCATCAATTGACGCCTCAGGAGATCCAAGAGGTAGGAAGAAGACCCACCATCAACTCCTTCTCCTTCGGCCATTGCAACTAGAAGGAGTATATTCACGAAGGCAAAGGTATAGGACAAGTCAAGAGGATGGGGCTTATGAAAGGTAGACAACTGACACATGATCACGTAAAAATGGCGAACAAACACTAATAACCCCTTATTGTAGCATACAGTACTTAAATATTTGGAAAGAACTTGGCTTTTTCCTGTCGTCCTTACGAACACAGCCTGGGCTTCGAAGGGAGCAAAGAAGGGAGAGGCGCAGGCCATGAGCAGAGCTCATTGCTTTTGGACAGATTGACGTGCTCACACGCTCAAGCGATCAATGTCAGTTGACGGTCTGGGAACGTGCATACTACTGTACGAGAACCTAAAAAGAACCGTCTGCCAATCACTTTAGCTCTACTTATAGCACGCAGCACAGTAGTTCTACTATCAAGGTTTCTCTCGTGGCTCTTCTCTTCAAATTTCCCGACACATTAGCACCCAGTGGTGAACCTCCCATCCTCTCGGCATGTCTCAACTCTCCAAGAATGATAAGAAAGTCACCTTGCTTGTCAAGGTCATGGCAAAGTGGGAATTACTTAAGAATCGTGTGGATCGTAAACAACGCCATACAAAATCTTGCTTATCAAATGATCGAGCGTTCGTCGATCGTCCCATTCCCACCAATTCAATTGTGCCATCCCCACCAATTCAATCGAATTGTTTCTTTTCGCCATTGTCTACTATATTCGACAGAATAGATGCACAGTGGGCAAATATTAGTGAACCTTCCACTTCGTCTTGTTCTCAAACACGGTGTGAACCGCCTGCCGAACGCTATCCTTTCCATTTTTCCGAACTCCAAGTGCGCTTCTGCGGCTGCTGGTCCCCGCATTCGCTCACCTCAATGATCTCGGACAGTTATCTTTGTTCACGGAGAGACATCTGCGAACCGTCGCTCGTCAGGATCATTACTCAGCCCCTCACGGAGATGGTCTCGGCTTTATCAATCCTGAGAAGTACAAGGTTGGGAACGTTCGCCTCGGTCCATCATTCCTCCAATGCCGTCGTCCTTTTGCAAGTGACCTTCTTGGCTCAGCATGGAGCCGGAACCACGCCGTGACTGGCCACGATTTTGATGACGTCAAAGACGGCGTGGATAAGAGACGGCTCTGCATTCGCCGCAGGATGGAACGCGTTATCCTGGGGTCTGCCGTGTGCGTCGCAAACACTACCAAACAAGAAAGCGTTTATCGAACGTGTGAGTGTTCGCCGATTGTGAGTGTTCGCCGATTGTGCCATCATCCTGCATATTGTTCAATCCTTTCCCAAATCCATTATCCAGGGGGTTCTTGCTTCACTCTTGCTTTCGATTATGACAACCCCCATTTAGTTCGTTCTGGTGTTTGTGGTGAAGTTCAGAAGCTGTACATGCAGATGCGTCATCGTGAGGTCGGCTGCATATTTGTCTGCCCACCGTGCGAGCTCAGTGCGTCATCCACCACGGATGTGCCGCATCAATCCATTCCAAAGAGTCTGGGTAAGAATGCACCCCTATGGTTATTCAGGAGCTCACCACTCCTGACCGGGAATGCAGTTCTTCCACTTGCCATAAGTTAACATCCCCTCTGGTTTTCCCTTCTTTCTGTTTCCCCTGTCCACTTCCATCCTCTTTTGCCATGGACGAAAGTCTCGTGCAGGTTCAAAATCGTCTTACTTGCAACAAGTCTTGCTTGTTGCAAGTTGTATGTTGCCGGTGCTGGTTTTCATCGCGCTGTTGGCTGGCAGTATGAAAATGCTGGCCATTGTTTGTTGGAAAAAACAAGTCTGCGTTATTGTTCCCTCTCCGTTATTGTGCACCGTACTGTAAATTGCATTTCATTCTCTCCGTCTTTCAGTTCCGTACTATTAAGCAGAACTTGTCCCATACATTATTGTTACTTCTCCTGTATCGGCCAACAAATGAGTCGTGACAACGAAATACATCAACGATTCAACAAATGTATTACATATTTAACACAACCCCTTCATTTCAAGCAAGGTCACAGTCGACGAAGTCGACGCCTAGTTGTAAAGAGATGGTGGAAATGCTGCGCGATATTTATTCACCAAAAAGGGTACATCCTTGATAAATACAGTCCTTCCTTAATACCTTCCCATCTTCCCGAGACATGTAGGAGCTTCCAAGAGATAGTGAATGCGGGAGCCATCATTGTAAGGTGCTGTTATTCCTCTCTCAGTTCTTCCTGTTCAGCAGTTATGGTAGTCAGTGACGGCCAAATGCAATGACGACAAGCGTTCTGTCAAGCTCACGTTAGTGAGGGGTGCAAGAGAGGAAGAAGATGTGCAAGGCGCAACATATTTCGATGTGCCGGCTAATCGCGGGTCTCATACCCTCATGGTGACCCCTATTAGTATACCCTCTCAGCCATTGTGGAAACGGCTATTCAGCCTGCGATCGTCATGAGCCTGAGGCATGGGCCAGTATTTCTTTGCATCTCGTTGAACGTTATATGACTAATTGCACAAGGTCACCAGTATCGTGCAGGCTCAGCATTTCGTCAACCAAAGCACTGTTGGAACGAAGCTCAAGTGGTGATGGAGATCATTGCCACAGGACAAGGCAACAAGGACGAGGTTGTGTCAGTGGGATCTTGTAGGTCGCAAGGCGAAAAAAGTCATCTACGGTCAACATTTTGAAACAACGGGATTTTTCTGAGGCTTTGTTGACCGTTCCTCACTACTTCAGAGTTGGGAAGGTATGGGGAATTACTGGAATCATTCAACGAGCCAGTTCCCACAGCTGTGGGAAGATGCCGAATACAAACACTATCCGTCATCGGATGCCAAGCCCACACTGACACGTCTTGATATGGATAAATGGCACACTGTATTACTGTAGAACTAGGGTACTTGTACTGCAGTGCGTTGAGATGTGAAGCTGTAAAGAGCGATCTAGTGATCATTGGCAATGAAGAATAGGATGAGAACGATGGCCATCACGATTGACGAGATCCACTCCCCCTCAGCGCTCGGCATTTAGAAGTGAATCACCGTAATCTGGACTCAGATGGAGTTGACATCTGCACGTGGTGTCAGTGCCGTATGCAACACCATGGGCACTATGACCATGCTGGTCTAAACCAGGATGGTACAGGTATACAGGCGTCTATACTACATGTGATACACGTCCCCCGCTCCAAAAGTAAGAAAAAGATGTGGCACACGAGTGACTTTGGGTTTATCGTTTCCTCGCCAGTTGTAAGACCAGTCTCTGCTGCCAGCCCCCTTACTAGATCACCTGTTACCCATCCATGGAGATTTTCGAAAAACCAGCACGTGGACTCAAGCCTGTAGAAATAGGACCAGGATTGAAGGAGAAGGGGGTTCTCGAGCGCACTAAGACCAAGGCCCTAGAAAAAGGCCCAGAATCGGGTAAGTATTCTCGCTGACACTCGACAACGAGCTGGTTTACGACAAGGTTCAGATATTGACTTGGGCCGGGATGTCACTTCTCAGCCAATAGATCCGCCAAGCCAAGCTGAGGCCACCATTATTGACGCATCGAACCAATTGTTTTCCATGTACAATGAAGCAACAGCAGAACATGATCGGAGAGTGGCTAAAAGATGGGAAAGGGATGCGGACAGCGCCATCATTGTCGTGCGTCACCACTCCCTTTCACACGGTTATTGTTGTACCCAATCACTCCAGAATGGGTTTTTTTCAGTCGTGGTCGCCATACTACTCACGAGGTCATACGACGGCTTAAAGCTCAACTCGCGGGATGCCTCTGCGTTTTATCTTTCTCGGATTTATCAGCTATCGGCAGGCCTGAATAGCACCTCTACCCCACTTCCCTTCGAGGTTCCCACTCCATCCACATTCTCACCGGATCCACCCTCTGTGCGGGCCAGCGCCTTCTGGTCGCTGAGCCTAGTACTCAGTCTCGCCGGTACAGTCGTCGCGACGTTACTACGACAGTGGGCATGGCGATATCTTCACCTCACTCAGGAACCACGTGGCCCAGGCAAGCGTGCAAGGATCCGTGAACTTACAGCACAAGGAGTCGAGAGACTACAACTCCAGTGGATGTCCTTGGTCTTACCCGGACTCTTCCACCTCTCGGTCTTGTTGTTCCTCTATGGACTCTTTCATTATTCCAACAACAACGTCGTTGATTTGGTCGTTCTCTCGAGTGCTTTGATCTGTTTAGGACTTTATTTATTCGCCAGCATCGTCTCATACTTCCCTTTTGGCAGTATATGTCACACTCCACTCTCTTCCTTTGCTTGGTCTTGGTCGTCGCGCGTCCTTTGGTGGACGTACAAGACGCTTTATAATTCCTCTATAAGGCTACGTTTTATCGGGGTTCACACCCGGCTTCACCTCTTTGAATCAGCCCGATCGCATCTTGGCCGGGCACTCAGGGATCCGGGGGTGGATATGGAGGACCTAGCTCGCAAGCGCTCTTCATTCCTCGACACTTCGGTGGTCTTGCGGGTGTTTGATTCACTGGACGGGTATCAAGATATGGAGCGATTTTTGTCTGCCATTCCGGGGTTCTATAATTCAAGCTGGGTGAAAAGGGATGTTCCGGTTCTAGAGAAGCTGAACGGCAAGAAACTTGCACCCGCGATTACAACTTTCATGGATCACTCCCTGTCGTCTGATCTGCTCACCGAACCCGAAAAGCAGGATTGTATCACGATTTGTTTGGGGGCAATAAACGCGGATCCCTTACTCCTTCAATGTACCTTCCGGCAGACCCTCCAAGCCCTAAATTCTAGCATATTCAGATGCATCGACTTTGTTAGCTTCGCCCTGCAACACTTGGGCAGTGGGGACTCGGATTCAGATCCTTGGGTAAAGGACTATGCACAGTGCATAGTGGCCGTCGCTATCACTCGCGTACAACCCGACGACGATGCTTGGATCGACATCATTCGGCGCTATCTGAGTCCCCAGCACTCCCAATACCAGTGGGGGGGCGACAACATACGACTCTGTAACCTCATGTATCTCACACGGTGGTTGATAGCCTCCCGACTCAAGGACAGCGACCAGTTCGAGCAGGAAGGAGTATGGCGTAATGTTCTGACGGAGGTTCGGAAGTTCAAAGTTATGGAAACCGCGCCTGAGCTCCAGCACGAGTTCTGCGCGCTATGGAATGAGCTCACCTTTGTGGCTCAGGACCAGCAGCTGGCGTCCGGGATGGCTCAAACGAATGCAGCGCGCATCCTCTCCATCATTCGCACTGTTTACGTTCCGTTGCATAAAGACACGGACTCCGCGACAGTCGCATTCTCTTCGTCCACAGGCGACCAAGATCTTGTGCTTCGGTTGCCATCCTCATACCCTTTTTGCAACGTCCTTGGTCATCATCCGGACCCTAGACCCCACATATACGACTCTACCCCCGCAACCTCTAGTCGTACTTACCTGCATGATAGCGCTGCCCTGACCCGTACTTCCTTTCACAGTCTCGATGCGCCGAGGGCTGGACCCATTGCGGGTTCTTCAATGCGTACCAAGCATACAGTGTGATCATCCTCCGCATCCATCATATGACAGTATGATCTCGTGTAATGCATCTTCCAATCTCTTAGATGTGCGTGTGCGATTGGGTACGTATTCCTGTTGGGTTGTCGATATCACCATACTGATACTGTTCAATACTATTTCTCATCTTCTGCATATACCATCCTATTACGCGGTACAAATACGGCGGCCAAACATGTGT
Source organism: Lactarius psammicola (assembly GCA_025769895.1). Classification (NCBI taxonomy): domain Eukaryota; kingdom Fungi; phylum Basidiomycota; class Agaricomycetes; order Russulales; family Russulaceae; genus Lactarius; species Lactarius psammicola. Next base: position 239,820 of record WTXK01000026.1, on the reverse strand, counting down.
AAACTCAAGTAGAGTGGGGAAGTGTAAGTGAGGTGTCTCGACGTTCCTCTTGACCCACTGCGGGTTGATGTGGCGGTGACGCGGGAGCCTCTACGCGCACCTGCGTAGCCGTGTCTATCTCAGCTCCGATAGTGTCTGCGAATACTGGCTGCTTGGGTCTCTTGTCGAGAGCAGCGTCAAGCATCTTGCGGAGTAATAATATGGAGTCATTCCAAGATGGGGGACAAGGACGTTGCAGGAGGGTCGTATGAGTTACAGGGCGCTCGTGGCAGGTTCGGAGTACAAGTAGACACGTAGACACGTACATGGCGTGGTCGAGAGAACGCTGCTGCCATCGGCATCGAGAACGACAGATCCTTGTGTGCATTTGAAACTGACGTAGGCACACACCATCCCACCACAGGAGTCTCGGGCTGCTTCACTCCCGACCACCGCCGCCGTGACTGCCTCGTTACGGCGCCGGGCGAAAGTGACGATGTTGAGCCCGTCCGCGAGCCGGGTGTACCACCCTACGAGGCGCTTGATCAACAGCACTAACTCTTGCGAATCGAAGACGCGCGCAACGTCTGCGCGGGCTGCGCGAGCTTGGGTGTTAAGAAGCGATAAGAGAGCAACAATGCGGAGGAAGGTTACCATTGATGATCCCGGGCCAGCGCTCGACTAGGGTTGCGGACACGTACCGTATTCCCGGGTCACGGTGATGTCTGCGAGCGTGTACTGCCAGGTGTGCAGGTCGTCTAGCCCACTACTTAGTGGGAATATCCGAAGAGCGCAAACAGCGGGTCACAGTCGAAGGTGGTCAGGTCACTATTGCTCCTTAGGCCTTAGCCTTCACATCGCCTCGATCTTGGCAACAATCGTCAGGGATAGAGCACGCTACCTTCAAGTTAACAGCGCCAACTCGGAATGCGCCCTTGCAAATTGATGGATCACGTAAGGCCTGTTATTACATTACGAGGTAGATGCGAGTCCAACATACGGTAGCGTAATGCGTACATGATACAGAAACGAACTTAATAATATAGGTAGGCTGGACATCATGGAGGTAACGTGGTGATAGAGACAAGAAAAGTAACTACGATGTGGTGGCCTAGTGTGGAGGTTTTGTTCGCTGCTGTCTTCGACGTCGTACGTCCTCGAGCGCGGCTTTTATGGCCGGTTTCGGCGCGCATTGAGCACGCCAAATTTCGCTTGCTCGCCTACCAAACACATGAGGAACCATCATAGGTTGGCTAATGACAAAGAGATCTTACCTGATGCGTTGGAGAAACACCACTCCCCGTGCGACGGTCCGAAGGGTCATTCGTCGTGGTTTGGGTGGAAGTCCGGGAATCGGAGAAGTGATCTTTGCGATCATAGCAAGAATGTGCTCCTCGCTGTAAAGAGGCGGTTCACGTTTGATCACCCCCTGGTGTGCTAGATGACTTGGCTGAAACTCACCTGCGCTCTCGTCGACTTAAGAGGACCAAAAGGTACCGCTTCTGGTAGCTCAGGTCCATTCTTAACGTGTTCTCCCTCGTGAACTTGGCTTTCAGATAATGTATTTGGACGATGAGGCCCTTGCTCTCGAGTTTGTGCTGGTCGCGGAGAGCTGAGAGCTGTGAAGAGTCACTGCGTTATCCCGTGTTTAGTCAGTCGGACCAGCGTGAAAGACGGTGGGAGGACTCACAGGGCGCATTTATGTCCGTTCCAGGTTCTTTTCTCTCCTTCAAGCAGGTTGAGTTGCTCGTGCAATAGCCTCAGCTCCGCCCCTGCCTGCTTCCGTTCGCGCACGACCGTCTCGAGCTCCTTTCTCGTATTCTCGACCTCTTTACGAGCCCGACTTCTCTCTGCCTTGCGTTCCGCATCGCGTCGAGCATTCTCCTCCTCTCGTCGCTTCCGCTCGCCGCGCAGGTCCCGTCCGAGGCTCTCTGCACTGCGCCGTACACGTGCAAGGTCGGCCTCGAGTGATGCCACTACGACGTCTTGCTCACGCTCCCGGGCTTGAGCGGCTGCTGCGCGAATATGCGCAGCTTCGGTAGCTTGCAGTGCTCCGGCTTGATCCGCGAGTGCCTTTTTCAGCTCTTCAATCTCAATCCTTTGCAAGTCGAGTGCATGGCGTCTGCTGTCGTGAGACCTCTGTGAGACTTTGTGCTCTTCCCTGAGTTTGTCCATTTGCTGCAAGGGTCGAGTTCAATACTATCGCTTTTTTGGGGCGCACGTGAAAGCCACTCACCTCCGAAGCGTTTTTGAAGCGTTGCTGCAGTTTCTTATGTTCTGCCACGAGGAGAGAGCGCTCGTGTCTTAGATGTTCGATTGTTTCTGCATTTTCTTCGGCCTTCACTTCGAGCAGGCGCGCTTTCTGCTCCGCAGTGGCAGTGGCTGCCAATACGATGATCGGTCTTATTAAGAATCGCTGAGATCCATGGTGACACATACCTCGCAATTCGCCTTCTAAGTCATCTTTATCGCGTTTGACACGTTGTAGTTGATGCTTTACGTCCTCCATGTCGGACTCAGTCCTTCTTAATTGGAGTAGGACATCCTCCTTCTCCCGCTCGGCGCGGCTCTGCTGAACCGTGAGATCCCGCAGACGTGCGCGCTCGGTCTTGAGATCCTCATCCAAGTCTGCTATTATTTGTTTCGCTTGATCCAGTTCCTGTGAATTTCAATTCGGGGGCATCAATCAGCAAGAAGCACAAATCGTGTCGCCGAATGTGGACCACATACGCCTAGAATGCCGCTCCTAGCCTTCTCGTTTCGACGTTCCTTTTGCTCCGCTCGCTCTTTGACACCTTGTACTTGGAGGTTGAGACGGTTTGCGGCGTCCTGAAGTACAGCATTGTCGCCAAGCAGCTGCCGTCTTTCTTCCTGCCATTGCTCCTTCATCGAGGCAAGCTCTCTATTGACGACTTGCAGCTCGGCTCTGAGGGACTCAGAAGTCTTGGCCGGTGTGGACTCGGAGGCGTAGCTTAAAATAGAGAAGTCCAGCGTGCTGTTCGGTGGCGTCTCGTCTCAGCTGTGCTTTTCCCAGTTCATTCGGATAAACGATCCCACCTTTCATCACCATCTGCGACGCGGTTCAGGCCTCGCAGGTCCACTCTCTGGCGGCAGTGAGGACACTTTGCCTTTGACAGACGGCGGAGGCGGCGTTCTTCTCTGCGGTCAAGCCGTGCAACGTCCTCTTCCAATGCAACAGCCCGTACGCGCTCATCATTGAGACGCATTTCGAGCTCCACGTTACCGAACCCAGCGTGCTCAAGACGATCAAGTTTCTCGTCTATGCTCTCGTTCGCCCGGCCAAGTTCCCTTTCCAAGCGCTGGATCTCAGCAACGTACGGTGCTACAGACGCATCGGACGGCGACGAACGCAGCCACGTCATCTAGGGCTCCCAAATTCAGAGTGCATGCGGAGGGTGGAACAACTGAGGAAAAGCTCACGTCTCTCAAGGGAGCACCTGGAGTTTTGGGCGTCTTCAGCGTCATGTTGAGCACTTGACGATGGACCGGCGAGATGCCGCTCGCATTGCCGAACTTGCTTGGGGTGTTCCATCCCACGACCTCGCGTTTCAGATCATTGAGGTGCTCCTGCAGGTCTTCCTTCTCCTTCTCCAAAAGTTCGATCTTTGCATCACGCACGCGGTCGAGAGCTTTACGTGCGGGAGAGTGAGCGAGTTCGTTGTTCAAGCGACCGATTTCACGGTGCGCATCGTCGAGCTCTCGTTCCAGCGCCTCGATTTGTTCCTCGGCTTCTTCAAGGTCGGCGTTGCGTTCGTCGGTGTGCGACTTCTCCGCACGGTCCCGCTCGCGCTCGAGGACCGCGAATTTGCTTCGTAGTTCGGCAAGAACTTCGCCGTCCGCACGCATTTTCTGTTCCGCGGCGTCCAGCGCGTCCTCCAGCTGTTTCACGAGCTCGGCATCGCGTTCAGGCCTCGCGCTTGAGTGTTGCGGCGGCGCTGTCCTCCCTCATAGCCTTTTCGTGGGACCTCTTGAGTTTCTCGCTGCAAAGCCTCTATATGATCCAGTGCTACACCAGCGTCAGCCTCGAGCTCCGTGATATAGGCTTTGGCGTCCTGGAGTTCGTGCATGCATTCTTGTAATTTGGCCTCTTGTCCGGAAAGCTTGCGCTCAAGATTTTCCAATCGTGCGTCCTTGACTTCCAAGTCGTCCTGAAGCTTCCGAGCGCGCGATTGTTCGTCCTGAAGGCGGTGGTCTGCTTCGGCTACCTCATCCTCGAGTTGTTCCACGTGAGACCGCAAGTCGCGCAGCTCTGCGGTGCTTTTGGCTAGCCTCTCATTTGCATCGTGAAGTTCACCCCCCAACTCGCTGTGGTCTCCGAGCATCTTCTCCGCATTCTCGGCCCTTGTTCGAGCGGATTCGGCTTCCTCCTCCGCGCGCTTCACGGCCTTTTCTAGCTCCTTGAGCAGCCGCTCCTTCTCCGTGGCATCGCGGGCGGCAGCCTCGGCCTTCTCGACTTTGGTCTCTAGATCGTGGATAATGGTTTCAACGCCGTGCTCAACCTCGACCATGCGTTCGCGCCAGCGTTCCTTGTCTCTTGACCTTTCGGCGCGCTCAGCCTCAAGTGCCACAGCCGCTTCGTCTCGCTCCCGTCGATGGTCATGCAGCTCAGCACGGAGTTCAGTGAGCTCCATTTCCATTTCCAGCTTTTCCTCCATCCACCCTTCTCCACCCGCATCCTCCTTCACATCGCCTAGTGTTGATCCGATGTCGCTCAACCTTCGCCCAGCGCTCGACCTTCGGCTACCAGCACCGCCGGTAAACATTTGCTGCTGTCGAAGAAGATCCACCTCTTCTTGCAAGGCCGCATTTTCCTCGGCAAGGCCGACATTCTCCTTGCGAAGCAGTCCAACTTGGCCCGCTAGATTTTCACTTTCCTCCTGTAGGCGCCGATTGAGGCCATGCAGATACGCGTTTAGCTTCCCGGCATTAAAACGGCCAATACCGTGTCCACCAGCACCCAGACCGATGACTTGGTCAAACGAGGCGTTGGCACGTGGATGCGCCGTGAGGTCGTGTGGGGATGCGGTGCTGGCGAAAGATGCGCCCTCCCCAGTACCCTCAGACTCGGACCCTGATGCCGTCCAGCCTCTCGCAAGCGGGTGAGAGAGGCGGCCCATGGTGCGGGTCCGCTGTCGTGGGGCGGGCGTGAAACCAACGGAAGCCGCATTGAAGGGCCTAATAGTGGCGACCGACGTCTGCGATTGCTCAGCGATGCTCTTCATACCACTGGACTGGCTAGACGGATCAGGCGAAGTAGATTCCTCCTCCTCGTCGAGCATAGTAACATGCGCAGTGCGTGGAGGATGCGGGGTAGGGTGTGCGAATCGCGGGCGCGCAGTCGAATTGATAACATCTATGAGGAACGAACGACGTCGTGAATATGGAGTAGCGAGGTCGTTATCGTCATGTTCGGACGCGACTGCCGGTGTCGAAGGCAGGCCGGGCGCGAAGAAGCGTGGTCGAGGACGTGGCGGAAATGCAGGAGTTGGTGTAAACATGACAGATGGGCCCGGAGATGATTGTGCTACTGAGACTGTGGGAAGGGACAGCGTGTCTGCGCGATTAGACGAAACGAAGACTGGAGTAGCAGAAGGAGGGTGGGGATGGGGTGTTGGCTCCTCAGAGGAAAAGGTAGGTCCCGGATCGTCAGGAAGCTCATCAGAGTCTGCGGCGCTGTTGGCCTGCGCGGTTTCTTCAGGGGTGGTATGATCATCGTTACCAGCGAGCGCTTGCTCTAAATCTTGCTCCAAATCCCGTGATCCAGAGGTGTCGCTCGGAAGTGGCAAATCGCCGGGAGAGGTAGGCTCGCCATCAGAGTCCTGGGGTGGCGGTGGTAGTGAAAGCATGCTGAGCGACGGAGCATCGTTCGGATGTGTTGGTCCAGGAGACCTGCTAGATTGAGGTGTAGAATTCGAGGGTGAGGAGGAGGACGAAAGTGTCCGCGTGAGAGACGGTGTACGCATGCGCTGGATCGGTTTACGAAAAGAGACATTACGCATCTTGTCTAACGGGCTCGGCTATACCACATAGTTGAATGGTAACTTCAAGGTATACTGAGAGCCCACGTACCTTAGGCTCTGACCTGAGACTAACAGAGTAGTTATACTTCACGGAGTTTGAGTGCCCATCTCCAGCTGCATCCTCAGGTGAAAACGGAGACCCTACGTGACTAAGAGGTTGCAGCGCCTCTGCTAAGGACAAGTCAGTCGTCGAGACCATCTTCGTTAATTTCTGCTTCATCCAAGCCTACCCTGTTCGGCGGTAGATACGGCGGTATTGCACTGATATCAGTCAAAGCTAATGTCGGTTCTCTGCGTAGATGCTGTCGTTGGCTGTGAGTTCTTGGACGAACTCCCAGCCGACGAGGAAAAAGCCGATCCAGATCGACTGGCGCGGCTGGCGATGGATTGTGCAAAGCGCGCAGTACTGGGAGTGCTCGATTGCAAGCGGACAGCGGAGGAAGGTACAGGGAGTTGATTGAATGGGAGAAGACGTGTCGAGATGGCTTTCTTCTGACGTGGTGGTAGCGTTTACATCGTTCGAGTGTTCAAAGGAGGGAAGATCTGGAAGGGAGGGCACGTCATTTTGTTCGTCTGCCTCGATTCTGCGCCAAATCCTGGAGGGTGTCTCGACAAGTGCCATTCTGATGGTTTGGGCAATCACACGCACTGGTACGCGCACCGACCTTACTCTAACCATCACGTGAGCGTGTTACCCGACCCCATTGAGCCACCCCCAGTCAGTTCAGGAGCTCACTGGTGATGACAACCACGACCCCTAACTACATAAATGGTTGATGCCGAGTGTCCAGTATGTATAAATTCTTTCAGTTTCGAGAGCATGCGCTCTCTCCATTGTGGTAAGTCTCAGGACCAAACATTCGCCCATGACGCTTCATCGTCTGCAGGGCATACCTATTGCTCGTCATGCATCGAGCAGGTCATCAAGACGTCATACAGAGGATATTTGTTCCAAGTGTTCCCAAATGCCCCGAGTGCAGACACGACTTTATACCGACGCACGTCAGACGGTTATTCATCACACCACCTACCGGCAACAATAAATCGGCAGCACACGCAACTGCTGCTGGCTCAGCTGAGGAAGAGGGTTTCATCAAGCAGGCGACCCACATCGCGAGTCGACTTAAAAAAATGAACGCCGATACACCAGCCCAGAGCGTAAAGATTGCCATAGAAGTAATGGAACAGGTCGCCACCATCCAGAGCAAGAGAGCACAAGTACGTTTTCTCCACCCTAACTCGTGCCTACGTCCCACAGTGGCTATAGGAAATCCTTTGGGGATCCGTGCGAGAGTTTTGGATTGCCCTGGTCCCATGTTTTGAGGAATGGCAGAAGATCAAAGATTTACCGGATCAGATACTTGCCTTTAAACAGGAAGTAAAAGAGCTAGATGAAAGATGTGCTGTCCTTGAGCGAGCGGCCGAAACCCAGCACAAACAAAGGCAACAACATTCAAAAAGTTTGGAGGCCAAAGATCGCGAGATAACAGAGCTGAAGATGTTACTTTCCGACGCCAATGAAAAGAGCACAGAGGAGCGGGAACGGTATCGTGTTCTCCTCGCACGTCACAGTGCATCCGTGCGTTCCACCGCTAGCCAACTTTTTCGAAGTTCCTCATCTATCAGGGAATCAACTTAGGAAACCAAATACCGTGCTCAGGTCAAGCAACTCAAGAAAGAACTTAAATCCCGAGAGCGAGAGTCTGTCACTAACAAAGTGCAGCTAGAGGAAGAGTCTCTCATCGTTGAACCTGGTATGCCATACGACGAGGCAAGATCGCACCGTCTGGGCATTTACAATGACTCGGAGGGCAGCCACCACCGTAAGGTACGCAATAAACATGATTTCCGATGACCACCCCCCGGAACCCATCTGTCATTTTCCGATTCCAGCTATCGCCCAAAGAGAATGCACATGCCGCAAATTCCGACGATCACTTTTCCGCGGACGAACTCGATTCTCTGTCATCGTTCCACTCATCTACCCGACCCGAATCGCAGACGCAGACGCAGACGCAGGGACGAGGACGGGGGCAAGCAAAGCGGTCTCACAGAAACGCCGAATCGAGCTCATCGTCGTCCCCCTCGCTACGGCGCCCGCGATTTAGCTCGGATTGGGATTTGCCACGACTGCGCCCACGGAAGCTGGCAGAGTCGGAATCAATTCCCCTTCGATTAGACTCCCGGGGAAAGCCAAAGGGCCTGCTCCAGTGCGGCCCGCGAGCACGAGTACGCGTGAAGGCAAAGTAAGCGACGCCAGCCCGTCGCCCTATGCTTCTTACAGTATTTTGCTGGGCGCCGTCTCAGGCAGCCGTAATAGTGCTATACTGGTGTAGCGCTGTCATAAAGGCTTGTATGAATGGTTATGCAGAGCACGTTTCCGGACAGGATGTATGATGTCAATGGACGGACGCGAAGAACGCGGTCATTGAACTAACGTGGGTGATGTAATGGAATTGTATTGTTGCCCGTCGGGCTGTCACTTGGTACTGCGAGGTGGGAAGAAGCGCACGCCGTCTCCGCCCGATATGCTAATCAGCTGGGCTCGGCCGCTCTTGGCAAGCACCGCTATCGCACTGCGCAACAGCGACTCTGGAATCCCCGAAAGCGCGGACGGCACTGGTGGATCTGAGATTTCGTAGAACGTGAGGATCGTATTTAATTGTCCGGTGCCCGCCGCCTTGCGATCGCGGAAAAAAGGAGAGATCGACTTGGGTCAGAAGCGAATAGAGACTCGGAGGGGGAGGAGCGCACAGACCCATTCGTAAAGGACGTCGGCCCACTCCTCGGGCAACCGCCAGTAGAGTAGCGCCGCACGCGTTTGCTTAGCGGGCTCGTATACGGCAAGGTCCTTCTTGACCATGACATCCATAACGTGAGCGAGGTGACTGGGCATCAGTCTCCCTGTGTTTTTTTAATTTCATTTCATTTTTCCGTGTTTTACGTGAATAAACAAAAAAAAAAACCCACTGTTGATCCTCGGATTTCTCAACACCTCGTCCCATTCTCCACCTGGTACTTCGGCGTCCTCGAGCCGTAAAGTGAATAAGCGGCGGTGTCGGGCGTAAGTGAGGAGTAGGCGCGTCCACTGTTCCGTATATACAGCCTGTGTGGCGGTGTTTGGCTGCTGGCTGTATGTAACGAGGCTCAGGGACGAGCAGATATGAAAAGGATCAGGCAATACTGACGTGAAGAAGGGCGGTGCGGAATGAATGGATGGGAGAAGGAAGCCTGGGTAAGAGCGAGGTAAGGACACGAGTTAGACACGACCATATGAGAACGGTAACACACCGCTGGGAGTCTTGTACGTGGAAAAGTTCATGTTCGCAGTCACTGGCAGGTAGTGCAGCGGCAAATCAAGTTAATCAAGCTTGAGAGTGACAGACCGGACCGCGAGATCCGAGCTGACGGAATGCCGTGCCTGGTCCACCAGCACCAGCACCATCACAGATCGAATTTAATGCACCTAGGGTGCATGGGAAAGTAAGTACACTGACGCTTGCTTGATAAATACAGTAATCAAATGATATGTATGACTGCCTCCCGAATATACAAATTGAACGGCGAACGTAAAATTTGCCTAATTTTGCCAAAACAAGTGATGATGAGTCCCGCCATGACGATAAGGAAAACCTAGTTATACGACGGTGTTCGCAGAAGTCGTAGATCGGAAGGACACCCCAGATGCGGAATCACCATCGCTGGTGTTGATGTGGCCGACTTGGTTAGATGCTCGAGATAAGGCGGGGTGTGGGATGTCCTGCGTCTTTTGGAGGACCTCTGTGGCTCAGTACTCGCCATTGACGACACGTCCTCGGCCGGACAGTGGTGGGTCACGCAGCGCGTAACGTCGGTATGAGCAGGCGTTTCAGCTCCGTTGAGCTCTGAAGGATGATGATACTCGGGCCAATCGCGGGACCTATCCCCCTCAGGCTCCTCTTCTGATTCGGGCACGTATTGGCTGCTCAAACAAGTCAGCCGTTGCTCTCCGGACTCTGAAACCCGCTTCAACTCGGAACTCACCGGTCAACATCCGATAATTTCCGTTTGAGTGCGTCATACTTCCGAGCGAGCTCGTCTCGCTCGTCTCGTAGTATTCGTGCCTGATCCTGCGCCATACGTGCGAGCGTGCTCAGTCCTACGTGAGCAGCGACGTGTGCATTAGCACGGGCCCGCCACGCGTGACAACTTTGTCTCAAAATGGCATTCTCCATGTGCAATCGTGCCGTGATCCTTTCTACCTCGTCCGCTGAGGTGCTAGATGAAGACGACGACGACGAGGGATCGACAGAAGAGGGGGAAGGCGCATTCAAATATAGACGGCGGAAAGGAGGTAAAATATATGGACGTAGATGCGCTGGTATGAGTAGGGGATTTGGGGTGACTGAGTTGGATGGATCAGGAGGGGCCAACAGTACTGACAAAAGAGATGGACGCACCTGTTGAAACCGGTTCACGACACGTCGGGCAATGAGTGATAGGTGAGGATGGACCTGCGGTAGCATTGATAGCCTCTGATATGCATGTGTGGCAGTACACATGTCCTAGGATGGAAATGTTAACTTTGACAGTAAAGGAAGCCAGAGGGGGGGTACGTACCGCAGGGGAGAGCCACAGGCGACTTGAGAGAATCGAGACAGATAGCACAGGTGGACATTGAAAGGATTTGATAAACAGGTATAAGACACAAGAAGGGCGGACTGATTTATATTGCGGGTGCGGGCGGCAGAAGATGGACTAGGACAGAACCGGGAGCGCGGCGGATGGATACTGAGTTGGGAGAACAAATTGAGGGGAATGAAGCTTTGCTGTCGTACGAAGATTTGGTTGTTTTCGGGGACATTGAAACCACGGGACAGGGATTTTGCGGAGGCGGCAGTGACAGTCACGGATCGGGCCAAAGCGTCGATCGACCGAGATCTCGCGATTCATCAAGCACTCCTCCGTTTGCGTCCGATGCCTCGTCTGACCTAACCTCACCCTAACCCCACTAAAGTACGACCTATCTTTGATACTATTCTCCTTCATGCTCATCTACAATATCTTACAGCTATCCCCGCCTCTCGCCAGAGGCTTCTCTACAAGGGCAAGAAGCTCTCTCATACTCCCACGACCGCAACTAGAGATGCCGGCCTGTCCTATGGTGTGAAAGTTATCATGCTGGGCTCTACGGATCAGGAGCTTGGCGCTATGGCCAAAGTGGAGAACGACCAAAGTCGCAGAGAACAAATTATGCAAGAACGTAAGTCCAAGGGTACCGTCCGATGTCTGCACCTGTATGACCTCACATTACTCATGGGGTAGAGCACTCACAACCCTCGCTAGGTGTGCTCCGTGGGTGTAGCAAGGCCCAATAGCCCGTTCATTCACCTTCCACACATTAAACCCTCTCGCACGCCTGCCCAACCCTACCTGCTTTGGAATACTTTCAGCGATTGTCATATGATCCTGCAAACAAAACGTATAGTGCTTAATCATCAACTCTCCGTTGGGGCTACTCAATGAGTTGGCACTGCATGAACACCCTGACTTTCTCGGCATAAATGTGAACGCCGGATAGGAAGGGCACAAAAGCCAAGTGAGGCGAGGCCTCCATCAGGCTCCTAAGCGGATGGGCACCCGATCAAATGACAAGGTCATCCCCATATCGTAGCCAGTGTTAACCCTTTCTGCGTGTCATTAGACCTCACACTGTGGGAACCCACGGGAACCGTATACAGGCACCCGAGCTCAGGCTATGCAATACTAATTTTCCAGTTTGTACGACACCATATAAGGGAACATATACCAGCGAAGAATGTGGGGGCACCATAAAGCGCTGTCGGAGGAGGTACAATACCGTGACGGACTAAGATGAGAGGGATCGGGTCGGTGATTAGATGAACACCGACCATGTTTGCATTTATGGCATGCAGGGGGCACTCGTGGCGGTAATTGAACGATAACACCTAGATTGGCACCACAACATGCATTCGGACGCCCTTTTTGTTTGGTGGTCGTGGTGGCGGCGGTAAGTCGAATAAACCCTGTAGCTTGATCGCCCGATATGAAAAGTTTACTCGTCCTTGTTCCGAAGTTGTTTGTGCTTCAAGTTGCCTTTCGGCTCCGAGTCGGCGACCGTGACCACTGCGTCACCAACACCGTAGATGTAACGACGTGAAAAAATACCCCCGAAATAGCATCATCAAACAAGGGGCGATTCAAAGTTCGTAACCCCCCTGGGTCAATTCAACCATGCGACCGATGCCACGCACCCTCTGCTTACCCCTCTACCCGTCTAGCATACCCCAGCCGGCGGCTAGAACGAGGAGGCGTGCCCCTGATGCCAATCCTGGGTGGGCCCAACCAAGCCTGGGCCTGAGAACCCTTAGGGTCTAGTCCACTGTTCTGCATCGCGGACCCGCAAAACGGAAGACTGTCGGGATGCGGCAAGGAATTTGAGTGCTGTATCTTCAAAACTGGAAAGCTTCTCAAGCCTCGGCCTCGCATGGCAATGTTATAAGTCGGGTCAAGTGGGAGGTGAGCCACGCGGTACTCGAAATTCTGTGACCAAGTTACTGTAGTGGCGTCACAGGAAAGAATGGCTTATCCCCTGCCCTGTTCTTCATCATCTTATCAAGTAAATGGACTCGGTCAGCAGCAGCAGCAGCAGCGGGAGGCGGCTGCGCCTCGGGTAATGTCGGACGCCATGGAGGTTAATGAATGCCGGGTCCATGGATGTGCTAAGATTAGATCCTTTGTTCCCTATCGTATCGTTCGACTCTGCGAAGATCCATGGCAACGCGGACGAGATGTCGATATCGTCGTTTGACAAACGTGGGCCACACCACTTCTAATCGAGGTGTGTCCTAGTACCTCCGCGCTCCGAGCCATCGCGGCCGACGGGCTCACATACAGACCACTAAGTTACTGTAGCTGCTTCTCTTTTCGGCCTCGGACATATTCACGCACCTACCGAAATTTAGCGGAGATTATGCAGCAGATGCTTCTCTCGTAACTAGGGGACGACCCGAGTTTATTCCTCAACACTGGACTTATAGTGCCTGTGGCATCATCGTCGTCATCATCTTCGAGACTCAACTAGCCACAGCAAGCTCTAACCCGTGACGCACCATCGCGTCACTCCTCATCCTACGATTATCCGGATCCAATGGGGAGTGCTCCCTTGTCCTCTGTTTCCAGGTATCACAAAGGGTACTCGATGCCTCTCATCTGGAAATATCACTATCGATGCGGACCACCCGAACTTCCGTCCTCGGCGACCAAAATCACTGGGATCTATTACGGGAGGGGAGTCCTTCGAGTCCAGGCTCAGTTGCACGTTTCACAGAGAGTGCACGCAATGCGTGTGACTCTTAAGCTTGAGCGTTCTTTGGAAGCAACGAACTGACATTTGACACATCCACCGACACGAGGAATCCTTACATTGCGAAGTTAGTGCGGATCCACTATGGTACTGGTGCGGTGTTACCCAAAATCCCTGGGTGTAGCTAGACGATGAATACCTGGCATGGCACTCGTCGCCTGCGTTACCCCCCACGTTCCTACTTACGCTGCAACTGTTTCAGCACAGCGTGCAGCGTGATAATTTTTGACCAATGGTGAGGGGTCTTGTGACCGTATGTATGCACGTGAGAGCTGACCGGCAGTCAGCCATCCCAATGAGTCTTGCGTTATCAGTTCCGAAACGAGTTTTTCGGATGTAGTGTAGTGATGAACTTGAAAAGAAAGTCTTCGCGATTGAACTGGGGCTTAGGATGGTAAGGGCCTCGTGTCACACAAAAGGTGAAGGACAAAGGACCCGATTCGTATCGTTTCATCCTAATATGGTTACACCACACGGGTTCTCACCAAGTTGTTCTTTTATCGGTCGTCCCATCCAGTAAGCCTCGGTCTCCGTGCCAATACTGACCGGAGTCATGCCTTTCCCGTCACCCGTTCTGGTAGGCACTGGCAATCGTATGACTGTTAACTGTAGTGTGGAAGTGCCATCAGTGGCTGTGGCGTAGGAAAGTGCCGACAGGTTGTGTTGAACACAGGTCAGCTGGACAAGCAAGGTGACCACACAATGCCGGACGGCGATGCGGAACAGTTCATATAACACATAGATAGAAGCTCGGACCAAGAAAGTATACCCAGGTGGATAAATCGGGACAAGTAAATCTAGGCACACGTGCCCTGTTTGACCCGACGCACGTTTTATTGGCTACGGCCAGCGGTCGATGTTCATAAAGAAGAGGCCAAGAGGAGCATTCGGATTTACTTGCGGGCAGCTGACTTGGAATAGTGACACAATACCAGGAAAGGTATAGGGGCGAGGGAAGACTTGTTCCCAACTGGGTAGGGAGTTTCCATGCGTGTTTGGACTCGACTCACAATAATTCATTGTAACGGTCACATCGATACCCGAGGCGGAAGAGTTGCGGGACGCACGGAGCATGTATGTAGTGCACTGGATAGCGGCCGGAGCCAGAGCATAAAAAGGCGCAGTGCATGTGTAAGGTATTGTGGCTGGGAAATAGTAGTGAATATGGCTAGTGGTGGAATGGGGAATGAAATTATAACTAGAGTAGTAAGTTCCGAATAATGGTGTTGCAGGAGTCATCATATGATGTGTCTGGGGAAACGAGCGCTGGTTACGAATTTGTTTTGACTGCGGGGTTGGTATCCAGTGTGTGGGGGAAGAGTTTCCCCAGAGGCACTAGCAGGGGCTGTTGGAGTAGCTGTCGTGTTCCGTGCCCGCGGATCGCCGGGTAACGGGGAAGGTCAACCGGTCGAATATGGTGATTACAGAAATATATAATTTCTTTTTTTTTCAATTTTTTCAGGTGGCCCGGGACCCAACAAAAAAGAAGATTCGCTTGTTTGCACTTTGCTCTGCTTTGGCCGTTTGGTCGTCATCCCTCGCCTCGAGCTCGAGCGAGCCGTAAACGCCTCTACCTTTCATCCTCTACCATCCATCCAAAACTCGTCTCCTTTCCCTCCACTCTCCCCTCTTCTTTCCCCCTTTCCCTTTTATTTCGTGCGAGGCTGTCCGATCAACGGTCCAAGCCCGCAGCTACCCTGCCACTCGGTAAACGACACGCCGCCGAAGTTCCCTACTAAACACCGCACCTCCCTTCTTCCCCTCCCTCTTCCTACACATTTCCCACCCGTCCCCTTAACCCCTTTGTCCACACTCTCCGGCAGTCGGCCTTGGCTAAACTAGATGGCCAATTATCTTCCCGTTCTTCTTGTTTCTGTTACTACCAGCGCGATCCCCGATGACTCTTCATTATCTACTCAACCTCGTGGTCAAGTCGATTACCTTTCACATGAGTGGCGGGAAGAGGATGTCTGGCGTTCATGGCGCAATATGACGCGCCAAAAGAACGAAATTGCCAACGGTGTACGTCTCGAAAACGCAAGCTGGAGGACTTGGTGGAAACAGAGGAATAAATTAAAAACCATTAGTCCGGAGACGCTCAACTGGTATGTCCTTACTTATCCACAACCCTTCTCTCCATTTTGTCATCGTGTTCTTTCTTTTGATTGGCACATGTGACGCTCATACATATGCGTTTTGTCTCCAGGCTTAAAGACTCAGATGTCACTTGGCTTTACGGTCCTCTGCACACAGCTGTCGATTGGGAGCCAACCCCTCAACCCAGGAGTGACACTCCGGCGTTCGATGGACAGTCCAATGATCAGGACCATTGTGAACCTAATTCGGTCGCCGAGCATTCGTCTCAACTACGCTCAAAACCAATTTTGAAACACCGCAGCATAGGTGATCTCCTGACGAGTGCTCTCCCAAATTTCAGTCACACCGATGATGACCTCGAGGATCAACCTGAGCTCGCTGAGGACCAAGACAATGCAATACATACCCCACCTACACGTCCCCCTCTCCTACATACAAAAAGCGACACAAATGTCACGCGCTGGTACCGCAAAAGTCCATTCCGTAAAGATTCTCCTCCGCGCATTGTAGCTTCCGCTCGTCAACCACGATCGCCCGAGGTTGCCAACCCTATAGTCCCGCCAACCCTGGCAGAGCGCTCCGGTTCGAGTGACTCTGCGCGCGAGACATCAAGCAGCTCCCAGGACCTTAACGCGTGCGCTTCCGGCGGAAAGAGGAAACACATCAGCTTCAACACATTTGTGACTCAGTGTATCGCAATTGATTCACCGCCCAAGCCACGCCGTGGTAGCCTACCCGGAGAGACCCACGACCTGTACCACGACTCTTATGATGACGGGTCAGTACCCGCATTGACTCATCTAGAATACCCTAATATTTTATTTTTTCTTCCGTCTCAATTGCACAGCTACGAGGAGGACTCCGAGAACGGGTTCAATGACCCTGATGATGCCCTTGATGAGGGTGGACTATTTTCTGAAGGGCATAATGGATCTGACTCAGATGAAGAGGGCGAAATACTCGAAATTCGCCCCTCGTTGGGGCGCTCACGGTCTTCATCTTCATCGCGATCCCCAGGTGCTGCCGAATACTCTCATCATGCGCAACCTCCGTTTTCGTTCTCTCACTCCCCTCCTCTCGTTCGCACGGGATCTTCCGATAAGGAACACGTGACCATTGCACCAATCGCACCGACACTTCTCAAGACAACTGGAGTCGGTAACCACTTTGTAGTCACAGATCTTGGCGGGCGCGAGCGCACCTCTTTCACCCCTCCTGTTAATCTTGTGTATGTCCCCTCCTTTGGGAACGGCCATGCATTACCGAGGAAGAACTCCGGCGAGGGAAGCTCGAATGATGACGTTTACAGGCACAAGGGCGGTCGATTCAGCTCTAGCCCTGGAACAAGCACAAGCACCAGTGCAAGCAGTAACTCACGTAGTCCACCTCCTACAATCCCCGCTGCCGAGGCCCTTCCAATCCCACATGTATTGAGTCCCCCGATTCTGGAGAGTCCCATGGGCTGTCACGATGACTCATATGACTACTTTCGCTCGGCTGCTGCTGCGCAAGTCCTCAGCGCAGATCTCCCCATCAACATGCGACAAGGGGACCTCGGTGCGGACTTTGGTCCTGAGACAGGTGCGCTTGGTGTCCGTTTAGGGCGGGCTGTCGATATGCCGGAGGTCGTGGTAGTAAACGACGAAACGGGGGCGATTGAGGAGCGATGTGAAGGTCGTCACCGCTCACGGTCGCGTTCATACTCTCGGTCCCGTAGTCGAAGCCATTCACGGACGCCGAGTCCGGCAGAGCCAATGGCGACAGTCACGGAATCTGACACTGCACCACGGATACGCTCCACCACGTCTACACCTCCCTCTCTACCTCCGGATACCACTCACCTCTCACCCCCCGATTCCTACCCTTCGCGTGGCCGCACACCACCGGGTGTGCCATCCCGATCACGAGCACTCTCGGATGATGGGCACTCCTCTGTAGAGCCCGGTCGCGGTCGCTCGGCAACGCGCAACTCGTCCTTCTCTGATCGCGATCGTTCTTCCTCAAGAACGAGCTTCGTCGGTGGGACCGGCTCTCCACTGGGAAGTGTGAGTCCGACAGGTCCCAGAGCGGGGACTGTCAGCAATAGCATCTATTCTGTGTACACACAGGGGCTCAATGGCACGCGACGAGAAAGCGAGAGCGCGGAAAGTAGTAAAGAGCGCGGTCGCGGTCGCACTGACCATCGGGCGGGCGTCAGCGAAACAAGCACGAGCCCTCCAAGAAAGACATCCCCTGACGACAGCCGAAGTCCAGACGTCACCGTTGCGGCTGTCTCCCCGGTCCTTTCCCCAGCCCCAAGATCAAGTCCTACGATACCGTCTTCCTCACTTCCTGTCGCCTCTACAGAGCCCTCATTGTCGCCCCCGTCGCCTTGTCAGCCCCCCCACCTGATCGTGCCAAAACCGACATTAGTGAAACCGAACATTGCACCACCGGTTGTTGGGGATGACAAGCACCCCCGCCAAGCTTCGAACATGCATTCGCCGTCCGTACTGCGCCACATATCTGTTGCTGTTCCCGCACCACCAGAACAAGCGCCTGCATCTGTGCACGCTGAGAAGCCACAGTCGCCGACGCTTGTGCCATCGGCGAGGGATTCTCTAACTCCTCCGAGTAGCCCAAGCGAGCACGGTACTTTCGTAGGACGTGCAGCAGAAATCGTGTCGACCGCGCGGGGTATTTTCGGTGCGCTTTGGTCCGGGAGCAATAGTCATAGTCCTGGCGTTCCATGATCCATCGCCGGTAAGTTGCTAGATGACCTTAATTCCTTCATCATTATGGCTGACTGTGTGCTGAAGGTCTTGCTATGAGATTCGATTCTTTCTTTACACATTCTACTTAAATTCGCTGTTGTGCCACTTTTCTCTTCTCTTGAACCCCCAGTGCTTCCTTTGTATACCTGCAATTAATTCCCCCTCTTCCGGCATTTAATCCTGGCGTGCCAGCATTCGATGCTTGCAACATTGTTTATATCTATGCATCCTTTAGGTATCTTACCGCTCTCACTCTTACCCCCACAGTGATCACTTTTTTTTGGACTCGCTCCATTATTATAATTAGTATTGCAGCACGAGGTGTCATACTAACGATATTGTACTACTGGACGAAGTCGAATTACTTGATGACAGCCAAGTGAAGTCGACTCCTCGTCGAAACGTAATCGCGTCGCTCGAAGTGGTGTCTATAGGCGTGTACACTGGCATGTATGTACTGTTAGTCCTTGTTCAACAAATGTACTGGTATTTCTCCCCCGGCTCTCCAAGTAACATGGGATGGCTGTAGGCTCGTGACCAGGAGGATCAAGCGAACTTTGGGGCCTCTAGGTATGAGGAAACTAAAAGGTGTTCTTTGGTTAATCGCTTTCATTTCGCATGTGGGCGAGACATCCGAAACCTCACGCGCTCACGAGTGAACCCCGCAGGGGAGAGGGAGACGCCCCGCTCATCGCCGCAGCATTTTATCACACCACACTGCCCTTGAAGCTACCCTCTGAAGTCGCTTCTTCACTTCACAGAATCTATTCCTCTATTCTCGTCCTCGTCTTGGTTCTCATGGTCACACAGGTACTAACTTTGACGGTCCTTGGATGATTGACTGGCTCGTTGCTCCTGCCGGCGGGCAGAAAGAGCGGCAGAAACTATTCCGCCGCGATCTTGCCAGGGGCTCTAGCCTAGCCTAGCTTCCCCTGTTGGCAACTGCAGGCCCCCTCTTTGTCTCACTTAGCCGTCCTCACACTCCAAAGACGGTTATCCCATCTTTTTGAGAGCTGCACTTGTCGTGCGTCCCACCACCGACCGCGCCTAGACAAGTCACCTATCGCCATGGCCACCCCCGAGTCACAACATTCGGTCCAGGAAGAGATCACTTTCCCTATCGCGTTTGTCCCACCATTCGATCGCGCCGAGGCAGATGTTATTCTCTGAAGCTCTGATAACGTCACCTTCCGTGTTCACAGAGTGATTTTGTCCATGGCATCCCCCGTCTTTGAAACTATGTTCTCGTTGCCACAGCCACAGATTGTCACTGACGTCTCTCAGTTTGAGGGCTCGCCTTCTGTAATCAATCCGGCTGAGAACGGCGCGGTTTTGGCGAATCTGCTGATGGTTATCTATCCTGTCAACCCGATCGAACCACGTTCCCTGGGCGATTTCGCCGGCACCATCATGGCCGCCAAAAAGTACGAGATGGCCGTTCCGTTTCACCGTCTGGACCAAGACTTTGCACAACTTGTTCAATGGACACCTGTATTGCATTCACGCATGAACTGGCAGAGGTAGCTCGTGCGGCCGCAAGAGCCCCACTTCAATACCCGTTCACCGTCGAGGACAAGTTAGACTTTATGAATGCCGCCGTGTTTCGGTAGCTGTTGCCATACCGTCGAGCTCGTTCAGCCACTGCCATTTCCGCGATCTGAAGCAAAGAACCGATCTTGGGCCACAAAGGAACAGAGCTAGTAGGAATGGTCTCAACGTTTCGATTGCGCTTGCAAGCGCAAGTCGTTATCGGTCAGCCCCGCGAAAGACATCTGGTTGTGTAATCCGGTATCGTCTCATTATATCGCGCGTGCGTGCGGGCGACGCATTGCGGGAGTGTCCAAGTAGCAAAGCGGTAACTGGCCGTGACATGATCACTCCGTCCCCCAGCAAAGGATGTGCCGACTGTCAGTGCTCCACTTTTGGGCTGTTCGAGTTTAGTACCCTCCTGGGACAAGAAGTTCCTGGTCATTAATGTGAGTGAGATCCTTGGTGAGATCCCTTGCAACTTATTTTTGGTACTCATTATATCTAAATTAAAGGTTCTCTTGGAATTACCGTTTCGAAATCTGAGGCTAGCTAGCAAGGGTGCTACCCATGGTGATGTTAATTTCTCTCCCTTGACAATGTTTGTGTTTTGGTCGTGGTGTATTTTTGTGTCAGGACGTCTTGAGAGTATTATAACAATCACGATGCTCCTCCACTTTCAGGGGAAAATCGTTGGAGGAGTTCTTAAGCAGTGCAAGGAAGCATATATACTCACAACGTGGTATAGTATCTTCAGGAAGTTGTCTTCTGTTCACCCCTATTTACACATATACTCCTATTAACCCTGACTCGTTCTCGCAATCCTCCTCTCTCAAATGGCTCCCATCACGCGCAGTTCAAAGAGTTTACCATCTACTACCTTCGGCCCACCGTTTGATGACGACGATGCAGATATTATTCTTCGAAGTTCCGACCACGTTGACTTCTATGTCTATAGGGTTATATTATCCAAAACGTCCCCTGTCTTCAAGTCAATGTTTTCGCTACCGCAACCAGACACTAGTTTCTCGGAGAAGCAACTTCCTATCATCAATCTGACGGAGGGTAGCAGGACCGTTGCGGTTCTGTTGTCATCTATCTACCCTGTTGTGACGTCTCCGGCTATCAAACTTTCCTTGGGTGACATGATAGATGCTCTTGTGGCAGCCGGAAAGTACGACATGGATGTCATATCTCAGCGTCTCGTTCAAAAGTTCGCCAAGTCAGAAGTCGTGCGAGACAGCCCCGTAGTGGCCTTCTGCGCCGCATACTCCCACAAATTAGGAGATGCAGCTCGTGTAGCTGCGAAGGCATCACTCAAGCATCGAATGAACCTGGACAACATCGGAGACACGTTGCAACACACAAACGGACCTGCTTTCTATCAATTATACAAGTTTCACCGTGCCTGTTCCGCTACCGCCGCCGAAGCCGTCTCCGGCACGCGCCTTACCTGGATCACAAAGTCACATGAAGCCTGGTGGGGCTTCGCAATCAAAGGTTGCTCATCGAACTATAAATGTCCCCAGTATCGCTATGTAGTGACCTCAGGAGACTGGTATGCCGCCACTCCGTGGCACAATTTCATAATCCGCGCTCGCGATGTCTTGTTGGAGCATCCTTGTAAGGAGGCAGTGGCCGGCTACTCCGTTCTGCAACCCTCCGTCAACGAAGAAGCGTGCGACTCTTGTCGGCGCACCTTGATTGGTTTACCAGAGTTTATTCGCCTCTTGGGAGAAGAGGTCGAAAGGCGTGTCTCGAAGGTAAGACATTTTCTTGCATATTTCCTTGACACATCTTACGCGATGGCTCCTACCGAAGGTCGCTCTAGATTTGCCATTTTGATCTTCTGTGGTTTATCCACCTATGTGCATCTATATGAGTCAAGCCGCTCTGAAGTTGTGAGTGGCAAGGCGTTGTCATTATCGGTTCCTGTAGTATATCGTAACTCGGGTTGTACGAGCGCTCCAAATCCCCTGTTATCTGAACGCTCAAGCGCCCATGTATGAATACAAGCAGAGAGTTGTTCTTTGTGGCCATAGCTGTCGAGATTTACATTGAAAGCACCACGATGGCCTAATTCATTTTCACGGCGTCCAGGAAAGCTGTTTAGATTACATTTTTAGACCTGAGTGTTGTGAGTTCCGGTCCTGGGCGCGTTGTGTTCACGGCCACGAGGCTGACTCATTTCAGCTCTAATATAGCGCCGATAAGCAGCTTCCCCTCACCAGTAACTGGCAGTAAGCCGGAGGAGGATCAACTCATAACTACATGGGCGGAAGCAAGGTTTGCGACTATGGACCTCCGTTCAACGATGCAGATGCAGACACCATCCTCAGATCCGCGGATAACCTCGACTTCCGCGTTTACAGGGTCATCCTGTCGAAAGCGTCCCCCGTGTTCAGAGACATGTTCACTTTTCCCCACCCCGGTCCTAGTAGCAAACACGTCGTCATCGACGACGACGACCATAAAGACGGTCTCCCCCTGGTCCGGCTCCCAGAGAGCAGCGTGACATTGTCGATGCTCTTGTACGCCATCTACCCCGTCTCACCATCCCACGCCCAGCCACCATACGCCGCGCAGGGCCGCGGACAGGACGACGGTGCACTGGACACGCTGACGGACGCTTGGCTCGCGGCGGACAAATACGAGGTCAGCGGGCTCCGCGAGGCGCTCACCGCGCGCCTGCAGACGCACCCGCTCATGGCGCGACAGCCACTACGCATGTTCGGCGTCGCGTACTATCTGCGTTCACAAACGCTGCTACGGACCGCAGCGGCGCGCACGCTCCCACTCGCGCCGCTGACGCTCGACGCGCTCGGGCGGCACGTGGACCTCGTCCCGTTCATCGCCGTGCGGCACCTCGTCGAGTACCACCGCGCGTGCGGTGAGGCCGCGCGCGACTTTGCGCTGCTCAAGGCGGATGAAGATGGCTTTGCGGAGGTGTTCTTACCCGCCTTGCTCGTGCAGGTTAGCACGTCCGCCTCATCTGGAAGAGGCGGCACCGGCGGCGGGCGAGCAGCGCGTGTGTGCAAGGACTCGCGGTGCCAGTTTGGGAATCTGAGGGTGCCGTGGCCCAAATTGGAGACGCTCGAGTGGTGGCGGAAGTACATGGAGGCGCTCAGCGAGAAGCTTAGCGAGCGGCCGTCGCTGTCCCCTACGACCGCCATGGGTGCGTGCACGAACGAGTGGGAGTCGTTGGCATCAAAATTGTGCGCTCGCTGTCGGGGCTCCGCCGCATCGGCGCTGGTTCTGGCGCACACGTATCTGGCGGAGGTGCTCAAGGTGGAAATCGAGGAGGAGGTGAGGATCGGGGATACTTTTCTTGCTGTGAAGGGAAGGAGCCCAGACTGACAACTTGCTTCTGCCCGGCAGGTCCAATTCGAACACTACATCAGCCATATGGAGTCTTCCATGTTTCCGAGGTGATGACAGCTCGACAAGCCCGCACTTATGAGACATGTTCAAACGTGCTGCCGCTCAAAAGCCTAACCCTGCCGTCTGCCACTGTATCTTAACACGTAGCTCACATTTGTAGCTGCGTCACCTGAGGCGGTGCCTCGGAAATGACACTGACCAGGTAGTCCAAAACCGTATTGACCAAATTGATGGAATTTGCGATAGGAGAATAAATGAAATGCTTTATACTTTAACAATGGTATGAGGATGCCACTATGCTCTGAGTGTCTCCAACCAAAATAAATGCAGAGAGCGAACGACGAGACACAATTCGAGCAATCCTATAGTCTTGCCTTGACACTCACCAGCTTGCTCCTATCTTGCAGAACCTTCGCCGCTTCGTTGACCATATTGTCCACAATGGTCTGTGCAGGCAAGATATCGTTGATAACTGCGGCGACGTTGCCCATAAGGAACGTGACCGCCTGGACAGACTTCTCGGGGTGCTTCTCTAATTCGTGCTGGTTCGGGATGATACCCTTTGATGTAAGCTCCTTGATCTCTGCCTGGCGGTTCCTCTCCCAGTCGTCGACGTACGGCGTCCGGCGTACGCGCAACGGGCGGCCGGTGTAGATGAGCGTGCGGGCAATGTCGGCGTGACCCGCGCTCAGAAGGGCCTGCTTGTGCGCCTTGCTTGCGCCCGCCTCCTCCGATGCGACGAACCGCGTGCCGACCCAGACGGCTTGCGCACCGTAGACCAGATTGGCCGCGAGCCCACGCCCGTCGTACACTGCGCCAGCGCCGATGACCCAAATCGGCTGGCCGGTAAGCGGTGAGGTGCGGCCCTTGACGGCGTCGACTACAGAAGGGATGAGGATGGAGGCGGAGATGTCCCCTGTGTGGCCACCGCCCTCGCCTGCTTGGGCACAGATGATATCGACCCCGGCGTCAAGTGCCTTGCTGACGTGCTTGGGGTGGCCAATCATCTGTTCGTTCATCCGTTAGCGTTCAAAAAACGAGAAAAGAGAGAGGAAGAGAGAGACTGACGTTCATGATGAGGATGCCAGCTTTGTGGAGTTTGTCGACGACCTCCCTTGGGGGTACACCAACGGCGGAAACGAATAGGCGCGTCTTCTCCTCGATGATAACGTCAATGAGCTCAGGGAGCTGGCCATGTGTATAATCGTGCTGATGTCAAGCATACTTGGCATTTAGAAAAACGCTTCGAGACAGGACAAGGCCAAGGCCGAGACCAAGGTGACGTACATTGGTCTTGCGCGCGCTACCACCGACCTGAGGCAGAAGCAGGTCAACGCCGAAAGGCGCATTTGGGTCTTTCAAGTCCTTTTTTAGGGCTTTAATCTGTAATATTCCAATCCCGAGAGTGAATTTCCCGTTAGCGCCCGCGTTGCATAACTTAAGAGAGGCTCTGGCTATGCCCACCTGTTGTCGCAGAATCCTAGGCGTGTACCCAACACCCCCAATCACACCGAGGCCTCCCGCATTGGTGACAGCAGCGGCCAGTTCAGGACCCGCCGCGACGTTCATCCCTGCAAGAAGTGTGAGCTGTCATATTCATGTTGCATGACAGTCCGGTGGGACGGAAATTGACGCACCTGCGAGAAGGATGGGGTGTTTGATACCGAACAAGTCAGTGATAGGCGTGGAGATGACGGACATTCTGGCTGGCAAGGTTTGTTGTTGCGATAGTTCGAAAGGAAAAGAGTTTTGCTAGCAGCAGTACTGGTGTCACGGACCCGGTTGAGACTAAATATATGATCCGGCTGCCGGTGTAAACAAGTAGATCCCGCCGGACTGCAATATCACATGGTGGAATTGGATCGGCTGTGATCCCAGAGATGATTAAATATTGAATGTGTAATGAGAGTAGTCCTAGTAATAATATGCAAAATGAAGCACTCGTAAATACGGCACATGTCGCATCGGGCAAGAACTGAGATCTGTGGTAGCGTCCATGAAGGCATCAAGAACTACTTAAGCTCTACGTGGGTGAACTTTCGGGTCCTGGTTGACCTGCAGACCGCATGAGTCTTCGCAGACGAGCCAGCTCACCCGCTAGATGCCTGCGTAAAAATGGGGACGGCTCAGCCAGGCGCAGCAGGTGCCATAAAAAGACAGGAGAACGCACTCCGCGGTTTTCTCTGCCCTCCCACTTGCCTCCGACGAACTCCGCACTTGCTCTTGCAACCCACGGATCTGCTCACGGAATTCCTCTTCCACTTCGTGCCGTATCCGCGTGTCCTCCTCGCGCAGCTGCTGAACGCTCGCCACGTCGCCCTTACGTAACTTACTCTCCTCAAGTAGCTTGGCGTACTTCTTTCCAGCCACCTCTGCCTCGTTCCGCAAGCGCTCCTCTCGTTTGTTCATGTCTTCGCGAAGACTATCGACGTCTGCGCGCCATGCGGTCTTCATTCCCTTGAGGGAATCACGTAGGGTGATGTATTCGCGTTCACTCTTGGAAGAGAGAGCGGTGGATTCTGCGAGAGCAGCCTCCATCTCACGGAGGGATTTCTTCGAGCTGGTCGTCTCTGCCTTTAATTGAGCTTTAAGAGCAACTGCCTCTGTTTCTGCTTTCCGTGCACGCTCGAGAACCTGAATTCATAAACCGGTCAAAAAAAAAAAAGGAAGTTTAGTCAATGTCAATGAGGGCAGAGAACACACCTCTTGGAGCAGTCGCTCCTTCCTGGCGACGACATTGTTTAGCCCCTCGTTCTCGAGGCGTAGTCGTTCCCGAACCTCCTTCAAGTCTTCTGTCTGGCGAGTGAGTTGGGCGACACTCCGCTGAGACAGACGCAGTTGCGCTTTGGTATTCTCAAGGGCGTTGCGAGCGTTAATCACGCCAGTTTGCAAATCCGCGAGCACCTTGGTCGTACCGCCGGGTGTAAGTGACAGCCGGCGGTTACCGTCGAGGCTCGGAGATGGTGGTTGGAGGGTGCTGGAGTTGGGCGGTGCGTCCGCCCCATTTGAGCGCGGAGGAGTACTAAGGGCACCATCATCTGCTAGAGCACGCGCATTTCCTGGAGACGACATGGTCAGGAGTTGATGGAGAACAATACAGCAGACATGCGAAGTGATATATACGGACCTACGGAGGAAATGGGTATGCCTGGATGCGGAGATCAAGGGAGCTGTCAGTGACGTGCGAGGGAAGTGGAAGCAGCAATTGGCACGCACGGCTGAGAGTTCGGGTAGGACTGGACTGGCGCTTGTACGTTTGAGTGGACGGGCCGGCTCCAAAGTCCATTGGAACGCCTTCGCGGATGCCGTCTTGGCTGAGCGAACCAGGATCGCGTCGGGGTAAGGGAAGGTTGGAATCGGGACCGGCGAGACTTTGGAGAACGTCGAAGCTGGACCGTCGCTTGATCTTACGGTTCGGGGTGGTCGGGGTAAGGTCGGACGGAGAGAGTTCGGGAGGAGGTGACGAGGGAGGGGAGGTGGTATTGGTTGTGAGGGGGAGACGAGGGGTCCGTTGGAGGTGATTCTCGAGATTCTGCAACTGAGCCTGTTGATGACGAATAGTGTGTTTTAATGCGGACATATGATGCCGGACGGAGACTGTTGGTTTTGGGTCAGCGAGGAACGTTGGGATCAAAAGAGATGGTGACCGGGATCATCTAACGATAGAGAAGGGCTTCTTGCGCGGGTGGAACGGTTTGAGGCGGACGAAGAAGGCCTCGATGGGGAGTGTAACGAGATACCAGCCGTGAGCGTACTCGAGTGGTGGTGATGAGTCGTCGGATGATGCATGCAACACGACAATCCGCCGTCGCCTTCGACTTTGCCTTAAGCTGCCGGTCGTCTTTCATCACCGAGGCCAGGCGCTTCGCTTGTGCCTTTGTGGTCAATGCACCCTCGATGCCACCGCTACCTCCCTCATTTATAGGTTTGTCTCTCCCCTTATTGTCCTCACCTCGGTTTCCCTCGGACTGCAGAGCAGAGTCCATCCAGAGCCATGCCCTCCTTCGTCCAAGAGTGCCCAATTTGTCTCGATAGGTTCCGTGACCCTGTGGTTACTCCTTGCGGTAAGCCGCGGACCCTCTCGTCGTCGGGCGCGTTTAGTCTAAATGTAAAAAAACTATGTCCTCGTCGAACTTCATATAGGCCACCTCAGCTGCGGAGCCTGCATGGGAACGCATGTCCGTGCTTCCCGAAACCCTTACGAGGCTACGTGCCCCACCTGTCGCGCTCCGTTTCCCATTGGTACGTTGGGCTAGTACGTCCTCCCATTGTCCTCGTCTGAAAAGTACTAGTCACCCCCGACATGTCCATGATACCAAAGAAATATCACGTTTTCATTTCTCCCTCGCTGCGTCGCATCTATTTAGGGGACGGGGAGGACACGAGCCGCGCACTCATCGACAGTCTTAACACGGAGATTACCCTTCTCAAAGCTCGCGTTGGCACGCTTAAGCGTGATAAGGATCTCCTTATGGACCGTTGCGAGGCTGCCCAAAGCGCCGTCTCACGCCTCACTTCCGACGAGCGCACCGCGCGTCTCGATCTCGTCAAGGCGAAGGAAGAAGCGCGCCTCGCGAATCTGGGCTTCGAGTCCCTCAAGGCCGCGTATCGCTCTCTCGAGACCATGTAAGCACCATCCCCCAGTCTTATCTTTCTCACCAGGCGGCGGGGACTAACTGACACCGACCGGCGGGCCGTGCCAGACATTTGGATTGTCCCCCAGACACCAAGCGCAAGAGCGGCCAGGCTGCCCTCGACTCTTCCACGTCGATTGACAGCCCCAGTTCTTCGCCAAGGAGACCGAAGATCTTCTCAAACGGGCGCCCCGTCAAGCCCATGCCCAAGCGCGCGAGACTCCAGCCGACGACAACAGGGCCGACCGCTCAGAAACCGCCGGCGCCTACTACTACGCCACGATTCGTCGACCCAGAAGTCGTCGTCCGCGCCAGCGTTTCCTTCTCTATGCATTCGTCATCCCCGTCCTCGTCGTCGCAGTCTGCGTCCGCGTACGTCGCATCAGCTACAAACAGGTCGTCGGCACTCACATACACTCACACACAGCGGTCCCAGTACTACCACGGCCAGGCGCACGCGCGTCGCTCGCTCTCGCTACGTAACATCCAGCAGCAGCGACTCGGACGAGTCTGATGGCCACAGCGATGTGGATGACTTCGTCACTCGCACCCGCTCTCGGACCACCTACCCCAGCTTGTACCCCAGCGTTAACGATTCCCCTACACCCGCATTCATGCGTATTGTGCGGCAACAGAGATCAATGGCGGGCTGAACGATGAGCACAGCTCCGTCGCACAAGCTTACGAGCACGCGGTGCAAGTGCGTACGACACGTACAATCGGTGATACGACACAACTCGATTGTGTCGTTAGTTGACGAGCAAGGGGTCATCTTAACCTAATCTGCTACCAGCGAGCACGATCTTGTTATATATATAGGGGTTCAATATTCAATATTCGAGTCGTAGTTTTGAAAGCTTTCTTGTTTATTCCCGCCACAAAAACCGGGGTCTGTTCTATCAACATTTTTGGGGCTTGCGGTCCAGTTCTGTGAAGGATCCTTGGAAGGATCGTCACCTCGCTTGTCAAGGTCTATCAACTTTTCAAAGTCACCAGTGGAAATTTCATATTCTGACTAGCTGATCTATACAGTTTGCTACAACGTTATCTGTATTGTTATGGTATCCGATCCTGCGAACATCCTCTTCAGCGAGGCGTGCCATGGTAGCACCTTTTCTTTAATACATCGGTGCGCAGGTGGCAGTTTCGTGAGACTTGAGGGAGCTCGCGTGCATACACAGCTTGCCCGCTGAGTGCGATGCGGAGCCCGAGGTCAGGACGCGCGGCGCGGAGAGGCTCTTGAGACTATTGTACGCAAGCCCGAGCAGCGAACATTTTTGTAAGTGATTTGTGTCAGATGCGAATATAGGAGTGGGTGAGTAGGACTTGTCAAGTTGACCAACCGTGGACGTATGATTGTCGGCAGACGCACATACGAATTAAGTAGTTGTTTCTCATGGTCCTGCCGGGAGCATCATTGGACTAGGTGTGGTCGTCTACACGTTCTAACCGTACATTCGATCCAATATCCAGTATGACCGCTGCGCAAGATGTGGAGAACCGCCAGATGTTCTTAAATTCGTGCGTAAAATACCCATTGACCGGTGGCTTTCTTGATACGACCCATTACTCTAGCCCGGGTCCCTCATCGCAAAATGCACGAAGAGGGTGCGTCAATCCCCTTTTTTGTGTTCCGATACTCAAGGATTGTTGGATAGACCTCAAATCTCCGAATCGCAGGAAAGCCCATCCCAGCTACGTGCTGAGGTGACTGGTACGTACTTGAATCCTGACTCATTGATCCCCCGATAAGTGTTTAATATCGTTTTTAGTCCTGCGAGCCCACAATGTTCCCCATATCAAGAATCTGTTTGGCCTGAAGTTCTTTGTCACTATAACCAGTCTGGACACAAAAAAGAAGACATCAAGCGTTCCGACTGAGGGAACGACGGTGCAATGGAACGAGAACCTTGATCCCTTGTAAGGCATGCCTTTTTAGTCCTCTTTTTTTGGCTGAGAGTCCTGTCCAGCATTGTACAACCGTCTTCACGTCTTGTACTGCGCCTTTATGCGGAGCGGTTCGCACGTCGAGATATCCTTATCGGAACGCATGAGATGACGCCTGCCGAGTCTCAAACTGGTTCGTATCTTGTCAGAAACCTAGCTTGTTCGACTAGCTGAACATCTCGGGTGTAGACGTTCCTTTTGCCCTCGTCAATAAAAGACAGGCTAGACAGTCGATCCAACCAGTCACGCTCTACTTGACTGTCATTGTGTCACCGAACACAACTTCCTATCCGGTCTTTCCCATCAACGCCACCAATCTCCGATCGATCGAAGTCAACGAGTCGCCCTCTAGAGAAGCTACGAAGTCCTCTATGGCCCAGGACTCGAACACCACTCGACCCACCGTCACCACAGTCTCTAAAACACTCTCAACTCCAACGGATCTCTCCCCCAGCGAGATGAGCACCCCTACGCCCCCAGCGGCCAATCGACGGGCGGGAATGACACCTGTCGAGAATGCTCTCCATGAAGCCGACGGAGCTATGACGACAATTAATCTCTCGAATACATTGGAAGGTGCCCTTGAGAGGATCAAGTGGGTGATGGATGCAGTGAGCCCAGTTGCAGAAGTGCGTGCGATGTCTTTTTTTGCCAGCCCTTCACCGAGCAGAGTTTCGTCCTCAGCTTCACCCGTACGCAAAGATGGCATATGGTCTACTTTCTGCGATCCCCAAGGTGATCTGTTTGCGCTAATGTCGGATTGAAATACTTATGTTATGTTTATATGGATGCTAGACACTCCTAGAACAGTTTCAACGTGACGACAACATCCGAACCTTACTTGTCGCCATGCACGATGCGTTTGATTTCGCAAACCAGGAAGACCATTTCAGAACTCTCGAGCGTGTTCCCAGGCAGGCACAAATCCTTACGCTCATGTTGCAGCATGTCTATAATTGCTGTGACTTTATCCAATCGTACGCAAGGGATTCACAGTTTTGTACGTATTCTTCGCCCGTTCCGGCGGCCGATGTTAACATGTGGTTTTCAGGGAAACGAATGTTGAAGAATACTGGCAGCCGAGTCGACAAAAAAATCGAGGACTTTCGTACCACCCTTCTCGAACTCCACAAAGCTTTCTTAGATGAGGCTACCATCACCACAGAGATAACTGCACTCCAAATTCTGGATGATGCGGGAATAATTTCTGCCAATGTGGGAATAATTTTGACCAACGTCGGCAGGACTTCGAGTCAACTTGACGGGATGGCTACCCAGCTGAAGTGGATGTCTTCCCAAATCTCGGATACCGGTACGTAGCTCCGATACCTTGAGGGTCATCGATCCGAGGATTGTCACAGAGACAGATACAAAAATCAGAGAAATCCCATACGGGACAGGCTCGCGATTCACACCCGGCAAGGGTTGTCTCGCGGGAACACGCACGGCCTTCCTAGACTTCATTGTCAATTGGGTGAACGATCCCGCTTCCGAGCGCTGTCTCATTCTTTTCGGGCAAGCCGGCACGGGAAAGTCATGCATCGCGCATGAGATCGCACGTCGCTTCCATAAAATGCACCGTCTTACGACATCGTTTATCTTTTTGCGGAAGGAGCAATCCAAACCCTACCATCTCTTCACGACTCTTGCCCGCGATCTCTCCGACCGCTATCCTTCGTTTAAAACTGCGCTTGGAAGGATCGTGAAGGACGACTCATCTCTTCGAGTTGGCACACGTGACTATGATACCCTGTTTCAAACCCTCATCCTGGAGCCGCTCAAGGACCTGCACATTGTCGGACCTATGCTTGTTGTAATCGATGCCCTGGACGAGAGTGGGGATGCAACCGGAAGAACGGGATTACACACGTTTCTCGCTGAAAACCTCATCAGACTCCCATCGAACTTCCGTGTGCTAATCACCTCAAGACCAGAGGACGGCATCGAGCCTGCGCTTGTTGGAGCGCCCTCAGTCAGGATCAGACACATGAAGGATTCTGAGCTGGCTGCTAAAACGCATGACGATATTCTTGCCTTTCTTCGGGAGAGGCTCCCTTCCGAGGAGTTCAGAAATAATGGCGACGCACTGGCAATAAAGGCAGAGGGATTGTTTCAGTGGGCAGCGGTTGCAAGTCAATTCATTCTAGATCCTCCCGGACGGTTTGGTTATAGCAAGAAAAAGTGTCTAAATTATCTACTGAAACTCAGTATAAATCGCGATGGACAAGACCCGTTGGATGAGTTATACAAAGAAGTCCTTGAAGGATACTTCACAGACCAAGAAGCACGGCTTCTATTCCGCTCTGTCGTGGGACAGCTCAGCACTTCAATTGAACCCCTCAGTATCCGCTCCCTGATCACTCTGCGACGACACGCCTCCGACGATGACGATGACGATGACGACGGTGATGCCGTTGTTATATTACTCCGTCGCCTTGGCTCGTTGTTGAGTAATGTCAATTCATTTGATGAAAACCTTCCCATCATTCCCCTCCATACGTCATTTCGCGATTTCCTCATAAATAAAGAGAAGAGCGGCAAATTTAGTGTCAGCCTTCGTGACGCTCACCGTCAATTGGCCCATTCCTGTCTCGGCCTACTGCTCAATGACCTCAAATTCAACATTTGTGATCTCGAAACATCATATCTTGCAAACAAGGATGTCATAGACCTTAACTCCCGCATTGATAAATACGTCCCACCTGCTCTGTTGTACGCTTGTCGTTTCTGGGACGATCATTTGGAACATATTGGTTTCGAGACCGATCTTTTTGGAAAACTACGAACTCTCTTTGAAAAGAAACTTCTCTTTTGGTTGGAGGTCCTTAGCTTGACGAATTATGTGGGTCTTGCTTCGGGAGCGTGCTCGGCTCTAAACGTGTGGTTAGCCTCTAGTCAAAGTGTGAGCATAGTTCAATTGTTGATTTGGTGAGGAAGGCGAAAAACTAATAGCCGCGATCGCAGCAGGTTTCTCAGACGGAGTTAGAGAAATTCAGGTCGTTCGTCAATGATACCTCCGTGTTCATACGTTATTTCGGGGAGTGCATGGCAAAGAGCGCACCACATGTCTATCTTTCTGCTCTATCATTTGCGCCGACTAGTTCTCTTGTCTCTGCACATTATTCCAGTTCATTTCCTCGAATCTTACGCGTGGAACGCGGGCGATTGTCTCTTTGGCCATCATCGGAATTGGTGATTTCAACCATCGGGGACGGTGTCTATTCCGTTGCAATCTCGCCAGATGGCCAGCGCATCGTCTCGGGCTCGCGCGATCGAACAATTCGTGTGTGGAACGCCGCTACAGGAGAGGCAATGGCGGGCCCGTTTACTGGACACGCGAGTTGGGTCTGGTCCGTGGCATTCTCGCCAGATGGCCAGTGCATCGTCTCAGGCTCGTACGATCAGACAATTCGTGTGTGGAACGCCACTACGGGAGAGACAGTGGCAGGTCCATTTACTGGACACACGGGTCGGGTCTTGTCTGTGGCATTCTCGCCAGATGGCCGGCGCATTGTCTCAGGTTCTAACGATCGAACAATTCGTGTGTGGAACGCCACAACGGGGGAGCCAGCGGCAGGCCCATTTACTGGACACACGAGTTGGATCATGTCTGTGGCATTCTCGCCAGATGGCCAGCGCATCGTCTCAGGCTCTTTCGATCAGACAATTCGTGTGTGGAACGCCACTACAGGAGAGACGGTGGCGGCCCCGTTTGCTGGACACCCGAATTTAGTCTCGTCTGTGGCATTCTCGCCAGATGGCCGGCGCATCGTCTCAGGGTCGTACGATCAAACAATTCGTGTGTGGAACGCCACGACGGGAGAGACGGTGGCAGGTCCATTTACTGGACACACGAACCCGGTCTTTTCTGTGGCATTCTCGCCAGATGGCCAGCGCATTGTCTCAGGCTCTTTCGATCGAACAATTCGTGTGTGGAATGCCGCGACGGGAGAGACGGTGGCAGGTCCATTTACTGGACACACGGATTCCGTCTTTTCTGTGGCATTCTCGCCAGATGGCCAGCGTATCGTCTCGGGCTCAGAGGATCGAACAATTTGTGTGTGGAACGCCACTACGAGAGAGACAGCGGCAAGCCTATTTACTGGACACACGAATTCGGTCTATTCTGTGGCATTCTCGCCAGATAGCCACCGCATCGTCTCAGGCTCTTTCGATCGAACAATTCGTTTGTGGAACGCCACGACAGGAGAGACAGTGGCAGCCCCATTTACTGGACACACGGAGGAGGTCTCGTCTGTGGCATTCTCGTCAGATGGCCGGCGCATTGTCTCAGGCTCTTACGATCGGACAATTCGAGTATGGAACGCCACAACGGGGGAGCCAGCGGCAGGCCCATTTACTGGACACACGTATTGGGTCATGTCTGTGGCATTCTCGCCAGATGGCCAGCACATCGTCTCAGGCTCTAACGATCGGACAATCCGTGTGTGGAGCGCCACGACGGGAGAGACAGTGGCGGGCCCGTTTACTGGACACACGAATTTAGTCTCGTCTGTGGCATTCTCGCCAGATGGCCGGCGCATCGTCTCAGGCTCTGACGATCGGACAATTCGTGTGTGGAACGCCGCGACGGGAGAGACGGAGGCAGGTCCATTTACTGGACACACGGATGGGGTCGTGCTCGTGGCATTCTCGCCAGATGGCCAGCGCATCGTCTCAGGCTCGCGCGATCAAACAATTCGTATGTGGAACGCCACTACGGGAGAAACAGTGGCAGGCCCGTTTACTGGACACACGGATTACATCTTTTCAGTGGCATTCTCGCCAGATGGCCAGCGCATCGTCTCAGGTTCGGACGATCGAACAATTCGTGTATGGAACGCCACGACGGGAGAGACAGTGGCGGGCCCGTTTATTGGACACACGCATTGGATCAGGTCCGTGGCATTCTCGCCAGATGGCCAGCGTATCGTCTCAGGCTCGCAGGATCGAACAATTCGCGTGTGGAATGTCTCGACTGGAGGGACAGCGGCAAGCCCATTTACTGGACATATGGATCCGGCCGAGTCTATGGCATTCTCCCCAGATGACCAGCGCACAATCTCATCAGAACGCGGATCAATTCGCATGTTAAATGCTACGACAGGACTTACAGTGACTACAAGACACGCCGACTTCACTGACCACTCCATTATCAACGACGAGGGATGGGTGTGTGGTAGCAGTGGTGAACTTTTAGCGTGGATCCCTTTAATACATAGGGCACATCTTCACCGCCCGAGTAATTTATGGGTTGCTGGCGAATATGAAACCCGCATTGATCTTTCCTCTTCCGCACATGGACGCAGTTGGACTACTTGTATTGACGCATAGATACTGTAGAACCGCTGTAGCATATCCGTAGTTTTTGTGGACGGTCCGAAGTGTAATGCATGTAATGTAACATACTGGATAAAAAGCTCATCGAAGCAGTATGGCTGGACAACTACTGGACAGCTTTGTCTGTCTTGGTGGTCGGCCCGGGGACGGCCTCGGCCTGGCCATAAATAGTTGACCTTCCTCATTCACCCTAAAGTCACGGGCTGGCCGAGGACACCAAAGCAGTACATTTCGTTCCCAATTAGATATCATGTCAGGTCATAAGTGCCACCGAATTTCCTACCTCTGCTTCAAAAAGCAAGCAAGGTTTGCGTCGACACAGCCGACAACTAGTATAAATAAACGAGCAGGTATTCAAGCAAACTAGCTAGCCAACACGCCAATGAGCCACGCCAATGATCATCAAGCGTGAGGAGAACGAAAACCAAATCTTAAATACAGATCTCGAGACACAAGCATGAGTGATGCAAAGTCTCTGGACACATACTGCAAATACCATCGCGCGCGCCGAGTCCATAATCTCCAATAAATGACAGCTAGTTTCACCACCACTCCTTAGCCAACCACGCCTTCCTCCGCGTCGCTATCCATCGTCCTTCTCGCCAGCCCCGTCAGACTGCGCCGCTTCTCATCAACAATGCCCGACTGTGGGCGTCCACGACCGGCCCTCTGCAGTCCCGCCGACGGCGGCGGCGACGTCCGCGGATCCGATGCGACCGAGCTGCGATTCATACTGGACACGATCGAACTGACGTTCCCTCCGCGCGGGGGGCGCGAGCCACGCGGCTGACGCGCGCGGGATGCCTCGGTCGAAGTGGTGCGCGAAAGCGACGCCCGGGTCGGATTCAGCGGCGCGTCCTCGCTCTGCGAGACGGCAGGCGAGGGGCTGCGCAGCCCGGCGCCGCCGGCTAGTGGCGAGGAGGAGTTCGATGGCGAGCGTACGCGTGGGCTGCTGGTGCGCATGGGACCGGGGCGCGGCGAGCCACTGTTGCGTCGCCCAGGCGTTGGGGGTGAGACCTTGACAGGTGCCGCCGCAGGCACGGGTGCGGGTGCGGGTGCAGGTACAGGCGAAGGTACGGGGGATTCGCGATCGGAGTCTGGTGGCGGAGAGGTAAAAGCGGGTCGAGGAGGGACATCGTCATCTTCAGGAGGGGGCGATTTAAAGGCGGGCCGTGCTGGAAGGTCTGGATTCACCGCCGGTGCCGCAGGAACCGGAATGGGGGCTACTACCCGCGGGGGCACCGGCGCGAGCGTGGGTTTCAAAGGGGGCGGTGGGGGAATTGGCTGGACGGCTGGAGGTGGCGGTGGTGCAGGCGTAGGGACGGGGGCGGGTTCTGGAGCCCGGGAAATTGAAGACACTGGTGGGACGGGAGGCGGAATGTTGCCTTGCGCCCTCTCTTTCACAAGCCAGTCCTTGGCGTCGGCTCCTGCAGAGAGCCTAGTTCTGCTCATGCGCATGTCAATTGGAGCAGTCCGTTTGCGGAGGGGCACTTTCCGTTCTGTGTCGGCTTTCTTCTTGGCAATTGTGGGGGGTAGGACGTCCCCATGATGCTTGACAAGATCAACAAAGAACGCGGTTGGGTGACGATCTTGGACTGAGACGCCGGTTTCAAACTTTGGACGTAGAATAGCTGGGCAACTTTCAGCCGAATGCAAATGGACGACAACAGTGACTCACTGCGGCCAATGGACAAAGCAAGCTTCGTCACGTACACTTCGTCGGTCTCCTCTACGTCAGTGTTTTCGATGAGTCTGATTCCGTAATCAGTGTGTGCAATACAGATATTGGTGCGAGGACTAACGTCTTGAGATGAACCACGAGTGCGTCGAGGACGTATAGGTGAATTTTTGGCAGGCGAAGCAACGCCATCTTGAGAGCTTCCAGGTGTTCATGTTCGTCAGTGGATGCTTTCTCTGCCTTGGTGGTGGAACCGACTGAGACTGTTATCAGTAATGCAAGCGACGAAGCTAGAAACTTACGAACCGTTGGGATACAAGCGACGTAGGTCTTCCCACCCTTCCCAGAGGGCAATTGGTGGGTCTAGTTCGAGCAACCATAATTTGACTGCGCTTGCCAGGACCGGAGGATCATAATTGGTCATGATGTCAGCTGGGATGGGTTGCTCAGGGTGAACAGCATTGAGACTTTCGCGAAGGTGATGGACTGCAGTCAGAGGGACTTCATAAATCCAAGCCTTGCGTCTCTCTGCGTCAATTGAATGACGTTCAGCCCCATCCTGTTGAAAGTACGGAAAATAAGACTCACCATCGTCGTTCGATAACTTGGGATAGGCTAGTTGCAAACCGTCCAGAAGTGCGGTCAATACCGGGGGGATTTGGGGCTTGTCCTGAGCTTCTCCATGCAGTGTACTCCATCCGCCCTCGGACCATCTCCTTAAGTCGATACCAAATAACACATCCGATTCATCGTGTGCCACACTTTCATACACCTGGGGTTGCGGACGGAATGGGCCAGTCCGATAGCGTTCAATGAGCGCAGATAGATCGGAATCCGGTAAATATGCGGCGATATGGGATGCGGAGCGCTCAAGTGGCGCCTCAAGAGCGCGAGGGAGGTTCGCGAGCGTGCCGTGGAAACTGCAACAGCACTGCTTTGACAGCATAAAGACGTTCGGTCTCCCAACGTTGAAGCAACTTCAGCGTATCTTCGATACGCTCCTCGAGGCCAAGTCGTTGTCTGTCAAGTTTACGCACCGCGATACGATACTCGCGGTCTGCTGCATCGGCATCAAGTCGAGTGCGCACAAGCGGCGGTTCGGTATTTGGGTTGGCGGCAAGTGCCTTGGAGACGACGTTGAGAAAATTATTCGAACGTTTGATCAGATTGCCTGCAACAGGGGTGAGCTTTGTAGGGGAGTGCGACACGCCTTGTTTGCCGAGTTCGAACGCCTTTGGCCGGAAAAGGTAGAAAGCATCGTCCAGGGGTTCAAAAGCATTCCCGATATCTCCTATACGCCTTAGGAGGCCGTCACGTTCCGTGAGTTCCCGTGCGGCCTCCTCGGCGCGCTCAAAGCTCCCGCCAAAACCTTGAACGTTCACATTGAGCCAGGCCGCAAAGTCCTCGCCTGTGAAGCATTGATATTCTCCAACGAAGGGGAAGCTTATAGACTGCAGCTTCAGCTCAGTGGACGCACGCGAGAGAAGGTCAGATACGGCTGCTGGTGGTAAAGAAAGACCCGCCAATAGCATGGGCTCAGAGGGCTCCGGCGGTGCCGAGGTTTTGATGCCCAAGCCCGTCGGGGGAAGCTGGGGTGATAAAGGGGGAGGCGAGGCGCTGACTATAGAACCAGAGGGCTCCTCGACTGCCTTCCCCTTCCCCTTATCAACCCTAGGTCCTTCCTTGTCGTCGCTGAAAATGACTTGCGACTTGTCTTCACTGGGTGCACCTTCGGCCAAGTCGGAAGCCTTCCTTTGGATGTCCTTGAACTTCTGCGCAATACGTTCCGAAATAGTTGACGTTCTGACGGGCCTTTCGCGAGGATGGAGACGTGGGGAAGTCGTGTATTTATCAGTCAGCTCGCTGTTCGGTGCGAACTTGGCACTGCAATTGGAGCTGCGTCTCAGCCAAAGGGTAGGCGAGAAGTTCATGTACTCACTCCTCCTCAGCCTCATCCGCCTTGCGAACTTTCGAAAGATACGTGTTTTTCAGTTTGATGACCTACACCAAATGACTCAGCATAACGAATGGCTGGACCCAATCAGGCTTGCTTTACCTCTGCCTGGGTTAGCTCGTATTTCTTGACGTAGCCATCAATAACGGTAGCCCTGCTAGCTTGAGTCCTCTCCTACAAAAAGCTGTCGAATGACGATAGGAGGATGAATGAAAATCGATGTGACCCACGTGGTAGTCTTTAGCCCACTTCTCGAAGGGGTCCGCAACGAGTTCATGGAGCTCGCGTGCAATTGCCTGGTGGACGCCACCTTGTTGCGCAGTCTCTGCCTGTAGCCCACGGAAGGCCATAAGTAGTGTTGCACCATCGTCTGCGCCGAATGCGGTACCTGAGATAGAACGGCTCAGACACGGTCCAACACAAATAGGTGGAGACATACCAGAAGCAGTCTTAGTCGTGCTCGCTAGGGCGACACCAATATCATCCTCGGCTTGGGCTCGGGCCTGTAAAAGGGGCTGTAGGTCAACCAGGTTGTATCGCTCGGAGTTGGTCCTTCACTCGTATGAAAGCAATGATCTCGGTATTCTCGGACGCGCCCTAAAGAGTATTAGGGTGTTGAGAACTACGGCGTCTATACACGTGTGTGCTCGCATGTACCTGCTCGAGTTTGTCGTAGAGGACCTCAAGACCTTTCCGATAGTCCTGTGTCCAAAAGGAGTTGGAGAAAGAAAGTGGCAACGATAAGACTGCCATATGGAGAGATTAGAGTGGGAGTGAAGGACGGGGACAAGATGGTCGTCAAGAGGTGGAAAGGTCGTCCCCCTGTGCGAGCGTCTCACTGGAGAGATTGCGCCTCTGTTGTAACCCGGCGAGTGTCTCAGCTTTGATTATGTAATATATCATCATCATTCCCCCAACTTCCACGGCACAACATGCCCGACCTCACTTTCGATAACCTCGTAGACGATGGAAACTACTTGGGCTCAGAACGAGCTCGTATCGAGAACAAAGTTATTCTCGATGAGCTCGAAAGAAAAAAGAAGGCTAGAGCTATGGCCGTCCCCACAGACGACAACCGCGTAAAAGCACGTTTGCGGGAGATTGGTGAACCCATCACACTCTTTGGAGAGCGGGTACGTCCGGTACATCCCACTGGCCTGACGGAATATAGATGCTACTACTCTAGGCTGCAGACAGGCGTGATCGTTTGATCTATGTACTTTCCCAAATCAACGCGGCACGAGGAGAGGACGCTATTGAAGTAGACGCAAAGTCAGAATCCGAGAGCGAAGAGGAGGTACGTCACGTTTCCAGCTCTCTGACGACCTGTATATCTGACGATTGCGTAGGCGGAGGAATTCTTCTCTCCGGGTTCATTGGAGCTCCTGGAAGCGCGTAGGCGCATGGCAGAGTTCTCACTTCCTAGGTTGGGCCTTCCCGCTATTGTTTAGGCCGCTATCAAGGTGCTTACCTCGTTCTCCTCGTGCTATATTTCCTTACAGAGCTCAAAAGCGCGTCGCTCAACAGAAATTGGACAGCAAGCTCCCCCTAAGTCGAATTATTGACATTCGGAAACGCGTCTTCGCCGACGTGAAGGTATCCCGGACATATGGCTCGTCTTATTCTCGTTCGCTCATTCATCTTGTAGACATTCTCGAACCTTGGCTCACAAATCGGAGACGAGCGGCCAATCTCTCTTGTAAGGATTGCCCCGAATGGCGAAGTGTTGGCTACAGGAAGCTGGTCAGGTTCTGTCAAGTTATGGAACGTCCCAGCCTGCACCGCCATCCGTACTCTCAGAGGTAAGCTTTATTTCCCCTCTGTACTGCGATTATTTCTCATTTTGATGCTAGGACACAGCGATCGAGTTGGCGGCGTTGCTTGGCATCCACAAGCGACCTTATCCCAGAGTGTTGATGCGGCCAATTTAGTTAGTGGGGCCGGCGACATGTGTCTTAATGTCTGGTCACTTAACAGGTTTGCTCGCCCCGCAGCATTTCGTCATTCTCTTGGCTTATCGACTTCATATAGCGAAACGCCGATCTCCGTCATGAAAGGTCATCAAGATCGCATTTGTCGGGTGGCCTTTCATCCCTCTGGAAACTACGTTGCTAGTGCCAGCTTTGACACGACGTGGCGACTCTGGGACATAAATACATCCAAAGAACTTCTACTCCAGGAGGGTCACTCGAAAGAAGTTTACACTGTTGAATTCCAAGATGACGGTGCTCTCGCTGCCTCTGCGTAAGCAATTTGTTAGTCATCGGAATGCCATGTTCACGGACATTCGCAGTGGTCTTGATGCCATTGGCCGTGTTTGGGACCTGCGAACGGGCCGAACGGCAATGGTCCTTGACGGACATGTCGAAGGCATACTGACGATGGGGTTCTCTCCTAACGGGTATGCACCCCTTGTTTTCCTCTAACTCTTGCTAATGACGTCCCACAGGTACCAGATCGCGACTGGCGCATCGGACGACACCATCCGAATATGGGACCTGCGCTCGCTGAAGGCGCAATATACTATCCCTGCCCACCTCAGCAACGTGTCCGACGTGCGCTTCTTCCGCTCTGACGGTACTATTCCTGCGCACATCGCGCAGCGGCAACCCAACGGTCCTGCTGATATGGATGGTATGGACGAAGATACTGAGCAGCCCAACGCCGACGAAGGACAGGAGGACTCGGCGCCCGCGCCCATGACTGCCGAGCAGAAGGAGGAGGCTTTCGCACAGGAATGGAGGTACCGCCCGGGGTTGTACTTGGCCAGCGCAGGTTATGATGGCCTGGTCAAACTATGGAGTGCGGATGATTGGCAGCTGCTGACGACCTTGCAAACCGATGGAAGCAAGGTCATGTCGGTTGATCTATCCACAGACTCGAAGCTGCTGGTGTCGGGCACGTACAATAGGAACTTCCAGCTGTTCGCGAGCGAGAGTGGAATGTGACTGACTTGGATGACGTGTCACTGTTGACGGTAGCGTGTTAAGGTTATAACATGAGACAACAGATGCACCAAACTATGAAATACAGTGTGTGTTGCTGACAACGAATACCATCTACCATGATTCATTCCGAAGCAAGACATCACTAAATTACACCGTCCCGAACCTGCAATTGGGTAACGACATTTTAAAAGACATGGTGCGCGACATTATGATGTGCTCGACTAACCTTCTGCATGAAACCGGAGACCCGCCCGATATCAACGACCTGTGTCTCACTTTCCACAGCAACCACCAAGTCATCGAGCATCTGACTAGATGTCAGCTGTGCACGGGCAACGACGTTTTGAGGAGACAAACCCCTTCGACTTTATCTACGGGTGCGCCCGCGCAAAGAGCGACGATCTTCTTGCATTGGAATTCACGCTCGGCGCTCGCGCCACGCAAACTCTCCAGCCGCTGGTGTATGAGGGCCTCCATTCGCACATGCCACATCTTCAGTCGTCTCAGGCGAATTAAATTGGCGACTGAGTCGCCCGGCGGGATCGTTGGCTCTGCATCGAAGTTGAAGGACACGTCCACGAGCGCGCCGAGCCCTGCCATGGTCGAGTTCTGCCCACGCCAGCGGAACGCAGGGCCCGCGCTCTCGAACGCGTCGCCCCCGTCAAGATCAGTACGCCCCGTCCAGTCGAATTTTTCCTCGTCTGCCAGTGCGCGCTCAACGTTGCGGACTCGCTGCGTCACCTGATCAAGCTCGCTGCAGCGCCCCTGCCATACTTGGATTTGTTTGCGCTGCTCAGAGAGCTCGCGCGTGGCTGCGCGCAGGTGTGCTTGCGTGACGTCCAGGCTGTCTTGCTTTGTTTTGATCTCGGTAGCAAAGTCGGCACTAAGACCTTGAATCATGGCCGTCATATCTGTGACGGCGGCATGAGTCCAAGGATCGGGGCTGGGAAACATAAAGGCGCACCTGCTATCACGTCTTGACTCTTCTGCACCGGTGCCGAGGGACCAGTCCGTAAAGACGCGATGAGGTCCTCGACACGAGGGCCGCCGCCAAGCTCCTGTTCACACGAGTGATGGATTAGCTAAGCCCTTAAGGTCTGCCGTCTTCAACCCACTTCATTCTCGACGCCGAAGTCACCTGGACGTAACCCGAGCTTGTTTGGCAGTATGCGATTGGCACCTACATCCAGGAACGACCGCACGAGACCGCGATTGCCTACGCGTGCTGCGATATTGAGTGCGGTATCTCCGTGTTCGTCTTGTAGATCCACAACTGAGCGGAAATCGCCGTCCTGCTTCTGGGCGATCCAGAGAAAAATCTGCTCTAGATAATAGGATGCAATAATGGCGCGATTGCGTACGCCAGCGAGCGCGACGACATGGTGTAACACGGATTTGCGCGCAGTATCGAGCGTCCGGATTGATGGGTGTAGCGAGGAAACTAGCATCCCGAATGACTGTTGGTCGAAGTTGTTTGACAACAAGCAGGCACGAACCAGCGGCGTCTCGCCGTTGTAATTTCCTCGGTGAATGTCTGCGCCACTTAAAATGAGCGCCTCTGCAACTTTGAGTCGCCCTAGTGATGCGGATATGTGCAACGCAGTATGGCCAAGCTCATCGAGAATGCAATCCACGTTGGGACCCATGGCAGCGTTTTCAGGTGGGATATCGCGGATGAGATCGAGGACTACATTTGGGTCATCATGTTGAAGAATGGCAGTGATGATGGTAGCGCGCCGGTGATCTTTCAGTGGCGCGGTGGGATCCATATTGCGAGGCATGGCAGGTTTCGATGCGAAGCGTGTTTTGTGGTCTTCTGCCTCAGCCATTCCATTTGCGTACGGACCATTTACGGAGATCGTTAGTCCGTCGTCGAAGCTGATGGTCCCATTGATAGGTTGGGGTGTAGCTGTTCCGCCACGCGATCCGGGATGGGAGGGCAGTTGAGGCAATGGAGGCTGCGATTGTGTGTGGTTGGGCGCTAGGTGCGTTTCACCAGCAAGAGGTGGCTCAGTACGGGCACGCTTCAAGGGAAACGGGATATCGTCAGTGGTGGCCAGTGGGGCCGGCGCAGCAGAGGATGGTCTGGCGAGATCTGCCGCACCAATACCAGACAAAGAAATTGAGGATTGCATTGGTTGCGACACAAAACCTTGGGCAGTCATGAGCGACTGGATTGTATCGGGGGGGCCAGAAGAACCCGAATCCATGTCGGATCGCGTCCTTTTGAGTGGTTGGATTGGGGGAGGTGTGGGAGAAACACCCTGAACAACAGGAGGAGAGCCAGGATAAACAATGCCGGGTGGGGGAGGATATACAATCCCCTGATGTTGTGATGTTGAAGGGGTGAAGAGGCCTTGTGCACGTCCTTGGTTTAAAAGACGCAAAGCAGACCCAGGCATAATAGGCGCAGAGGGAAGAGTAGAAGGCAAATAATTCCCTGGTGCACCTAAAGCACATATGAAAGCAAGCCCGAGAAACAATCGCCAGGCTTACCACCACCTGTCTGCATTGCAGTCGGGAGTGAGCTGAGTGAGCTTGAACTTGGTATGAAATCAAATAATGGGGCTAGAAGACTGGCAACACCATATTGGAGGGCAATATCTCGTCCTTCTCTCAAGTGGAATCCTTCAAGCAGAGATGGTTCAGGTTAGATACCGCGACTGGCAAGTGGAAACGCCGTCAAATGTTTGACGAACCATGTGCCCTGATACT
Source organism: Lactarius psammicola (assembly GCA_025769895.1). Classification (NCBI taxonomy): domain Eukaryota; kingdom Fungi; phylum Basidiomycota; class Agaricomycetes; order Russulales; family Russulaceae; genus Lactarius; species Lactarius psammicola. The sequence goes on along the minus strand of WTXK01000026.1, from coordinate 195,460 downwards.
TTCCGTAACCGCCTTGGACAATTTCATGCTTACCGGGAAGTATTTCCTTCTCGAGGATTTTAGTCCTCCTCCCTTTGTCCACGCCAGCAACCTTTAAAATCTGAGTGGCATTGACGTAGGAGTCGGCGCGACGGCGCATAACCGCGATACCCCGAACCATGCATTCATAGACCTGACAAACGCGTGACGCGACGTGGAAAGAAAAAAGGGGAAGTAGAAGCACACCTGGACCGACGAGTACACGGCATTGTAGATCTTGACTGGCTGAGGCTGTTGCACAGCGTGCTGGGCCTGCATCTGCCTGCTTGTAAGGAAAGGACGAGAGCTCTGATATGATGCGACCTTGTAATGGAACGCGACGCGTGCTTGCGGAGTTTCAAGGCACGCGCCTTTGCCTCGCCTCACCTCACGAAATACCCTCTGCAAACGCATATATTCCACTCTCTAATGGCGAGGCCTAACGCATCGGACTCACTACAGCTCTTATTGCAAGAAGACCTGGACTCTACGCCTGTCTTCCCCGTTATTCACATGGTTAGGACTGTATGTCCGTCATTCTTCTCACGCACTACCATTTCACTGAGATATGGACCTTCCTCCCCAGGATGTCACGGTGCGTGTGGCTAATTATATGTGCGGTTCCCGCATGCCCTTTTACTGATCAAACACGCCGTTTATCGTTATTAGCATTTCATAGGTATGTCAAGTCGTGCCCTACTTTTAGTCGTGGCTGACTGCAGCAGACACTCCATTAACTTATGATGCGGTCCGTCGTCCCATCAGCACGCGGAGCGCCCTGAATATCTGACGCTTGTTTCAGTTGTCGGCACCTGACCTCACATACACGCTCGTTCGCCCATTGGCCGAGAAATATCGAGATCTTCAGCACCGGGGTAACAAGTCTGTTGTGTTCTGCCTTCTCCTGAACCGCGTGCATTTCTTCCGTGATGATAACCTTGCGACGACCGCTCTCTCCCGGACTCGGGCCTATCTATGCGAAATATTGGCTATCAGATGTCTACGCGAGTATGGGGACAACCTCCTTGACTTGGCTGTTGTCACTGTTACCAGCTGGCCCGTCTATTCTGGCGCCGATCCGGTGACCCTGAATTTAGCTCAGCAAGAGAACGATGATCTTGAGGATAGAGTGGGCAATGCTATCGAAATGGCAATCATCAGCAAGGCCAAGCGTTTCATTAAAAGTACACCATGTCAAAAGGTCATCAATGCTATCTGGAGGTAAATTCAAACTCTCCCTCGCACATCCCTTTCATAGTAAGTGTGTTTCCTCAGTGGCAAATGTGTCTATCAAGCAGATAGTAGCCACTCGATCCTTTCCGACGTATGTCGTTTATCATTTACAAACAGTTCTCCTCGAACTTGTCCCGTGTTACTTTTCCCTGCAGACATATAAACGAGCACCTATCCATTTTTATAATCCACACACTGCCCCATTGCTTGATCACTACCGGTCTGTGTTTGCCTCGCCAGATGGCAGTTTATTGTGCTGACGGATGTCACAGTCTCAAAGTGCCTGCAATCCGCTCCGTTCTAGAGTATCTCAAGTGCGCGATTCACTGTTAGCTTACCGATCAAGTCATAATGTCGAAAATTGCAGCTTTTTGATTCTATTTCTACTTTTCATAATCGCGGTTGAACTGAACGAGGTTGATCGCTTGAACGCATGGGAGGTCGGATTCATGATATATTCGCTTGGCTTCTCGTTGGAGAAAGCAGCCGCGATGCAAGAACATGGGATTAGAGGTGAATTTCTCCGAGTCTCCAATCACGCACCACGCACTCAAGGCGCCGATAGTTTTCTTCACAGGTACCTGGGTACGTAGTGAATCTCTGCAGTGTTCCCAGCGTTTATAAGGTGTATAGAACGGATTTGATCTAGCATTCAGTATGCTCTCAAAGTTAAGGGATTGTTGGCCCCATCTTGATCTGCTACCCTACAGTACCTGTATTTTGCACTTATGCGGTCCTCCGTATCTATGGGATATATCATCCAGGTATGCTTCACTTTCCTTGATAACAGTACGCAGGGTGATCAAAGTATATGTTAGCTGGCTCTTGGGCAAGAACTGTTGGCGTTGACTGCCTCGCGCTTATCGCGTGCCTTCTCTTCCCTCGGTACGTCTCGTGCTCACGTGCGCTTTAGCGTTTGCTGGACAGGCGACGCATCACCCTCTAGCTTGGCCTTCGTAACACTAAAGAACAACTTGATGGTATTATCCTTGAGGGCCATGATCAGTCAATTTGTGTTCTTGATGCTCATCGCTGTATTCTGCTTTGCCGGCTTCTTGTACGCACTCTGGACGTAAGCTAACACCACTTTAACCTGGAGCCGCAAAGTCTGATTATTGTCCAGACTAAGCAAAGCGAGAGCTGGGTGCGAGTACACTGTTGCACTGTCGCTACTCCGCTGAACCGAGGCTTTCCACTAGGTATTCTATAGGGTAATACTTGTTCATCGTCTCCAGTTGTGTTGACTAGCATTATTCACGACCGGTTCCAGTCAAATCTCGTGGTGGATGGTCGACATATGGTTCGGCCTTGATGCAGCTGGTTTCGAAAAAGCTCGTGAGTGGCACTCGAGACATATGCTACCATTTCTTACCCTTGGCAGCCGAATTCGACAAGGTGTTTGGCCCAATTTTGATGGTGACTTACGCCTGCCTGAGCAATACTCTACTTCTCACGGGTATGCTGCTACTACGCGACAAAACAGTGCTTGCTAACGCGTAGGCTTGATCGGTAGTCTTAGTCTCAGTACGCCCACCCGCCTAGAACTTGAGAACCCTATCCGACTAAATAATGGTAGATCCTTTCTCATACGTTCTCCACCATATCAGAAGATGCGGCTGCCGAAGTTGAATTTTTTCGCCATGCGTTGCGCCATTATACTCACCATTACCCCAGGCGATGTTTAGGCGCGCCGTGTCCACAATTGAAGGGTCAGTAATAACACTCACACGGCGCTATGTGATCTTACCATCTCCTCATTTGGCAGCGTTAAGGCAGACTCTTTGTTTTCGTACCAGCCCCCGATCAACCTCTTTGCTCTCTGGATCCTCCTTCCTGCAAGTTACACACTAACGCCGCGCTGGTTCCATAAAGTCCGCTCTCTGCTATCTCGTTGATATGTGCCACAAACTTAAATTAACCAATATCAGGTCAACGTGTTCTTAATCAGGTTCTTGTCGTCGGACCTGACAGGACTAGGCTTCCGGGCTGACAGGTCTCCTCAGATTAACGAACTTCCCGATATTGCTTACGATCGCGTTCTATGAGCGCCAAGCCAAGAAGACTGGGTCTATAGGTGTCGGAGAGACGCTCGTTGCAACGACGGAACGCCTTATAGAAACACTACCAAGGAATATGAGGCGATGGAGTGGGTTGCTTTGCACCTCCAATATACTGTGACCGACAAGGATATGTTACAGCGTTGCTTGAAACCCTTCTCCCCGGTGGGGGATCAGATATCGATGCGGTTGGTGTGCCTGCTAATCTGCTGGAATCATTATTGAAATTTGGTTTTCTTAGATATTCGAACTCGAAGAACAGCTCGACAGTGCATTGGATACACATGACTCTGGCGCACCACCACCGATGGGACGTCAACGAACTGGGTCTGTCAGGCACACTCGAGGATCGGTCGGGAGCAAGCGAATCCCATCGATGTCATCTATAAAGCCAGACGGTTCTCCTGGACGTCAACCGCGACTTCGCGTTGGTTCTGTCTTGAATAGGCCAGTGGATCCTATGGCGCAGGCAAGCCCGCTAGCGCAGTTGTTCCAGCCACTGATCGTGGACGAGGCAATTCCGGAGGATGCATATCCGCACGCGGGAACACGGGAGGGAGTGAGCTATGGGCCTGCGAGTCGGCGTCGGCTGTCATCGGCGACGATGCTACAAAAGACCATTCCGGCGAACAGAGAAAACGAGAACGAGGTCGTGTCGAGTCTAGGGGAGCGGTCAGGGCTATTATGGGAACCGGAAACAGCTGAAGAGACGCAGGAGAAGGAATCGACATTGGGAAGTTTGGAGTGGGCAAGACGATTGGATTCAATTGAGAAGAGGCAGAAACGGATGGAAGAGCTTCTGAGCGACATTCTAGCAGCGGTTGGAAGGAGTGACGGACGAGGGTGACGAGTTTGTGACAATGTGACAGTAACGGTAGATTTGTTTTAAGTGACGAAAAAGGAAGCGCTCGGGTGCGAAGAGAGACGACCGAGCGACCGGATTCCGCCAAGCTCGAGTGAGCAGCTGAGCAAACTCGTCGCGTCGACCTTAGTACCTTCCCTCATGGGCTACTCACAAGATCAGCCCGCCATCCCTTCCCTATCTACTAATCCGCTACCCATCCCGCTCTCTCCAAACCCTCACGACTCCCCACTCCAATCTCCTCATAGACTCTCTCCAGCTCATGAAGGGCCCTCCTCTCTCCCAACTCCCTCCTTCCTCAACGGCCCAGACAGACCTTCTCTACCCACCCGCGCGTCCACTCTTGGGACGGCTAACGAGCTTGATTACATTAAGTCCCAGTCCGACCCCTCCTTACCAAAACACTCTCGAAGCGAGGACTTAAACCATTCCTCTACCTTCGCCTCTCCATCCCCGGCCTTTCTCTCTTCCAGTCGCCCAAGCACCCCAGGTAGCGGCTCCCACGACCGTAATCAAGCCTCCTCGTCTGAACACTCGGGTAAATCTGCTAGGACACTCAGCAGAGCAACTGTGTCCTCACAACCTCCTTCCAATCTTGCAGATAACCGTCTGGCTCCTTCCGTCCTCTCTTCCAGTAGCGCTACTTTGGTCTCGTGAGTGACGGTTTCTCTTTCGCTCCCAGGATCTCCCCACCCCCTCCCCATCACCCCAAATATCGTTCTCTCTACTCGTTGCTGTTTTCTAACAGAAACGACCCTTGCCACCTCAGATTATGCTCCTCTTGTGGACTCCCCATGCATGGCGCGTTCGTTCGAGCCCTTGGAACAGTTTTCCACCTCCAGTGTTTCAAGTGTATTGTAAGCGTTCTCACCGTTCTCTACCTCGAGTTCTCAGTCACCTCTTTGTAGGATTGCGGTGACGTTGTCGCTTCCAAATTTTTCCCCATCGATGGCACCGATGGCAAGCAGCAACCGCTATGCGAAAGGGACTACTTCCGGCGACTCAATCTTATTTGCGCGAAATGCGGTATGGCATTAAGAGGGAGCTACATCACGGCGTGTAGTACGTCGCATACTCGATTCGTGACACCCCAGATCCGTCTCACTCCCCGGCAGACAGAAAGTTCCATGTCGAGCATTTCACATGCTCTATATGTCCAACCCTTTTTGGACCACAAGACTCATATTATGAACACGACAACGACGTATACTGTCATTACCATTACTCTACGCGCTTTGCCACCAAGTGCTCAGGTTGCAATACTGCCATTCTCAAGCAGTTTGTGGAGATCAATAGAAACATGCGTGATGAGTGCTGGCACCCAGAGTGTTACATGATAAACAAGGTCTGTGGTTACCCTCGGCCACGGCACACTTCCCGTTGCTAATAATGATCGGTTCCTATCTAAAGTTCTGGAACGTCAAAATCGTTTCCCGCCGACCGACAAGCCTCATAGAGGTGCCTCCTGACATAACCGAGCCTACCTTTACGGAGGAAGAGCGGAGGGAGACACATACGTCATTGAAGGAAAAGCAAATCAGGATGGAACAACAGGTTTATCGTATATGGACGTAAGTTTTCTCAGCGGAGTTTTTACTTGTCTTCTCAGCGAGAATTCTAACGCTCGTGCCAGCGTGCTCTCAGCATTCGAGGAGTCAAGTGCAGCGTGCATTTCGGACATGCTACGACACGTGAGCAGCGGACAATACCTGGAAGCCATACGAATGGCAGAGAAGTTTATCCTCCACGTGGAGGTGCTTTTCGCAACAATTGATGATCTTGAGTGGCAGTTTACTCAGCTGAGCATGAAAGGTATGTTGCGAAGCGCCCCTGACGACCAAATTCTCATTGGGCGTCCCAGGCATGTCACATGTCAGAGAAGCACGAATGCTCTGCCGAAAAACGGTAGATTTGTTCACACTCTTGTCGCACACTCAAGAGACAGGTACACGCCGGATGGGTATGACCCAAGAACTATTGGCCCTGGTCACGGGACTCGCCCACTATCTTAAGATCCTCATCCGCATTGCGCTCACGGGCGCACTCAAGCTAGAACGCGAGCATGGCGTGCGCGAAGCGATGCAGTCCTTCCTCGACAAACTCCACTTGCTCGCCGTTCAAGGCGGCAATCCTTCTGCGCGCCGGATGATGAAAGGTGCCAAAGGCGAGGTCTTTCCTTCCCAGCGTTCCAGTTCGGGCAATGCAGGCACCAATGGGGTGACGTATGGCTTCCGTAGCCTCGCCCCAGAAAACGCTGGGGAATCCCCATTTCTTGGTGCTCCACGCGACCCTGGACTGAGTGGCGTGCCAGTTGTGAATCCTCCCAGTGACCTCTGTGTCAAGTGCAGCCTCACCGTCGAGGAGGACTGTGTGCGCCTCGGCACGTACCAACGCTGGCATTCGCACTGCGTGCAGTGCAATATGTGCGGGAAAGTTGCAGCACCACCAGCCCCTCCGCCTGCGGACGACAAAGCCAAGGAGAAAGAGAAGGAAAAAGCTGAGGATGGGGGGGCAACTCCAAGGATTACGACCGCACGCAGGCCTCCAGCTAACGTGGACTTCTTCGCTTACCAACTGGACAGCGTGGTGGATACGCAGTCGTTCGGTGCTGTGCCGACCACCATCTATTGCACAGAACATGCGCATCAGGGCTGTCGTGGGGGTTTCCAGGCTGTGTCGCGCCTCGAGCAGTATGCGTTTTTGTTGAACGTAGCCCTGAGGAGGCTGTACCTACTCCTCAAGAAGCGCAAAGTTATTCCACTAACACCTAGTATGTGTTTTTTTCTTTCCATCACAACGTGCGACACTCACCCTCTCCATACCACACCCGCAGCAACGGCCGCGTCTCCTGGCGAGGCCGAGCATGACCCGTACCGTAATTCTCAAGACATCATGCGGATGAAGAGCGTTCATCTTGACAGGAAGCTTTCTGCAACGGCCCATGTGCCCAAGCGTTCCACCATCGTCGAGAGCCCCAGCGGCAAGGTTGCCCATCCGAGCGACGCGTTTACGTCATCAGGACAGGGCAACGGGCGCACACAGCCACAGTCGCAGTCACAACAGACCGATTCAACCCTCGCTGCTGCTCAAGGGCAGCGCCCTACTAACCAGCAGAGCGTTCCGGGCGCTGGCGCTGGCGCAAGCTCTGTACGCACGCAGAGGCCTGCTCAGGCACCAGGACAACAGCAACAGTCACCACAACCGCAGCAACAAGCTCCACAAATCCGTCCTCCCCGCCCTCCCCTTAACCCTACCTCCCTGGCGCCGCCTTCTGCCGATTCCCGACCCAACTACTTGCGTAAAAATACAGACGTCAAAATTGTCGACGAGCCTACGCCGTCTTCACCTTCAAGTGGTGTACCGCCGGATGGTGGTCCGTTCAGCAATGTACCACCACCTGGACCGACGCTCGAGGGAATTACACTCGCTGACATCCCGCAACTTGCTGAGGCTGCGCAAGCAATGGAGCAACGCCGCTCGCTACCGCGCCAGAGCTTGGTGCCTTACATCGCAGAGCTGACCCCACTTGAACTTGCGATCGTGCGACATGCCGCCGTAGTGGTATTGTACCGCTCGCCATTGCGTGATCAAGTGGATTTAGACGAAATTTTGGAGATGGTTGAGCCGAAAAAGCAGGGATTCTGGGGAAAACTGTTCAAAGGGAACGATAAGAAGAACATAAAAAAGAAAGGTACGTTGTTGCGCCGTTAGGTTTTTTCTCCTATCGGGGTCGGGCTGATGACGAATTGTGTGGCTAAAGGTCTCTTTGGGGTGCCATTGGAACTGCTTGTCGAGCGTGAAGGTGCCGACTCGTTACACGGCGCGTCAAGAGCCACTCTTAGAGTGCCAAGCTTTATTGACGACGTGATTTCGGCAATGCGACAGATGGGTGGGTGCATCATACCGCTTGAATATACTGACTCGACGTGCTTATGTGTATGTCTTACATTGTAGATATGTCGGTCGAGGGTATATTCAGGAAGACTGGCAATATCCGGCGGCGGAAGGAGCTCATTGTCGCACTCGACCGCGACGAGTCCTCTGTGGACTGGAGCACGGAGCACCCAGTTCAGATCGCCGCTTTGCTGAAGCAGTTCTTCCGTGACCTCCCTGATCCTCTTTTGACATTCAAGCTACATCGCCTGTTGCTTGCATCAGCTGGTGCGTTCGAAGGACGCTCACTGTAGATTGCCTATCAGTGACCTTATGTCTGGCTTCAGGTCTGCAAAATGATGAGGACCGCAAGCGGTTGCTACATACGCTGACACTCATATTACCGAAGAGTCACCGAGACACACTGGAAGTCCTTCTCGTCTTCCTCAAATGGGTGGCCTCGTTTGCACATAGCCTCGACGATACTGGCAGCAAGATGGACCTTCCGAATCTCGCGACCGTTATTGGTCCAAGCATTCTCTTCTCGGCTGGGCGGGACCCTGCATTCGAATCGAGCTTTGGCGTTATCCGGGTGGTGACGGAGTTGTTGGAAAACCAGGACGAGTTTTTCACCGTTCCGGAGGACTTTTTGCCGCTTATTCACGATCAAGAATATTTTGCTCATAGCATGGAGCTGCCCAGTAAGGACTTCATGAAGAAGTGCGAGGTGTACATGCGTCAAAGATCTAGTGGCCGCGCCGGGGGATCATTGATGTCACCCATTTCCGGGCTCTTCGCCGTTTAGTTCTAACAATGCCAACCTGGCGCATCTAAACAGATCTGGAGATCTACTGGACTCACGGTGGGTCAAACTCGTCGGTATTGAAATTTAATTGACGTCTACGTATGCAGCGCAGGACCGTCGTCATCACGAAATGACAGGCCTGGGAACTTGCCTACCGCCCAATCCGAGAACCACATCCGAAACGGGTTTCAATCACGGCAACAGTCCCCCCAACCTGGCGTCTCCCCCCACTCCGCCTCCTCATATCCGCCCCCAGGCGGCTCGGCGTCGGCGTCGTTTTCCCAGAGCGCCATGATGATCCAGACGCCCCAGCCAAGGCAACCCCTCAACGACCAGCAACAGCAACAGCAACAACAACTGTCGGACGCGGAATGGGCGAACGCACAACGTCCACCGCAACTCCCGACGTCGCGGCCGAGCTCGGCAACTCTCACACGACCTAGTGGAGAAACACCGCCACCAGCGCCCAACTATGCGTCAAACGTGCATGGACCACCGACACCCGTACAGCTGCGGCAGCGGACGTAGTCGTCGGTTCGTCTTTTTTTACTTGGGCTTAACCATCTCAACGCGTGTGCGTGGGGCTGGGAAAGGCTTAAGTTACTCTAGAGGAGTCGTCGTCGTTGCCACATTGCGTCTATCTTTTTTCTTTCTTTCTGTTTTTACCTGTTCTCCTGCGTCACTATATCTGTAACCCCACGTCCTTTTTCTTTTTTTTTGTCCTAACACCTGGCCTCGCCTCCACCCGCCATTCTTTGTTTACACACTTACGAAGATGGACAAAGAACTTTTTCCCCTCCCTTCCTCGCTCCTTCTCTCCTATCTTTCTCTCTTCTCGGCAATTATTCATGATACCCTCGCCATACCCCGATTGTATCCCCTGCACCCTCTCCGGCTGCCGTGTAGCCGCATGAAATAACAAAGTGATCACCCTGGCGCATGCCGAACGGCTACAGCGATGATGTATGCGTTGGTATAGTATCAGCAATCGCTTCCGTACAACTCAGCGCGTAAGACGAAGGTCGTTCCAGACTCATAGGTACACGACACGAAGGCGTCTATTTCATGTTTCTGATGCTCTTCCATATAATGATTTGCTATGAACGTTCGGCGAGAAGTAGTGGCTGCAGTCAACCTGAAGTCGACGCTACCATTACCGCTGTGCTAAGTGCTCAAGAAGTTGACACCCTTTATCGCGTGTCGGGGCCGACTTCACACCCAACGAAACAGAGCTCAGTAAATACAGTTAAAGCATATTTTTGGTGCAGTTCGGGGCGTGACAGTAAAAGACCAATACAAATGCGTGCCATTACTTGAGGGGAATACTTAAAAAGGAGGACATGTGAGCTCGAAAGTTCATATGAAAGAGACGAGAGAACGTACAAGCGAGATGCTATATAAAGCCGTGAGTAAAGAATGGTGGATAGCGCCGATCAATAGATGCAATAGGTAACTTACAGTGTGTTGCACCAATCTAGTTTACGAGTGTCAGTCGTTGAAAGCCGAAGGGCTGAGAAGAGACGTACACCAGGGCGACCATGCTTAACAGGCTTGTAGGAGACAGAAAATTCTCCAAGGTAGTGGCCGACCATTTCTGGCTTGATTTCGACAGAGTTGAAGACCTGCGAAACCGCAAAGACTGAGAATCAAACCCTTTTCACCGGACAAAGGGCGGGGACACACCTTTCCGTTGTAGATTCCAACGACAGAACCAATCATCTCAGGAACAATGATCATGTCACGGAGATGGGTCTTCACAACAGCAGGCTTCTCGTTCGGCGGCGCCTCCTTTTTCGCCTTACGCAGTTTTTTGATGAGTCCCATGGGGCGGCGTTTCAGGCCACGTTGGAACCGACGGCGGGCGCGAGCGTGGACGATCTAGAGAGAACACCGGGTCATCAAGTGCCGGCCGTCCCTTTGCCAGTAAAAGCGTATACCTCGACAAACTACGAAACCGAGGCAATGAGTAGAGGTACGGCCATAAGTGATAGTCGATATACCTCTTCATTGCTGAGATCTAAGAGCTTGTCGAGCTCAATACCGCGGTATGAAAATGTGCGGAAAGTGCGCTTCTTCTTGAGATCGGCAGCGACTTGCGGGTCGGTGACGTTTGAATCTGCCTAAATTTACAGTTTTGTCGGGCGCATCGCGCTACGGTGATGACACGCACCATGGTGATTGCTGAATAGTCTGATCTCGAGTCGTATATTGGAGTGGTGAATCGAGTTGAGTTTGGTCGGAGCCTCAATCAACGAGGTGGCGTAAACTCTAAACTGGTACTGTACAGTAGACAAGACAAGGAAGTCTCAGAAAAGTGTAAGTTACTCGCATCATTACACACGACGGATAGAATCCACAGGTCCTCCCATTGCGGATTAAACGTGAATGTTTACACTTGGGCTCTTGAGCGTTCATTCCTTCTGACTCTAGACATGATCTACCAGTGATTTGTGGCTACCCACCTCTCCACCTTTGACAAAACTAAAACCGCCCAAAAGTCTTTATACTTTATTCTCATGGGTTATCTAGCACGCGCTGACGTAGTATTGACAGATGCGCTACATCGCTGCATACCTCCTCTTGAAAATAGCTGGAAACGAGTCACCAACTGCCGATGACATTACGAAGGTCATCACATCTGTTGGCATTGAAGTTGATGAGGACCGTCTCAGTTCACTACTTTCCGAGCTTGATAGTAAAGATGTCAATGCTGTGCGTTTCCCATATCCCTCTGTCTTTGTTCTAAGGCTAATGTACTTTCTTGCAGCTTATCGCAGAGGGTTCTAGCAAGTTAGCTTCTGTACGTGTCACCGGTGGCTGTTGGTTCACATGTGGGTGACCTAATTAATCTCGTTCTCGTACAGGTTCCATCTGGCGGTGGAGCTGTTGCTGCGGCGCCGGCTTCTGGCGGTGGGGCTGCTCCCGCCGCGGAGGCCAAAGAGGAAGAGAAGAAGGAAGAGAAGGTCCGCATACTCATCTCCGCCTGGTTCCCCAACTGATTACTTTTCTCCCCTATGCAGGAAGAGTCCGACGAGGATATGGGCTTCGGTTTGTTCGATTAGGTTATGGTTGTACCTATGTAATATCCCCAGTGCCTGCGTCTCATTTTCCGACGCACTTTGTTCAGCACTTTGACGAGCTGAAATAACTTCCTGTCGAATTCTTTGATTCGGGATACATATTGTCGAACATTCGTACCGACAAGCGCCAAGGTGACGAAAGCCTATTCGGCAATTGGGCCTGTCATTCGTCGTATGAACTTGTAACTTGGCTCCGTACTTGCTTAGCTCTGGCCTTGAAGCTTCAATCTTGGCGCCGTAAGCCAGTCGAATGTCGTGCTCAGGACGGCCGCCGCGAGCGTTTTATTTTATTTTATTTGGGTATATACAGTGTTTATCCTCTGTTGGCAGGTGCCGGTCCGATGGATCGCCTCGTGCACATGATGACGTTTGTCTGCGAACCCTAACTTATCAACGTTCCTCTTTCTCGACTCGTGCAGGGGCGCAAATACACCTGTTTAATTATGCTGTCACACGTTGTCAAGCCTCATTCCTTGGGGAGAACGTGGCGCCTATCTTGATTATGTCTTGCTCTTTGTGTCGGTTACTAACTGTGAGGTTTCTTCGTGTCGCCAAACCCTATGCTCAGGCATGTAACCCGGAAATAAAAATGGATAAAAAAACCCCCCCACGCAAGATGGTCGTAGATTACTGTGCGGCTCGCTCTTTAGTACGTAGTGAATCTGAAAACGTATCATCAGGAAAGCAGTGAATTTTGCACAACCAATCACAAGCGGTGACTGGTGAACCTATGAAGACTGAATGATTAAGGGGTGTGAAGAATTAATTTGACCAAGGGGGGTAAAGGAGAGGAGAACAAAATGTATGAGATCGGCGGTACGTCCCTCGCAACGTTGCGCCACTGTTGTGACTGGGGGCCGCCAAAGGGCGAAATTACGGCGTCGTAGTCGTAGAGGGCCAATTATCGCAAAGAAAGGAAAATAACGCCGGTACCGTATTCGGGAACAGGGGGTATCTGTGAGAGACTATCCTTTGGGGTGGGACGCCCCGTCGCTCCGACAATGAGCAATGCAAGGAAGCGAGGGGGGTTATTGATAACAAGGGTAGAGGGCAGACAGCTTTGTGTCCAGGCCCACCCATGTTACGCCTGCCGTCCGAGGGGCCAATGCGTTGAGGCATTCAAGGTTGTCCTCGGCACACCACTGAATATCTCCGGACTTGAACAAAAAAGGAACGGGGTGAATCGCCGTCGAGTTGAGCCGTACGAGTAGTGTCGCACAGCAAGCGAATGCTGAGATGATGCATGTCTCACGTACTTGAGTTGATCGAAGTGATGGATCCGGTGAGGATCAAGGAATGCTATAAAAGACTAGTTGATCATGCACTGCGGTGCAGTTTTAACCATCAGCATTGGCCGGCGGCTGATGGCCAGCCGCGGAGGGTGGTGTAAGGACCGCCGGTTGTTATCTAGAAGAGGCGCGGAAGGTGTGCGGTATCGGAGTGGTTGACGATATCGAAGGGCCGGACCTCACGCATGATCGCATGATCACTGACACCCCACGCCCCTTCTGGTTCTCACTTGCGAGGTGCGAGTGGGGAAGACCAAGGGAGTGGTAGCCGCGGAACTCGCATTTGCTTCCGAATTGCGTAAAGCCGGCGGCGAAACGGCGAAACACCCGATTAGGCCATAGTCTGGGGGGGGCTTGGCGGCCGCAGCACTTTTTTTTTTCCCATCACCTCGGCGAGAGCGGCGGAGGAAGGAGGCAAACCATGGTCATGGGTTAATTTTTAATTTTTATATTTATTCGAAGATCTGGATCGGGGAATGTGGTAGTCGATCTATTTACCGGTGCTTTGGTCATGACGTTGACGGACCCGCGCCCGCCTAATTTGCCGCTTAGAACCGCATATAGTCCTGCTCCGTGACGACCAAGTTGTCCGTTCTACCCTCCCCTTTTACTCTTACGCTCTTCAATGGACCGCTTGCCCCTGGACCGTTTCCCTTCCGATTCCTCGCCCACGTCTCCTTTCTCTTCCTCAACACAACCGACGATGCCTCCTGCTTCTCAGACTTCATTTAGGGCTTCTGATGAACCCGACCCATTCAAAATATCTTTCCTCAAAGGTCCGAAGCGCAAACGCTTAGCAAAGGTCCGTATCTCAGCATACAGTCGGTGCTCTTGTCCGTTGACCACCCAACAGGCTTGCGATGCCTGCCACAAAAGCAAACGACGATGTGATGGTACAGGTGAGGTTGCCCTTCTCGTCTTTCTTGCTTGCTCCTGATTGTGCCTCAAGCGCCTTGTAGCAATTGGTATGTACTTTGATGTCCACTCGAACATATTCCCTTATAACTGAGTACACACACCAGTTACTTTGCCGCCAAGGATTGCACCTACACAGACTCTTCCGGACGGCCTGTACCCGCACCTTTGGCATCAAAAACCGACAAGCCTTCGCGGGCTGGCCCGAGTCAGTCCCGCCGGCGTTCTCAAAAGGATTCCTATATGGAACCGCCTGTTCCTGTATCCACAAATAACACATCTCCACACGGACAAGCTTTGACGTCACCCCAAACTCCTTTGGACACTCGTGTTGATTACGCTGAGACCTCGAAGCGGCCTCGAGTGGGCTCCATATCCTCCTTTCCAACCCCAGAATCTCAGGTACCCGTTCCTCTTGCGCCTCGCTCAAGTATCGCGGCTAGTCGTTTTGAAGTTCCCGTCGTCCGTGAGCTTGTGAACCGTATGTAGTTCATTTCCCCTGGCCCCGTTCTCCGGTTCTCTGCTAACCTTTCTGGACTTAGTCTTTTTTGCTCACTGTCACCCCCATCGTCTCTTCATCCACCAGCCCACTTTCATGGCCGATGTCAGCCTAGGCCGCATACCTTCCTACCTTCTATATGCATTATGTGCACTCTCCGCCCCATTTTCTAAGCACCCTGCCGTGCGGACAGATAACCCTCGTACAAGTGGCCTGGCGTACTGCAAGGCAGCGGAAGAACTGATGTTCGATACGCACGGTCGTCTAAGTGTGGACAGAAACCTCATGACGGCACAGGCACTTTGTCTTCTCGAATCCCATCAATCTCTCTTATCGTGGCCTTGGCCTTCCCCTAGTACACATCACCGTGAGTATCTAGTCAAGTTCGAGATCTCGGCCATCATCACATGACGTCGTCATTTACGTTTGTCGTATCGCAGAACTCGCCCTGAGTATCTTGAATGAAGACCTGCGTGTTCAGGATGAACACCCCTCTGGTTTAGCTCCGGCTCCCACGGCTAGCTTCGTGCTTGATGCGATTGGTCGCGAGTGCTCTCGCCGCGCGTTCTGGTACATCAAATTGATGCATCTGACTGCCTTTGCCTACTATCAAATACCAGCGCCTCCAATTGCGCTGGACTTGAAGAAACTGCGCCTTCCTGTAGACGAAGCGAGCTTTGAGTTTGGCGCGCACAACTCTCAATCAGGTTCGTTGGCCTCGTTCCACTTCAGGTTCACCGTACTGAGACATCTGTCCTGACGCCACCAGAGTACCTACACCTACCGGCGCCACGTACGCAATATGCTTCCGAATATGGACATCTTCTCCGTATCGTCCTCTGTGCACGCTCGTCTCGAAGCGTCATTGAATACCACAGATAGTAAACCTATTTTGGCTTCCTGCCCGCGCGGAGCTCGTTCTCATATGCTTGTCTTGGTGCATCCACAGTTCGGCCCAGCACACAAGATGCAGCAAAGGCGGTCGTAGAAGAAACCGAAAAGGAGATTTCGGTGCGCGCCTTTCTTGAAGGCTAATGACGATAAAGTTGACCGCATCTCTTTGCATCGTTATTTTGGCCTCTTTGCCTTGTGCCTTGAAACACATGCCCACTCTGATAGGCGTGGGAATCCTCACTCGCTGATCATGTCCGCTTTAGCGAAGAAGGTGCAGCGCTTCATCTGGCGATGTTTGAGACAAGCTCGAATGCTGGCGCATGGTGCTACTTCATGATGCACACAGTACATGCGTGGTGTGTCCTCACACTCTCAGAGGTGCGTCCCGTTCACACGTGTTTCACTTGTCTCTCGCTAATATAGTTGGCTTCTAAGGCAAAAGCATGTGGATTGGGCAACGTGACAAACGGTAGCTTCGATTGGGCTCGTGACCGGCTCGTGCTAATCGGAACCAAGCTCGGGAGCAGAGCAAAGAATAGCGTTTTGCGTAGGTATTTCTTAGCCTCCTGATTAGTTTACGTGCCTGACTTGTCTTTGGCTTCTTGCAGTTGTCGCGATTCTTTCAGTAAGTCCGTTCGGGACCAGCCCTAGCTCTTCAACTGATGATCATATCCAATCAGGCACTGAAGAGGTTTGGCACGAGTGACCATCCGCAGGTTGTGGCATGGACGAGAGAGTATACCGAGGCGTGCGGAATGGAACTCCCCACAAAACGCATAACCGAGAGGCCGATGCCGATCGCAGAAGCCTTAGCCTCTACAAAGCACATGATACGGCCCACTCATCCGCTACCTCTTCCCCCGTCACTTGTCTCTACGGCAAGTGTGGACCGTCTCGAAGATCGAAGCGACGTATCCAGTGCTGGCTCTTCCGGGACATATTTTAGCTCACTGCGAAGTTCGTACGACAAGTTGCGAATCACTAACGCTGAACCAGCCCGCTCTCCTGTCTCGGGATCGGCGCCGTCGCTACCATCATTAAAATCATGTGGGCTGCTGGAATCGTGGACGCATCACCCTCAAAATCTGTCACAGCAGCTCCCGGATGCCGCTGGTATGTCAGAATCCCCAATTTCACCACCTCCTCCTTGGATGGTGCTACGAATCGCAACCACCGCCCCTAAAGACTCTACCGTAGGTCCATCGGAGACCAATGCCTCACCATCTACATCATCGCGTGGCACAAAATCGACGATGCCAGTGGGATTGGACTGGCTTGCGCACGAACAATAACGTTTGGCCATGCTTCGCCTTGCTCTCACTGCTATCTCGGTTCCATCCGTTCTGCTCTCTGCCATTACTGTACCGTCGGCGTGTTATCTTGATTTGCATTCGGTGCCTTTGCGACCTATTTACGGCTCTCTGCCATTAATGTAGAGCATGGGTTATTGGGTTTCGTCTATCTTGTTTCGTCCAGTCAAGGTTTCGCAGTAGCGCGTACCTGATATGTACCTTATTAGTTCGCTCTGCAATTCAGCCGGTTTCGCCGTGGGTTTCATGGGCAAATAACATAATCGATATCAGGGTAGGCGGTGGAGTGAAAGTACAGGGTGATTACTTCTTCAAATTACGATGGAGCTCTGGCTGGACGAGAACGACGCGGTCCAAAAGCTTCCCAAGTACATCATCTTTATGCGTGTCATATGCGTCCGTGATGGTACGCAACTTCTCCCCTGTCTCCTTATCTATGATGGATTGTGCATCCTGTGTACTCCCAGCGTGCTGGAATGGGGTGCTCATTGACAAGGAGGGGTGTAAGAACTAGATGAAAGGGACTTACAGAACTCTGAAAGGCGGTAAATTCTTGCTCCTTTACTCTACGATACTCCTCGATTTCTTTGGTGGCCTCTGTGCGTGCATCCTTTAGCCTTTGCACTCGATCTGCGGGAGATATCAGACTAAACGGGTGATCATCGCAGCATGCGACTGACGCACATTGGCGGGCTTGTTGTACCACTTTGGCTGCTTCCTTCTCTGCCTCGAGGAGTGTCTGGATACCTTGTGATTGTTGCGCAGCCTATAAAGCATGTTAGTGTACCGAGGAGCCGAGATGAGGGTGTACATCACCATAGTCTGAGGCAAAGTGAGATTTAAACTCCGGAGCGCTCATGAGTGTATGACCGCACAGTGCCGCCAGTGCCGTCCGTCAGAACAGACAAGGGTCCCCAGACGCTGGCCAAGAGCAAGCGCAGTGCACCGAACCCGGGCCTCCCTCGCAGCATTGAACAAAAGGTTTCCATCGACATATTCCTACGAAACTATAAACAGAAGCCGGGATCTCAGTGCAGACCCGATTTCCAGCATGGCGTCGATGGACCCGCTTCAGGCTCTTACTGCTGCGCTCAGCGTTCCCGCAGACTCGAAGGAGCAGTCCGACTTGCTTGCGGCGCTCCGCGAGACTCTGGAGGCTCAACCCCACCCAATTCCAATTCTCTGTAGCACGTTGCTCAAGACCGCAGCTGGCTCAAACGATTCGTTGCTCAGACGCTGGGTGCTGGAACTGTTGCATTTTGGTATCGCGCGAGCACCTCTGGCGGTCGATACACGTACACAACGTGGGTGTCTCTTTTGTTATTTCCACGTAATCCTGTTCTGTCGACACACGACTGATGTACGGATGGACTCACACCGTGTATATTATCCCTTTTAGTCGCATCGCGGTCACTGGACGTACTCGCTGGTCTTCTTAACGACAGCAACCCTTGGACCGTCAAAATCACGGTGCAGACATTCGCTGGGGCATACCCGCTCCTCTTTCGTTGGCTGTGCGTTTCAAACTTTTGGTACGCCACTAGGTCATCGACACTAATATTTTCGCATCTCTTGCGCACAGATGCACGAACAGAAACGAGCGGTCGCAATGGGACACGCTCTCACGCGCGAAGAGCCGGATCATCGAGCTCATGTGGGCACCCAATACACATACAGGCGTGCAGTTTGCCGCTGTCAAGTTCCTGCAAAAGGTTATCCTGGTACAGTCGCGGGGTATTGCGGACCCAAGGGTGAGTGGTTCTTTTGTTGCTCCACGTACATCTTGAGAACGTCTCGTTCGCTGAAGCTGCAAAACAAAAACGATCCAAATCTCGCAATCGTCCCGGGAGACCACCCGTTCATTAACGCCTCTGCTCTCGAAACCGAAGGTGTAACCCTTCTGCAGCGTCTCATCACCGATCTGTATACAAAACAGTGCGTCGGAACAACGGGTTCAGGCACATGCCCGAACACCTGATTTGTCTGTAGAAACCCAGACCATATTTCCGCCATCCTGAACAGCTGGTCAAACCTTGTCAAGCTGCGGCCAGGCTTCGTTCAGATTGTAGTATCTTCCCTCACATTATGGACGCCTGCTCCGCTGCTGGGCCTACCCTTCTCCGCCATCAAAAGTGTTGAAAAGTCTGTACGCATTCTTTTGACACACATATCACGGTGCGTACCTCTGAGAATGTCGTTTACTTCAACACTTACTGGAGCAACGACTCCTTTGCATAGCTCGCCGGCCGGCACAAACTTTGCACGTGAGATCAATGAAGCTCTCAACAAGCAGACTCAGCGCATGGAACAAGCTGTGGCAGACGAGAGAACACGTAAGGCTATCGCAGCGCAAGCGCAAGCAGACGCTCGCAAGCGTCCGCTGGCCACTGCGACCGCAGGCGAAGAAGAAGCGAAGCGCCAGAGGGTCGAGGCGGACCCGAATGGGGACGCAACGGCCCTGTTGGCAGCGTTTGACTTTACAACGCTCCCCGTTGCGCTCATCACGGAGCTCATCGTGGCGAACTTGCAGGCATTCTCCGATGATATTTTTCAGACGCATGTCAATGCGTACCGCCGTCCCGCACCTGCAGGTATCGCTGCCCCTGCTCCAGTGTCTGCGGCTGCGGCACCGGTATCCGCAGCTGTTCTTGAAAACTCTGTGACATCGGAGAGTACACCGTCAGCGAGAACGCCACCGACGATGCCAGCAGCAGATAGGGCAAGGGAGCGGGCATTGGCGCAGGGGTCGTCAGCCCAGATAGACGAACCCAGCTCGTCCAGTAGAGTTAAGGAAGAGCCTATGGACCCACTGCAGATGGACATGGACGAAGATATTGAGTACGAGCCAGATAGTCTGAACCTTGAGGTACGCCCTCGTTTGTCGGCGTACCCCCAGCTTGTAGCTCATGATCCCGTTTGTTTCAGCTGGAAGCCTATGCAGGAAGACGACGATGCGCTCGTTGGGGCTGAGCTCGACGCCAAACAACTCATGGTGCTAGACTTCCAAGTCCCACCGCCGTCCGTTCTCAGCGAAGCAGAGCGCGCGACGGCTGTCAAATCTGCTGCCACGCGGATATGGCAAAGCTCGGGCGATCTCGAAATCGGACCGCACGATGGCGGGCGGGACCTGTGGATGCTACTCCTTGTGCGAATGATCACGCGTGTCATCGACCCAGAGGACAGCAGAGGCAAAGCCAAGGCCGAAGGTGAAGGCGAGGGTGAAGGCAACAAGAGCTCGGATGCAGACGTGGAGATGGACGAAGAAATGGTAGAACTGTACGAGCGGCAGGACCGGCTAAGAAAGGTGTTGTGCGACTACATAATGGCCGATTTTTCTGGGCGGTGAATTTCAATCTCTCATGTGTTTTGCTATGGCTAACTGGCACTCAGGATACGACTCGCAACGACTTGGATGAATGAGGAATGGTACAATGATCAAGTAAGGCTCTTATCAGATAATGACTGGGTAGGGGCTCCCTTCTCTCTCATGGACCGCATTGACATTGTATCAGCGCCCCAATTACGAAGTCTGGCTGAATCAAATCGTGGCCGAGTACCAGTTACGCCTTGATAGAAAGGATCGGATGTTTGCGCGTTTCCTCCTTGATCTACCCTCCGTTCCCTCGGACGTGTTCACTCTTCTTCGGGATTTGTGCACCGAACCAGACAGGTATGCCGCGGCAATCATTTAACGTTGCCTACTTCGTCATTGGAACTATTTCTGCAGGATGCAAATCGGGTTCCAAACCTTACGGGACTTCGTTACTCAGCGGCCAACACTCCGCGGGGAAGCAATGAACATCCTTTTGGAGTTGACCACACATCCAGGTGCGCGTATCACTGATCAGCGGCATCGGGAACGCACTGACGACGGCGGCATCCTTTTCTAGAAAAGGTCACGCGTAATGCGGCAATCTTGACTGTGAAGCGTTGTATGGGGGAATTCCAAATGACGGACGGCATGATACGTGATTTTGCTTTGCAATTGCTCCGCCGACTTCAAACACCCCGCCCGGTCGACAAACCCCCGGTAGGAGATGCCGTGGCAACTGCGGGAAATGAAAATATGGAAGACGGGCAACTGCCGCCAGATGATCTGCTGCAAACGCCATATTTGCCAGAGCGCTTGGAGCTCCCTACCCAGAAGCCCCAAGTGGTGCAGCATGTGGAACTATTATTCGCACTATCTTCAAAGGTCCCAGAGTTCCTAGACGAGTGCATCTTTTTGTTCCCCTGTATGCGATGAGATTCTGACTGTGTGCCGTGCTAGGATCTTCGTAGCGTATGGGGAGATGGACACCAGCGTCCAAGAGGCCATCCAGGACCTAATCACCGCTCTCATACGATCGCTTGGGCCTGGGCACGGGAAACTCCTTACTTTAATGCGCACGTTCCCCCCTGGTGCAGACACGCTGGCGCTCCGCATCTTGAACATCTTCACGGAACATGGACGGCCAAGTGCACAACTCGTGGCTCTTGTTAGGGGGCTGATCGCTGAGCGTGACCTCGACGCTCGCTTCCTTATCCCGATCATCGCTGAGATGGACAAACCCGATATCATGAAGCATCTCCCGCGCATCGTTTCGGTCCTGAATGGTACGCAAGAAACGAAAGAACTCGTACGGAGTGTTTTTGGTGCCGTTGTTACGACACCTCCGCAAACGTTCGGAAGTGTGACGAGCAATCTGCCACGTGTGCGGCAAAGCGAGCTACTCACACCCGCGGAGCTGATGGTGCTGCTCCACGACACGGAAAAGGAGATCGGCATCAAAAGCGCAATCGAGGGTCAGTGTCGGCTTGTTCTCTTCCCCGACTCTGCGCTCACCTCACCTGCAGCTATTGGGATCTGCTTCTCGATGACGGACGTCTTCCGCTCTGAGATCCTCGCAGTAGTCATGCAACAGATCCTTGATGAGCCGGTCCTACCAACTTTATTCATGCGCACAGTAAGTCACGACTTCCCACGTCCCCACGTAGTACCTCGCTCACACATACAATCAAGGTGATCCAGGCTGTCAAAACGTATAAGTCGCTGACAGGCTTCGTCTCCACGACGCTACTATCACGGTTGATCACAAAAAAAATATGGACAACCCCCTTGCTCTGGGAAGGTTTCATCCGTTGTGCACAGATCGTCGCGCCGGCAAGCTTTTTGGTACTGTTGCAGCTTCCGAAGGAGCAATTACGGGAGCTAGTGGCGAAGCAACCAAGCTTGCGAGGCCCACTACGCGAGTTTGTCCAGAAAAAAGGCGGCAATCCTGCACGAGCCGCCGTCTACTTGGAGATCATTGGCGAAGACGAGCCGCAGGCAGGGGGGATCACAACTCCTGAGACACCTCCGCCAAATGTACCATCAACTACTACGGCCGCTACGGCCGAGCCAATGCCTTCGTAACACATTGTTCAGATGTTGTCTTTCGCATAGATGTAGCATGTGTATATTTTTTGTTTTCGGCTCAATGAACATTGCTGGATTTCCCCTGCGCCAAACCTATGGGTCGATCGAGGTCGAGGAAAGATTCCGTTCAGAGACAGCCTAGTCAGTCTCAGTCGCTTGTACCTGCAGCTCGCCTCCGTTGCTTTACAACCTTCATCGGTCGGCCACAGGCAAAGTGCACGACTACGAGTCCATCCATGCCGACCGAACTCGCTGACGAGAATGGTGGATTTATGCCCAAAGCCCACGGACCGCCCACATCTCCTCGCTCTTCCGAGGGTTCGCCGTCTTCGCTCATCATGGCACGCGGTAGGTCAAGAGTCAGAAATATCTCTAGTGATGCAGACCCCTTCTCGGAGGAGAACCTACGCAAGCGGTGCGCATCCCGAGAGATACATTCTGCATTTGGGTACATGTCGTTGAAGCACACCCTTTTTTTTTTTATCGCATTGCACTTCGAACAGTGGCTACCATAGTCTCAAATCGTTCGACCAGACTTTCCGCCTGGAAAAGCGATGGAAGCTTGTACGCGAAATGGGCTCTGGAGCGTACGGCGTTGTAATGTCAGTGCGCATCCTTTCCACCCTTGGCCCATTTTTACAGTAACGACCAACACGCAAGATTGTCAGATCAGCTGCAGACGAGATCTCGGGAGAGACCGTTGCGATAAAGATGGTCACGCGTGTCTTTGCAAAGACATCGTTGGCGAAACGCGCGCTGCGCGAGCTCACTCTGCTCCGGCATTTCAGCAACCACGAAAACATCACTGGGCTTATTGACGTCGATGGCATCGCGGAAAGCTTCAATGAAATGTGAGCGTTATAATCTACAAAGCCCCCCACCCTCGTCTTAAACATTCTTCTTCTAGGTACCTCTTCATGGAGGTGAGCTTGTTGCAGATACATATAGCCCAATTTCTCTCTGATTCTAGGCTCCTGGCACAGCCTATGGAAGGTACGGTCCCATGCACTCAGACTTATCCCTACGTTTCGCTTATTCCTGGGCCTTTGTATAGCGGACTTACACCAGATCATCAAATCAGGGCAGATGTTGACCAACGAGCACGTGCAGTATTTTACGTATCAGATTCTACGAGGTACAAGCACCTATCGAATTGTTCATCTCGCGATTTACCCTCTGCTCGTACGCAGGCATGAAGTATGTACACTCCGCCTCCGTGGTACACCGGGACCTCAAGCCCGGCAATCTGCTCGTCAACTCAGACTGTGAGCTCAAAATATGCGACTTTGGCTTGAGCCGAGGCTTTGACTCCACTCCTGAGGAGGGCACATCACAGATGACCGAATATGTCGCGACGCGTTGGTATCGTGCGCCCGAGGTCATGCTGGCTCTTAGGTCTGTATTCTTCGTTGCTCACCTCTTGATGATATCTTTAACATCATCTTTCACAGGCGGTATGGAACAGCAAGTATGTGGAAGTCAGACGACCCGTCATCGCATTGAACCCATCTGTCTACTCTAGTCGACGTCTGGTCAATAGGTTGCATACTTGCGGAACTTCTCCTCGGACGCCCCTTGTTCAAGGGCAAGGAGTGAGCGTAACAACTCCGCAGTACTCCATTTACTCCAATCTTACCTTTTCGCGTCTAGTTATGGTGCGTTGCCGTACGTGTGACAGAGATCGGTCGCTTACCGTGGCCATCAGTGGACCAGCTAAACAAGATCTTGGAAGTGCTTGGTGAGTCGACTGTTGCGAATAAACCCCGATAGACCCTCAATAAAAATGAGCGCAGGTACTCCTAGTATTGACATCCTAAGACGTGTGGCAAGCGAAAGGGTGCGTGCTCGTCCTTATAACCCAGACGACTGCTACAGGGGTTGTTATAGGCCCAAGCCTATGTTCGCTCGTTACCTATCCGGAGAAAAGTTTCATTCAAGAAGCTCATCCCACAAGCCGATCCACAAGGTGGCGCTTCCATTTATTTGCTCCAAATTCGAGTAACGACCCACCCCACGCAGCTCTTGACCTCCTAGAAAAAATGCTCAGCTTCGATCCTACCTCTCGCGTCACCGTTACTCAGGCGCTCGCGCATCCTTGGCTCGCAGCCTACCACGACGTGAACGACGAACCCTCCTGCCCCGAGAAGTTTAACCGCTGGCGCGAAATTGAAGAGCTGGAAACTATCGAGCAATTCCGCGCGGCTCTTTGGGCCGAGATGAATGACTTCCGCCGCGAAGTGCGTGCTGTTGGCGCCGAGGCGGATGAACAACCCTCAGCACTGCCGTTCGAGATTCCGGCACGCAGTCTGAGCACGCCATCAGAGGCGCCTCTGTCCCCGCAAGGAGAAAACTTAAGCCCAGAGGTTGCACGATCGAGGAGACAGTCTACGAGCGGCAGTCCCCTGATGGAGCGTCGAGATAGTACGGACAGGCGCGCACGCCCCCGCGGGCGCGACCCTGTTGTTTCATATTCACGCAGGGCAAGCGTATACTCGGCACGTGATCGAGATTCTATCGTCTTTGGGGAGCCGGACGGCCTCCCAATCACCATGACGCGTACATCCTCGTTCGCAGGAGAGGATGCGGGACTTCCTCCGACGGGTCCTGGAGTGAACGCTTTCCCATTCCCAAGTACCGGTGCGCCGGAAGGTTACGTCGTACCCGCACGCCAACGCACTGCCAGCATGGGTGGGCCAGGCGTCGTCGGTTCTCATTTACTGCGCACGTTGTCTACGGTGTCGATCCACGAGACGGTTGGTGCGGATGTGACCGCGGAGGTTGCGAGGTTGATTAGGGCAAAGGAGACCGCCGCAGATGCCCCGCCGAGCGAGATGCCTAAGGAGATTGGAGGTGATGGATCCGAGTGGGGAGGGAAGGATGGTGGTACTTGAACGTACGAGTTGCCATAGACCATACTGCATCTGCAAGGACTTTCAGATAGATAGATATATAGACAAGTGCCGGGCTCCTAAGTGATACAGATGAGTGAATGCTGTGTCTAATCATTAATCATTCTTCGAGTATTTCCTTCAGACCTAAGAGAGAGATTAACACCATAACGCGACTCATACAAGGCGGGAAATCTAGACACGTACGCTCTATGATACTAAGATAGGCTGTTGTACCGGGGCTATCAGGGTATTCTTCTAAGAAGCTTACGCCGTAATCCGCACTCTTTCCTATCCGTGGGTCAAGTGGCACTGAGCCAAGGAGTTCGACACCCATTTCCTTTGCGAGTCGGGCAGCCCCGCCAGTCGTGGGCCGGAAAATTTGAGACTCTCCCTTGCAGTTGGGGCAGACGAAGCCGGCCATGTTCTCGACAAGTCCGAGAACGGGCACGCCAACCTTACGACAAAAGTCAATCTCGCGTGCAACATCCTGGAGTGCAACCTCCTGTGGAGTGGTTATAAGCACGGCTCCATCGATCCCGCTTTCCTTCAGGAGTTGAACAATGCTGAGGTGTTCATCGGATGTTCCTGGAGGTGTGTCGACGACGAGGTAGTCGAGCGTGCCCCAGTCCACGTCCTTGAGGAACTGTGCTATAAGCCCATTTTTCTTCGGGCCACGCCACATAACGGCGTCCTTAGAAGAGGGAAGCATGAATCCCACGGACATAGCGCCGAGGTTGTCCTGCACATAGACGGGCGACCAGCCGACAGCGGAAGTGTGGACCTGCTCGGATGCGATGCCAAGGATTGTGGGGATTGAAGGTCCACAGATATCGACATCTAGGATACCGGCCTTGTATTCTTCAGTGCGAGACCCATAAGCGGCAAGGGCAAGAAATGCGTACCTGCACGTCTGGATCAGACGCAAATGCCCAACCAAGTTGCGCGGCGAAAGTTGACTTGCCAACTCCCCCTTTACCCGAGAGAACAAGGATCTTGCGCTTCACTTGTGTCATGCGCTCACGTACGAGCGGTAACGCAGGGTCTGGGACCTTTGTGGTTCCTGACGCACATACGTCCTGGTTGGGACAGCCTGCACATGCTGCTGACTTGCCTGCTAGCTCGGACTCGGTGCCCTGAGGAAGTGTGAATGCTGTTTGGAGGGTGAGGAGAATGAGTACACTTACGGGACAATGCTCCGGTGCATTGTCTGGGACGCTTGTTGGTTGTTGTACGGCCAACATCGTTGTCACTCGTCAAAGATCAACGTCAAAGATCAAAGTCAAAGTCAAAGTCAATGCTGAGTCAATTGACTGACCGGATCTTCCCGGCCCGGTTCTGATGTACGCGACCACGTGATGTGATGGTTGGGGTCATAACTTGGTACTCGGTACTTCGGCCTTAGGTTCCACGTTCCCGACTAGCTATGAGCACGCCCGCCTTTGATTACTATAGAATTCTTGGTCTTTCAAAAGACGCTTCTTTCGAAGACGGTTTGTGGCTCTCTCAACTCTATTTCAACCTATACCGCTCACGTTGAACTTGCGATAGTACGCCGCGCATACAAGCAAAAGGTGTTGGAAACCCATCCAGACAAACTCCCCCCTGACTCGACCGAGGAGGAGAAAGAAGCCTCTCATGTGCAGTTCAGCAAAGTATGCTTTCAAAAATTCGGCCATTGCCCTTTCTGAACTGGTAGCCTATAGGTGCACGAGGCCTCGGAGATCTTAGGAAATCCCGACAAACGTCGAGTGCGATCTACTTTCCACTTTTGTTCGATGTTATGTCACACTTACGAGCTCCCCTGTAGGAATATGATATCCATTACCGGGAACTTCCTGACCCGAGCGTTAAATCCGCCTTCAGCCCGAAGTCTTCCACCGTTTCTATGTCTAGATCGAACTCGGTCGCCACCGTTCACACTATGAGACCTGCGAATGTTGCTAGGACTTCCTCCACGGTCTCCTCTGCATCTTCCCGCGAAACTTCCAAACCATCTAAACCATTCAACGACACAATTCCTCCCGTATCCCGAACAGACTCCATGAAGAGCGTGCACACTGCTACTGTACCTGTTAAGGCCGTGTCTAGAACTAATTCCACTGTGACTGCGCCTCCAATGGCGACCAGAACAAACACAATCTCGTCCTCTCGCAGCGCTAATGGCGTCCCATCGTCAGTATCCCGAGCAAATTCGTCGGCTAGTGCACGCGATGACCAGAATAAAGTATCGCGCTCCAACTCTTCTGCTATTGTTCGGGGTGCGCCACCGTCACCTTCAGTAACTAGGAAAGACTCCGTTCTATCAAAGACTCCATCTACCCCGAGTGATCCTGTACCGCCTACAGTACCATCTGTCTCCCGTGCAAATTCCGCCGCCACCGTTCGTTCGTCCGTCTCCACTTCCTCTACGGCACGTAGCGCGTCAGAAAAGTCCAAAACTATTCTCGACGCACCTGGGCCTATTTCTAGGTCTAACTCGACCTCGACGGCCGTCGTTCAACCTGTCTCCAGATCCAATTCTACTGTGGCTGCCTCTCAACCCACCAGCGTATCCAGATCCAACTCTGTTTCCACCGTCACTGCCCTCTCTCTTCACGGATCTTCGTCCATTGTCAGATCCAACTCCTCCGCCACCGCACTCACCTCAGTCTCTGCGCGGTCGAAGGCAGTGAGCAACTACACGAATCGGATGTCTATGGCTACTGTCACAAGTGCATTCTCTGACCTGCCTACGCCACCTTACTCGCATCCTGAAGATTATGAAGCACTAGTCGACGCCATGGTGCAGGAATTATACCGCCTCAATCCAAGTTGGGTAGAACGCAAGCAGAGGCTTGAGGAGGTAATCTCCTTTCTGCAAGCCCACGTCAGATGTACACTGACTTTTGTTTGTCGCGGTATAGATCAAGGCGCAGCGCGAGGCGGGAATGAAGATTGATTCCCAGGCATGGCGCGCGTCGTGGGCGTCGTGACGAATGCCTTGTCATTCTTGCTTGACGATTTTTATTTGCTAGGACTTATTACGTGGTTCGGACTGGACTCCGAGTTCGTTTGTTTGTACTAACTTGCTTACATGTTGGGTCGTGTATTGGCTGTGCGTTTCCTTCGGATATTCACGGAAATGGCTTGTAGGATCTACTGGATGGATGTTATCTACGAACGGCTCATGGACTATAAACACTGGGCGGATGAAGCTGTGTGAGTGGATCGAGTTGGCTTGTTTCTGGGTCGCAGTGGATACTTGAATTGATATCAAATATATGTCCGCCATTCAGTTCGCGTCCCACTAAGCATAGCAGCTTCGAGGTCAGGCGACCGCCTCGCAGCCGCTTCCCTCGATGAGGCGGTCCTGCAGTGGTCAAGCCCGCTGGATTACCTTGGCTGGCGCCTGCGATATTGTATACAACAACGGTACTGTATAGTAGTCCGATTGCTTTGTCATGTACTTCAACTTCAAATGTACCCATGACTGAGCGTCGGTACTCAGCAGAGGTTACTAAGTATGAGTGGTGATTCCTCCAAGGTTGGGTGGTTTGTAATAGTGGTTTCGTGGTCACCCTTATAGGAAATGCCGCCGCCAGAGTGACCAGTTATACATATTTCCCGCCCGCAGCTCACTTTCTACTCACCACAGACGAGTATCTGCAATGGCTTCCGCATCACAGAAGGCCATTGTCGTTCAGCAAGACGGCTCGGTTGCGTTGCGTGAAATCGCCATACCCAAACCTGGCCCGGACGACATCCTAGTCAAAGTCGTCGCTGCTGCGCAGAATCCCACTGACTGTGGGTAGGGCCCCTCCCGATCACGAGAGCGGCACTTCTGATTGTTTTCCCCTGACCAATTTCCAGGGAAGACGGCACAGTATGGAAAGCGCGCCGGAGCAGTCTCTGGGTGCGACTTCTCGGGGATCGTCGAGGAAATTGGGTCAAACGTTCCACAGGGCCTTCGTTCCGTGGGCGAGCGCGTCGCAGGCATGGTCCAGGGAGGCTAGTCATTCTGTTTAGACATTACATCGTCCCCAGCGTCGGACTTACCGAGAAGCACACACAGGCACACACCACCATCATGGCGCCTTCGCCGAATACCTCGTCACAAGCGCGGACTTTGTTGTCCACGTCCCGGATGCTTGGTCCTTCGAGGACGCTGCGCAATTGGGCGTTGCGCCACTCACGGCCCTCCGGGTGCTCTACTCCGTGCTCAAACTCCCCGAGCCCCTCGGAACCTCCGCATCTCATCTCCAAATCCCAGTCCTTATCTCGGGTGGGGCGACCTCGGTCGGGTTGTACGCGATTCAATTCGCGAAGCTCTCGGGTTTGTATGTCATCGCCACGGCCTCGCAACGAAACTTCGACCTCGTTCGCTCTCTGGGCGCCGTTGTCGTGGTTGACTACGCTGATCCGATGGCTGCGGCGAAGCAGATTCGAGAGGCCGCACCAAATTTGGAGCACGTAGTTGATTGCGTAGGCGAGGCCACCTCACCAACGATCGTCGCTGCTTCCCTCAACGGCAAAGGAACAATTGCTCAAATCACCTTGCACCCGATTCCCGTGGAGGGCGTCAGAACTCTGTCGAGCGTCATCTTTGACGTCATCGGGAAGGTGGGTGCATACACCACCGCGGTCCTTTTGCATGCCTCGCTCCCCCTACCTTGGTCGACAATCCAAATAGCTGACTTGTTGCCACACCGTATAGGATTGTGATTGGCCGTTGCCTTTCACCGCAACGCCCGAGTTAACAGAAACCGGGCGCAAATTAGTGCGATTACTCTCGGAGATAATAGCTAAGACCAATCTCCGTGCAAACCCGGCACTGATCCAGCCGCTGGGGCTTGCGAGCGTCGCGGAAGGGTTCCAGTACATGAGGGAGGGGAAGGTTTGATGCACACCTCTTCCCGTGCGCTCGGCCTCCCGCTGACGTAGCTACAGGTCAGTGCACAGAAGCTGATATACCGGGTTGCCGATACCCCCAAGGAGTAAAGGTGACTTATCGGCGATGCGAGGGCGTAGAACGTGTGCGTCGTGTCACGAGCCTTCGATTGTGTGGTGCACCCCCGACAGCAAAGACAAGCTCCTCGGGTAAAATTTACGAGCAAACCGTAGCTAACTGCATGACAGTTTTGGGTAGCAACAGACAGGATGAAAGTATTTCTGCCTGTGTGCCGATGCAGCGAATGAGGTTGGAGACCGACTCTGAGTTTTCTTACAATGCTGGGACTACTGAGCCAAAGGTATGTTCTAATCGCGCATTTTCAAGCTGTCAAGGTTAAGTGAAACGAAATAACGAATTTGTTACGATACAAGATCCTATTTGGCGACTGGATAGATAGTACACAGACCAAGGCGCAGACGACTACACGTTGATGAATGTCTTTGAGCCAAGAGCCGACTGCAAGGGGGGGCGTTCGATCAGAAAGGACGGACGGCAGAACACGACACTTGATCTATATGCAGTGCTTGCCAGTTGTCAAAGTCCAATGAGTTCCTCGGCGACCTGGTCTTCCGTTGAGTTCGTCATCGTCTTCGACTCCCCTGCTCAAAGTCAATGTGCACCTCCCGAGCCCGACTTCACCAAGTTCGAAAAGAGAGGCCGGCAGGGGGGCCACAATGGCGTAATAAGTATGTCTCAATACTGAGGGATGCCTTCATTTGTTCCTCATCGACACACACTACGGCTCACAAAGTCGGAGATGCTACATAAATTGGTAGCTCGCCCCTCCGGCGAGGTTCAGGACCGAACGTTGGGACCCTAATTGAAGATAGTGAGACTATTGTTAAATAGGTACGAATGTACTGCATATTGCTACGTGTGTAGCCTAAAGTAAATATATCTTTCTTTTGCTTTCATTTTTCGTATACGTATATGGTCGTCTCTTAATAGATAGGTGTTGTGTCGATTCAGTACAATATACCGGACTATAACAGAGTAGGAAGCCAGTACGGGACATTCTCCTACTCGCTGAGATTGAGCTTGAGTTTTTCCTGGAACACCTTTCCCTTGTAGACGAAGGCTATAGGGCGACCCACATTCCGGCGAATAGCGACGAACCTCTTCACAGATGTTGCACGCCTATTCTCTAAGCAAAGCAACTCAAGGGCTGGTAGCACTTCGGCGGCCCTCTCCTCGGCGACACTTTTGAGTGCAAGAATAACGTGATGGGTAAGCTTGTCCTGTACACTCAGCGCCTTTACTGCGGTGAATAGTTTGAGGAGTTCCAGCCATCGGATACCATTGCCTAGCTCACTACGTTTCCTGAA
Organism: Lactarius psammicola; assembly: GCA_025769895.1. NCBI lineage: Eukaryota > Fungi > Basidiomycota > Agaricomycetes > Russulales > Russulaceae > Lactarius > Lactarius psammicola. The sequence goes on along the minus strand of WTXK01000026.1, from coordinate 164,081 downwards.
CTTGTTAAACTTGAATGCCGTATTGATGAAGAGGCGATCCACATTGGAGAGCATACCAGAAATTTGGCTGAGCACCTGACTTATCCCTGTGTCCTGGACGGAGAGTTTAAACGACGACTGATCCCCATGATCGAGTTCAATGGTGACATGTTCGGGTCGAATGTATAGGTCCATGCGCCTAATCCGGGATAGATTGAGTTTTTCTGATCGATTGATGAACTTGCAAAGCCGGGAAATTTGAAAATTATTGTCGTACCAGCACTCTATTCCTAAGCAGTCGAGCTGAGGGGTGTCTATCTGCGCCACGAAATCCTCCAAATACTTGAAAAGACCGCGGAAGTAAAAGCGGGTGAGAGCAGGAAGGATAGTCCGTGTGATGGGAGGCTGGTATGTTCGATCAGGGTAGGAGGGCGATCGGAACCAGAGGGTAAGACCTTTCAGCCTGGACAATTCGGCCAGACTTGCGACCATCGCCTCTGGTGAAAAGTAACCAGTTGGGGGTATATCACGAAGATCGACATCGACGAGGTCACGGGCCGACAAAAGGAGTGTCGGTGCTGCTGGGAAGGGAATGCCGTGTAAGTAGATTTTCTGTAAACATGGGACACATCCACCCAGGAATGCATCAGGAAGGACTGGTATGGTCGGACCGGTTGATATAACCCGAAGGTGTGCCAACGCCGGAAATGGCTTCTGCATCACCGTGGCCATCTTTTTCGACAGTGAGTATAACACACCCGAGCCAAGCTCGAGGACGTGTACTCGATCGGGATACTCCAGTGCTGCAAGGATGTTATCTTCATCACTACACTCCACCTTCAAATAGCCGGGAATGTGAATGGCTATGGGAAGAGCTGGAAGGAATCCTAGATTTTTCCTGACAGGTGTCCTACGTGTGCACAGGAGTTGCAGATTAAGACGGCGTGACGACGCAAATATGATGTCTCTCCATGTTCGGCACACATGCGCTAGTCTGTGCCATTTCCATGGGATGTAACTTGTTCCTACTTCATCCATTCGATAAAGGTCAAATATTTCTAGAAGGACATTGTCCGGGAGAAAGTTGATCATCGTTGCGGGTCTGTACAAAGATTAGCAGCGAGTACCAAGTCAATTGCTCTATCATTATGGCGAGCGAATGAAGGCACTGGCAATAGACTCACCTGTGAGAGCCTGATGACGAGAGCAGTTCTATGGAACTTGGCGAGGGGAGTGGACGATTGCTAATCGAATATCGAAGATGAGGAACGAGTGCTCAATCGATTAGTTGGGCAGGTCCTGGACACACCTATTGGGGCTCATGAAAGGAGTCAACCTGAAAGCTGGGATGACAAAGTGGGTGATCTTGTAGCCCTACGAGTTCACCTGTAATACGGAAGGGTGCTCTACTTGTCGGTTCAGCAGTGTAGCGAGTAGTCAAGTACGATGCCTGGCACAACGGTGGTGCCAGTGCAAGCGTTCGTGGTCAAGCAGATGTGGTGTTTCGGATAATCCCTCTATACATAAGCAACGCCCTCATATACACTAGCCGAATCGCAGGTTCCTCATGTAAGTACGAGACGTATATGGTTCTCACTACTCTTTCACCATCTGTAGCTGAAGCGCTGAAGGGCGGTGACAGACCAATCTCCGTCCAAACCCGGCGCTGATCCAGCCGCTGAGGCTTGCGAGTCAACGTTTTGCAGGAGGGTCATAGTACATGAGCGGTACTATTCTCAGGCTTGGGTACCATTGTTAGATCGGTACGAATGTACTACCTATTGTTACTATGTGTGTAGCTAAAGCAAATTCTTTTTTCGTCTACGTATATGGTCGTCTCCTAATTGCTACAATAGATAGGTATTGGGTCGCCGTCGGTTCAGTACAATGTACAGGGTTATAACAGTCTTGGCGTAGGCAAACGGTACGGCGGGACATTCAAGTTCTCCCACTCGCTGGCATCGGGCCTGAGTCTTTCCTTGAACTCCTTTACCTTGCTGATGAAGGTAACAGGGCGACCCAGGTTCTGGCGAGCAGTGATAAACTCCTTCACAGATGTTACTGGCCTCTTCTCTAAGCAAAGCAACTCAAGGGCCGGCAACACTTCGGCGGCCCTTGCTCCAGTGACATCTTTGAGTGCAAGAATAACGTGATCCGAAAGCTTGTCCCCCACACTCAGCGCCTTCACCGCGGTGAATGGGTGGAAGAGTTCCAGCCACCGAATACCATTGCCTAGCTCACCAAAGTAGTATCCCGCTGAACTGATGAAGAGGCGGTCCACATTTGAGAGCGTAGTAGAAATTTGTCTGAGCATCTGACTTATCCCTTCATCACTGATGGAAAATTTAAACGACGACCGACCCCCATGAACAAGTTCGACGTTGGCGAAGTAAGGATTAATGTGTAGGTCCACGCGCTTAAACCAATATGGCTTGAGTTTTTCTGATCGATCGATGAACCCACAAAGCTGGGGAATTTGAGAATCGACGCCACTCCAGCCATCTATTCTTAAGCAGTCAAGCTGAGGAGTGTTGATCTGCGTCACGAAATCCTCCAAATACTCGAAAATACCATCGAAGTGGAAGGTGGTGAGAGCGGGAAGGACAGTTCGTGTGGAGGGAGGCTGGTATATTCGATCAGGGTGATAGAAGGTTTCGGACCCAATGCTAAGATATTTAAGCCCAGGCGACATGGCCAGACTTGTGACCATCGCCTCTGGTGAAATGTATCCTCCCGAGGGTATGTCGCGGAGCTCGACATCGACGAGGTCACGGGTCGATAAAAGAAGCGTTGGTGCTGCTGGAAAGGGAATGCCTTCCAAGCAGATCTTCTGTAATCGCGGGGCACATCCACCCAGGAATGTATCAGGAAGGACCGGCGTGGGGTATTGTTTTGATTGAAGAGAAAAGCGTGTCAGTGCCGGGAATGGTTCCTGCATCGCCGTGGCCATCTTTTCCAACAGCGAGTATGGCACACAAAGCTCGACAACGCGTACACGATCGGGGTGCCCCAAGGCCGCAAGGATGTTATCTTCGTCACTGTCCTCGAAACAGCCTCGGAAGGTTATAACAATGGGAAGGGCCGGAAGGTATCCTAGATTTTTCCTGACTGGTGTCCCGTATGTGCAGAGTAGTTGCAGATTGAGATAGTTTGACGACGCAAATATGACATATCTCCATGTTCGGCATACGTGCGCTAGTCTGTGCCATTTCCATGGGAAGTAATTTGTTCGGCCAACTTCATCCATTCGATAATGTTCGAATATTTTCAGAAGGACCCCGTCTGGGAGAAAGTTGATCATAGTTGCGGGTCTGTACGAAGATTAGCGGTGAGTGTTGAGTACTGCAATCGGTATATCATTACTGTAAGGCAAAGCGAAAGGAGGCACTGGCACTGGCAAATAGACGCACTTGGAAGAGCCCGATGACGGGCGCTGTGAAACTTGGCACTGGGAGTGGACGATCGCTAATCGAACAATGAAGACGAGCGCTGAGAAACGAGTGCTCTTATAACCCTTAGTACGAGTTGTAATACGGTGGGGTGCTCTACTTGTTGGCTACCAACAGTGTGGCAAGTAGCGAGTAGCTGCTACTAGTAGTGCGGATGAGTTCAAGATCGAGCAGATATGATCATATCAGTGACCATTTTAGGAGTGCTTATACAGACTCGGAAACGACATCCGATATTTCTAATCTACATGGCAGCCTCATGGCTCGTTAGGCTGCCTTTTGGCACGGATGAGCGGTGAATGCGGGCTGAGTATATGAGTACTAGGAGTTGCCGGTGTTAGTAGTAGGTGACGGGGGTAGCGACGTAGCGCATCCGTGACTCATGAGTGCATGAGCGACGACATAGGCCACTAGTATTTGCTTGAGTATTCGTTAAAGAAGCCAGACCGATCTTTTGAAAGCCTCCCCGATCTCGAGCTGTTTCCCAGGTCTGCAGTTTCAATTTACAATTTACAATCCCAACGCCTTATGTAGAAAAAAAACGACCCCTCTCTAATCAAATGAAAGATACGAATGAAAAGCATTCATCATGGCATACATTCTACAGTACGTTCACCGGCTTCCACTTCAAAGAGAGTCGGAAAGAGTCAAGCGCAAATGGATGTAAATGTATATACATTCCGTGCCGATGATGTACGAGTATGAACATGAACAGTTCCACTAAAACATGCAATGAAATACTCAATCTTTCCCTTTCTGTTGCCCGCAACGCAAGCAAATTGAACAGACACAGGGACCGTCGGATTGTTCAAAAAAGCGCTAACAATCGGATAGGAAGTGTCAACACCAGAAGACAACACCCCAACGCAAGAGGGCTTACCTTCTGCGCCTGTTGCAAACGAGCACGGATGCAGATAGAACATCTGCAAGGAGCCGGTAAATATTCTTGTTGAGACGGTTTGACGATGCGCTACACAATCCGAAGGCACGTGTCAACACAAAAGAATGTCTTCACGAAACGCAACGCACATCGGGCCACGACTCAAACTCACTGCTCAAGGGACGAGCATCTAAAACACGACCGAGATCGGTCCCACCGAAACCCATCCCCTTCCTTCGTAACCCCGTCAACCTCTTGAACATAGATATGACGCTGACGGAAAACGGCGAGCTTTCGCCCGTACGATACGCCGGAGGCACAAACCCATCAACCTCAATATGCTTCGCACCTGGATGTGCCATGTGTAGCGCAAGTAACACGCACACCCATTGGTACAGCTCTCTGCTATCAAAGTAGAGTTGGCCCGCAAAGAGATTCAGCTCGATTCGGAGGTGTGCAGGGGTGGTCCATTCCCCCGCCGGGGACTCTGGGATGGAGTAGAAAGTGAGGTCCGAGAAGGACCGCATGGAGGCGGTGACTCGCGGCGCATACACATGGAGTCGGACCTTTACACTTTTGCGTATGATGGGGAGTAGTTCGTTCGCCTCATGTGGGCTAATGACGACCACGATGGTGTTCCTCCCAGATCCGCTCGACAGAACCCAATTGACGGGGCGGAGGTAGTCTGTCAAGTGCCCGACACTGGAACACTTGGTGGTGATAGCAAAATCTGTGGTCGCAAGTGGAGACGGGGACCATTCTGCCGTAGAATCCAGGGCCTTGTCGATCCCAGTTTGGGAGAACAGCGGGATGATATACCTGGAAGGTATAGGGAGTGATCCAGTACGAACGAAGTTGCGGAGGTCGTCGTGGGTGGTATGCATTGCGGGATACACCCTTGGAGGAGGCTCCATATGACGTTCCCGCTCAACCTCATGATTTACCTCCCGCTCCTGCTCTTCCGCCATCCTGACGTCAATCAACTGAGTTATTCCAAGACGTTCCAGCCGTTCACGTAGAGACAGGATGCCGTTGATTTCGGGGCTCAACCCAGTGACCTGTGCCTTTGAGGCTGGCTCGTACATTTCTTCTAAAGTCCGGGACTCGCGCTGTACCCAGGAATTCCTCAGGACACCCAGGTCTCCAGTTTAATTGTACTGCTTGTATGCTGAAAACCGCCGGTGATGGTCGACTCCTTGCTGCGCCCAGTGCGGGAGATGGTGCGCAATATCCCAACAAGTCTCGTGCATAGCCCAGCGGAGGATATCAATCACGCGCACGCTTTTCTCGGACTCCTGACCTCTCGGAATAAGACTGCGAATGCGACGGTCGACTTCTCCTGGCGCAAAGAACATCACCGACTGCCCTTTCCCAAGCTGTCGCATCCGCATACACCCTACATCCGCTTAGCCTATTCCCTCTCATTTGTGTAACGACTCACCTTGTAGCAGCCTATCTTTAGTGACCTTCGGCCCGAGCGTGACTGCCGCGCGCGTTCCTCGAGGAAGCTTCAAATCCGTCCCTCGTGTATGTGCATCATCAAGGTATACGACGCACTTGTCAAGCTGCCGATTGAACGGAGAAGAGATCAGTGGTTCGATCGTTCCATCCTGGGTAAGCACGGTGAGGTGGTCTGATTCGTTGAAAAAGATGGCTGCTGAAATATGGGGCTTAAGGGAGAGCCAGTGTCGCGCCAACTCTTCATTCTCCAGCTCTAGCATTTGTGCTCCGACGTCCAACAAGACTCGGATCTCGGGTTTGTGTCTGATTAATCGCTGTAGGAAAGCCTCTGCGGATTCGCGTTTGCCGTTGATATCTTCAGTACACTCATAGTGGTTGTTTTCTGGTTGGAGAAGGTACTGCAAGACGAGTGCATTGGTGCTCAGCTGGGAGACGGGATCCTCCTGAGTTATTGATGTCGGCAAGAGAAACCGGTTATCGTTCGTGCCGCTGAAACCCGTTGTCACGTTTGACTTGTCTTCTACCAGATCCCAGGCCGACGTGGAAAGTTTAGACGAAAACTCCTTGGCTGCCCGAGGAAAGACTACGTGGGACAAATAGAAATCTATGACTCTTGTGTTCCTCGAGAATAGCGGAACAAGGTATTCGTCGACTTGCATGTCATCGTTCACATTGACGCCATTGACTTGTCGCAGTGAAGTGGGAATGCCCTCCCCAAACTCGACCCACTCGTCGTATTCAGTGTCAGGATTGTCAAGCTTGGTGAGCAGATCAAAGCACTGAAGTACTTGGTCCTTTGTTAAACCACCGTAGTAATAGCTGAGGCAAGTCAGCGCAATGGCTACGTCCGGATGACCAAACTCTGCTCTCAAGCTTGGCACGTCCTATGTTTACCTTAAGCTATGTTCCTTGGATAGATTACTGGGTGGGCCTACCTTTGCACGATATGGTACAGCTAGTAACGTCCTAGTTGGATCGAGTCCATAGTCTACTCTCCACCGGCGTTCCTTCAGCACGTAGCCGAGGATCCCTTCGCCGTCAACCAGGAGCCCGCGGAGTAAAAGGATTCCGCTCCATAAGGTCGTACCAGAGCAGTGCAATCGAATCAACTGATGGTCTTCGACAGAAACTTCCTTCTGGGTTATGAAGCGGTGAGTGGCCTCTCGAACTGAGGGCGAGAGAACGGCGAGTGAAAGAGTGGATAATGCGCCTCCGAGAGCGTCCTCGGCAATGAGTGAAGACATCCGTCGGGATACCTCGCGTCCAAGAATTCGCATCGAAGGAAATCCTTTCTGAACCTGATCGAGCTCAAATATCTTCGGGAAACTGGCGTGTAACCGCGTGGCATGTGCCCGTAATCGACTGAACACCTGTTGCGTCGTGGACCAACGATTTGGGTGATCTTCAACAGGCATTTGCTCGCCCGCGGTGTAGACTAATTGATATCTAACATGCAATATCTCATCGCTCTCGTCGAGTACGTCGCGCGATACTCCAGCTAGCCATCTTTGTAAATCTTTGAGTTGTCTAGCAGTTGAGAATCTCTCGCGGTTGTCGTGGGATGTTATGAGTGTATCAATGCACATCAGTTTCTGTGAGAGTAAATGTTCGGGTTGGACAACAAGAACACCACCGTCATCAGTGCATTGTCTATAAAGGGTGCCGATGCTTTGAACCACGGAGGCGCTCATTTTCAGATTCCGCGAGAATGGAACATAGAAAATGCGTCGGTCAGCAAGTCCAGAAAGTCTGCTGAGTAACAGTTGGAACATTTGGTTAGAGAGCGGTTTGAGGGTCACGATTCTCGCAAGGTTGGAGCCATCAGCTAGGGTTGCAGCGACGAGAGGTACGATAACGGACGACTTTCCCTCTCCCATGTTGAGCTGAAGCGATGCACTTCGCTGACATGTGGGAGATATCATCTCGCGTGCAATTGCTAATTGCAGCGGACGCGCCAAAAAGTTTGCGTCGATCTAATGACACCATTTGTTAGTGTTTGTAAACTTCACAGGGGAAACCAACTAACTTGTATCAGAAGCCAGTCAGGAGAACAAGCCGCAGCTACATCTTCGCAAGCGGTTTCTGCTTCCCGGAGGAGTTCCTCATCCCGGCGTCTCGACGAAAGCTCGAGCAGACGCTGAGACTGTTGGTATTTGAGGAACGCCACTGCATAACGGGTGATGGCACGTTTCCACTGGTCGGTGAGCGTGTGGACACGATCCCTGGACAACTCTCGTAGGATGGATCGCGGCGTTATTCGAGGCCAAAGACCCGAGATGCTAACGACATTTTCCAGTTGCTGAGATGGCGCTAGAGCCTCTGAGAGCTCAGAAAATCGTGCACCCTTCTGCATAGAGCACAGGTCGCGATAGTGGCGCAATGCCTCCTGTGGGGGAATGCCGCGGTGTATTGGGAGGGGAGCCATTTTTTCCAGTAAGTCGCTGTGACTCTTGCTCAGGTCTTCTCCGTAGAGTTGTAGCAACGACTCCTGGGATTGTCGGAACTCATGAATAAGGCAGCTAAGGCTATCTTCCCCGCTTGACGGTGGCTTACTCTCAGCCCCAATCATCACGGTGGAGGGTATGGAAAAATCGAACTGTTCGTAAATCGGTGATTGTGAAAAGTTGGCCCGAGACATCAGCACTTCTCGAAGCGAAGGAGATATCGCTTTGGGTGATCCCGCGCTGAACTGAGGGGAAAACACGTACGGAGTGTTGGGGGGAGTCGTGATCTCATAGTAGTCTATGATTGCCTGCAAGCGGTGTATATGGTCCCTGAGATCAATGTTTCGGGATACCGATTGTAGGTAAGCATCAACACGTTCCCTGCAGCCTTGGGTGTCGAACCACTGGTGTGGAAGATTGCAGCGTCTCCTGGGCCACCGTTCCATCATTGACTGTGCGGCGGTTGACGCTTTTTCGTTAATCGAGCTGTTATATTCTCGTCTTCTCTCCTTCATAACCTTCTTGTAGGCGACTGCCCGGACCGCCATAGTTTGCGCAGGGGTTTGCTCCAGGGGAAGGGCAAACTGGGACATCAAATTCACTAATCGTGCATGGTCCGGATATGTGCCGTCTGAAAGGTCGTAGTGGGATGGTGAAGGGTGTGTAAGACCACGGAATCTTGTGTCCGTCGCAAAAATTAGAATGAGTGGGATGATGCCTGCGTAATCGGTCCCACTGAAGCTAGCTGCGGAAAGGCTGAATGACAAGATGATCTTGGAGTCTTGAGAATCGCGGTTTAACGCCTTCTGACAGATGTCGTATATGCCAAGCCAATCCTTCGCGGCGTTGAAAGTAAGCCAGTATCGACTATACCGTAAAGAAATCGTCATCTCGGCTGTACCGAGTGATCCCCATGATTGCATTGCATCCCACAGCTTATATCGTTTCTGGGAAAGGGAGGGTTGGTCGTTCCATACAGACCATGACGTCTGGTAGGCGGCAAGTTCAGCGCTTCCCCCATGTATTCCATCAACTAAGTCCCGTGACTTGTAGGTGACATCCTTTGGGATCGAAGACGAATGCCCCAAGTTTTGCGGGTCACATGGGTAGTACACCTTGTTACGAGAGGCGGCGCGTTTCAGCAATGAAACGTCTCGAGGGCGAATATTGAAGTCGACGGGTTTGTCATAGAGTGCCTCAATTGCACGCGCGTGATCGAGAATGAAAAGTACAGCTGTGTGAAAGTCATGGTGCTGCGAGAGGACAGGAAGGCCTTCCCATTTCACCGTAACCATCGACTGTAGGTTTGGCGGATAATATACTCTACTCGGTGTCAAGTTGCTTATCAGGTCCAAGAGCATTGCGTCGTCCTCGCCTAGTCTTTGAAACGACAGAAAAGCGGCGCTTTGCAACATGCTGAGGGATTCTTCAGTCCCAGTATGGCCGAGCAACGGGTCGGGGAGGCAGTGGCTCGTAAGTGCGTGCAAATAACATTGATATAGCTTGCTACGCAGGCTTACGTTTCCAGCGAGGCGTCCCAGATCGGTGTCGATAGTGTATTCGTGCCAGTGAACATGCCGCTCTGTTCCTGTCTTTATGGAAACACTGGCGAAGTTGCCATCCAAACCGAACCCAATATCTCCCTGTGGAATAATGACCCGTCTCAGCATCTCTGAAGACCCATTGCTTGGGCACAAGATGAGTTGATTTCTGAGCCCAAACATGGTGCCACAAGACTGAAGTTTATCGATGACATAGCCCGGCATGCTTCGACATTCCAATTCTGAGTCTTGATTAACGAAGAATGTGAGATGCAATCGATTGAGGTAAGCCTCTAGTACGTGATTTGTGTGCGTAATGATTATATGCTCTGGAGATTCGAGTGCAAAAAGTAGGCGAGATATCATTTGAAATGTGGCGGAACGAATATCGATCAGATCTACTGGGGCAGCGCCATCTCCAGAAATCTTGTGGAACAGGAACCGTGGATCATCTGTACGAACTCTGAGCCTCCAATTAGATGGATCTGGAGTCCAGGGGGATTTAAGAGGGCGGAATTCGACTTCTCCAGTGCCGAGGTCAAGCCAGTGTACACAGTCATCCACGAAAGCCTTCGGGAAGTCGTTAACGAATACTGCGCGTGGAACAAACTGTAGGAGTCGAGGATCTTCCGGTCTCCGAGCTCGTAGGGTCAGTTTTCCGTCGCGCAGCGAAAATAATACCTTTGGCTCGCATTAGCCGCTGTACAACATAGACGATTGCCAATACCCACCTGATACCCAGAGACATTTGATCGAGTCATAAATTCCATGTCAGGGATATCGGCAGGAACTACCTCAAGAACCCTCTGCAGGAAGGACGTGAACACGCGTGAGTAGGGGTGAATCAGAATAATGATAACACTCACCGTTCCTAGGACGCTTGCGTATGTTGAGTGTTGGATGATATCTTGTGGTAGTCTTCCAAGGGGGTTTCCACCGATCAGTAGTTGCCCAGTTAATAGGTTATAGTGGACCTCCTGTCCACCGTCTACGATACAGGAAATCCACCGTGAGTTGGGACTGGGAAGCACACGCCAATTCGAGGAGATCTGCCGGCGGAACCCGGGCCATAAACTTGTGAGCCCGTGATCTAAGCCTAATGGGTTAGACTGTACGCATCTGCTGAGAGATGGTTCGAGGAAGTGAAGGAGGCGGCGGTGTCGATTGAGAAGCCGAATGAAATAACGAGAATGATCGTCTTCAAGAACCGATGGGGTGTTGTCATGTACAATGACTGCGCAATGGACAGCTATGGCGATATCGTTGTCGCTAGCAAGCATCCAAGGGACATGTTCTAGGCAGACATCATAGGTAGAGAAACACGTCGCAGCCAGTGCGCAGAGTCGTCGACGCAAGTTGGTGCGCGATGTTTCGTCTTCAGTCATGTCTAGCTTCGGACCGAGCTCATTAACCCACTTATGAGCTACGCTCCGGGCCTTTCGCAGCAAGGCATACGCTCTTTGACAAACATCGCAATCAAGCGCAGAAGAGAGGAGGCGGCTGGTAATAAGTGCTAGGGATAGGAGAATTAAGGCATCGGTGTGCAGCGGAGAGAGTCTAACATACCAATAGTCCTGATGGTGACTTCCTCTAGCCAGTTGGCTTCTATCCTACCAAGGAGGCCCTCTAGCTCGTGTAGAAGTGCCCATCCGAAGTTGGGAATGCCAAGGTCGGTGTGCCACTCGCGCACTCCGTCTAACAGTGGGCCAAGATGCCAGGTTGCTTGAGTAATCAGCGTATGTACTTCCTCGCGGCGAAATGAGAGCGAGGGTGATGACAGCTCTCTTGCTATGTTCAGCCATTGCAAACGTGGCCCGCTGCGTAACCCAGAAAATGCCGTGTACTCATGAGGGCTCAACTCTGGGGGGCAGTCAGCTTGAGCAGCGATCACCTCATTGGAAGTATGGCGCGTTCCGGAAACAAAGGAGTGCATATTGCCATACGGAGATGACACAGGAAGAGGAGGTGTGCAGAAGTTTACAATGGTAGATCCAAGAAAAGACCGTGCTGCCCAGGATTTGGCCTTACGGTCATACAACTTGAAGGATAGCCCGTTATTGAGCAAAACATTAGAACCGTCGGCAGGGATCTGAACTTTTTTGTAATGGGTCTGGTCGCGGAACGATTTAGTAGTGGAGCCAATTGTGATTCGGTGGTACTCGTGACGAACTGCCCATTGTTTTAGACCAGAGAAGGTATCTAAGAGAAGCTTTGGTTGGTCAGCGTTGTCAGAGGCATTGGGCATCCCAATGTCGCAGAGAATCTTGTAGGTTATCTCACGCCACGCGGAAAACGCACGTGGTGGAGAAAGCTCGAATACTACCAATTGTGCTTGCGCCGTCGCCTGTGGAAGTGGCCATTCAAAGACACCAATCTTCAGCTTATTAGCCTTTTTGTCTGTTTGACACTTTTGACAACGACCATGGACTAGGTTCCCTTCGTAATCCTCGATGTAGTCGTGATCCATCCTCGAAGCCGCATCCTTAAGTGACTGCCACCTCTCGTTCAGAACACTGAGTTCAGCACGCTTTTCCTCCTGCTGTTGCCTAGCATGTCGGATGATATCGGCGTAAATCCGTTGCAGCTTCGGAGAATCACGGAAATACTGCACGGCGAACGACGATTCGGTGGCCTTGTCCGAGAAGATGGACGTCGTCCAGGAAGCGTCTCGATGCCGCTGTAAAATATACTCTTCAATATGCCTGGCACGTCGCAAGGAGCCGGAGCGATGAAGAAGTAGGGGATGAAGGAAATCTTGAGGAATTTCCGGTGAATAAGACATTAGGAGAGGACTTTGTTGGGTAGTCAACTTATCCAAAGCCATCCAGAGATCCATGATGGTCAAAACCATCACCGAGTTATCCTCGGGATAGGCATTGTAAACCTCCCTCGCGCTGGCGTAATACTGCTCAACGCAGGATGCGATCACATCCGGAGCGTTGTTGTCATGTTGACGCGAACCAATCCAGGAATCCAGATATCGCTCGACAGACAACTCGAAGTCTGCGAGAGCAGTGCGCTTGTCCTTTGCAACAGCTGCTGTCAGTCGGCCGTCTGAAAAACAACTTAAGTCGACTGTGTCAACGAGACGTGGCGGATGAGAAGGTCTAAATTGCTTCTGCAAGTAGCTATGTGACGTTAAGCGGAGTGCGTTTTTGAGGTAGTGATGCGAGTTCTTGAGAGTGATTGCAGTGTCCCGAACGACGTCCAGTTTCTCAGGGTGCCACGGCGGAGAAACGGACTGGCTCGCCTGGAAACTCGACCACCGGTTCTGAAGGAGGGTCTCTGTCTTGTTCGCTGTGTCGTACACAGTTCGATAGACGTCGTCCGAAACAGCGGAACCCAGCTTAGAGAGACGTCGTGCCGTCTTGACCCTCATTACATAGAGTGTCTCACTGGGAAAGCCCCTTTGGATGCAGATTTGGAGGAGGTGTGCGTGAAAAAAGAGAATAAATGATTTGTACACATCGCGGTCCAGAGATGTTTGAAGTGCCACCCTGATAACAAGCCAGAGTGGCGATCGGCGCCAAGGCTTGTAAGCGTCTTTCCAAAGAACCTCATCCCCTATCCGTTTCGTGATACGATCTACAGAGGCAGGTTGACCAAAGCCTCTTAGAATCCCCACTAATAGTTCGGATATATATCTTGGGTGAGGGCTCTCTCGAACTTCGCGTACGGTGGATCCAGCCTTGACTACAGTCGCAGTGGAATCTAACACGTCGACATCCATTTGAATGAGAAAGGAAGCGAGTTCTCGAAGAAAACATTCTTTCGAAAAAATATCGGAGGAGATCTGGACAGCGGGACCAGGATAGGAGCAAAGGAGCTTTCCGTCAGTCGACATGACATTGCTGGTTGGTGGGGAGACTTCGAATATCTCGAATCGAACATGACCAATAAGCGTGCGAACAACGACAGCGGCATTCTGAGCTCGAACGTGCATAATGAAGACATCTGAAAAGTGAAGGTAAACAATAATACAACACGCAGGTGGCAATTCGACCCCACCTCCGACAGCGAGATCCGAGAAGGTGCTTTTGAGTTCTGCTTCTACTAGCGGTCCCTTCGCAGTCCAGTATATAGACTCCATCATTTTGATCATATGAGCCCATGGTAGCTGTTGGAAGGGCGATAGACACTGGCAGAAAGCTCGAGCAGCTTGTATGAGGATGTGGCACAATGCCACATTGGTCCCGCGTTCAGCTTCCTCTGTCGGGGCCTGTTGAGGGAGCTTCGGGGGCAGAAATACATGGTCAATGACTGAGAGCAAGACCTTGGAATCAAAATCGTGTAGAGATATAGACATTTCGTTGAAAGAGAGGGATGGTGAATGCGACAATAGGAGACCCCTTAACCGAACCCTTAGATCTCGCCACCATAAGCGCCGTGCCATAAACAAGAAAGGGGCACAAATCATGCACATGACCAGCAGGCGCTAGGCATTATCAGAGAAATGGAAATATTACGGGATAGGATTGGCAATGAACGAGCTGTCCGACATGTCTTCCGTTCCAGCACCGATAGTAGACTGCGACAATCATTCGTCCGTTATGTTCAACAGTCCATCGTCAGTTGTGATTTCGTGTCAGTAAATGATCCAGTCAGGTTACATTAGCCTGCCTTGTGAATTCTAGGTCAAAGTGAGAAAGTTTCCGTATCAAGAAACGTCAAGGGGAATGTCCCATCGCAGTGTAAGACGAGGGGCCAGCCTAGACGTGACGTGAATCCACGTATGATGCGATGTTACTGGAAGTGAGCTCAAAAGGTTGTTACATTGATGTATAGAACACCTACCGTGACGCCTAAACTTGAGCCTGACGGTGGTCAGCGGCCAGTGCTAAGGGGGCAGAGCGCAAATATCAGCAACCTGAGATTTCTACCTAGGTAGGCATGGAATTATGGGACTGTAGGCACCAAGTAAACTTCATAGGGCTCTATCTGAAGTCACAGTGCATGGAGTAGCCCAGCGTTTACTGTAACGTTGAGCCGCGTTCAATGGGGATCGGGAGCAACCCCGCAAAAGTGACGTGCCTGACCCAATCCAGCCAAACCCGGCCAACCCCACAAAGTCCACAAAACCAGCAAAATCCCTACGTACAGTTGAGAGCCTTTCCTACCACATTTTGTCTTCCCCGTCTGTCAGTGCATGTCATGACGGCAATTCCGAATTTTTCCGCTTCCAAGTTTGAGGCCCTCTGCGGCCTAGTGTTGCCACGGCTCGGCTCGGCTCGGCTTGGCTCAGCTAAGTATGGCTCGACCAAAATGGGTCGAGCTGAGCCAAGCCACTCTCAAATGGGCCGGCTCAAGCCAGCTCAGCCGGGGCTGAGCCGACAGCTTGTGACTTAGAACGAATAAGGAAATCGTACCATATTTGGAATCCAGCTGTGAGCTGGCTTGTTTGACTTTTCGCCTGGTGAGTAAGATCTTTGGCTAAAGCTACAGCCTACAGTAAGTGAGATCGTTGGCTCTGAGGAGGGGTCTGAGGAGGAGGAGGCCTTGCCATCGCACTGGCTTGTCCTCCTCAGCCCCTCTCGCTCCCTTGGCCCTCTTGCTCCCTCGGCCCTCTTGCTCCCCTCGCTCCCTCGCTCCCTCGCCGCCTACTGTGTCGCCGCCTGCCCCTGCACTGCTGCCTGCCCCTGTGCCACCGCCCGCCCACAGGATGACTTGCTGTCAGTGCGCTGTCTGCGCATCGTCCGCACCGGCTGCCCACTGACTGCTTGCTGACTGTGGGCTGAATATGGGTCACCTTGACTGCTCGCTGGCTGCCCCCGCCGCTAGCCGCTCGCCGCCTGCCCGCTTGCCGCCTGCCCGCTTGCCGCCTGCCTGCCTGCCCACTCGCTGCCTACCCGCTTGCCGCCTACCCGCTCGCCGCCTGCCCGCTTGCCGCCTGCCCGCTTGCCACCTGCCTGCCTGCCCACTCACTGCCTACCCGCTCGCCGCCTACCCGCTCGCTGCCTGCCTGCTCGCCACCTGCCCACTTGCCGCCTACCCACTCGCCGCCTGCCTGCCTGCCCACTCGCTGCCTACCCGCTCGCCGCCTACCCACTTGCCGCCTGCCCGCTCGCTGCCTGCCCGCTCGCCGCCTACCCACTCGCCGCCTGCCTGCCTGCCCACTCGCTGCCTACCCGCTCGCCGCCTACCCGCTCGCCGCCTGCCCGCTCGCTGCCTACCCACTCGCCGCCTGCCCGCTTGCCGCCTGCCTGCCTGCCCACTCGCTGCCTACCCGCTTGCCGCCTGCCAGCTTGCCACCTGCCCGCTCGCCGCCTGCCCGCTCACCACCTGCCCGCTCGCCACCTGCCCGCTTGCCGCCTGCCCGCTTGCCGCCTGCCTCCCTGCCCACTCGCTGCCTACCCGCTCGCTGCCTCGGTCCCTCGTAACCCCCTCGGACCCCTTCCCGCCCTCTCCCTCGTCGTCTCACCGCGTCGGACCCCACTTAGACCCCCACCCCCTCCTCCTTCCCCGCCTCCGCCTCCTCTCCTTCACGCACGCCCACTTGGACCCTTGGACCCCTTTGGACCCCCTCCCGCCCCCTCCCTCTCCCTCTCCCCCCTCCTCTCCCTTGCGCGTGCCATCTCGGACCCTCAGACCCCGCTCGGACCTCCTCCCGCCCTCTCCTCCTCCCTCTCCCTCTCCCTCTCCCTCGTGCATGGCCTCTTGGCCTCTCGGACCCCCCTTGGACCTCCTCCCACCTCCTCCTTCCCCGCCTCCCCCTCCTCTCCTTCGCGGACACCCTCTCGGACCCTCGGACCCCCTCCCGCCCCCCTCCCCCTCCCTCTCTCCCCTTCTCCCTCGCGCATGGCCTCTCAGCCTCTCGGACCCCCCTCGGACCCCCTTCGGACCCCCTCCCTCTCCCCCCTCCTCTCCCTTGGGCGTGCTGTCTTGGACTCTCGGACCCCGCTCGGACCCCCTCCTGCCCCCACCCCCACACTCACCCTCACCTTCTCCCTCGTGCGTGCCCTCTCGGACCCTCGGACCCTGCTCGGACCCCCTCCTGCCCTCTCCCTCTCCCTCTCCCTCCCCTTCTCCCTCACGCATGGCCTCTCGGCCTCTCAGACACCCCTTGGACCCCCCTCCCACCTCCTCCTTCCCCGCCTCCTCCTCCTCTCCTTTGCGCATGCCCTCTCGGACCTTCGGACCCCCTTCAGACCCCCTCCCACCCCCACCCCCTCCCTCTCCCCCCCCTTCTCCCTTGCGCACAGCCTCTCAGCCTCTTGGATACCCCTCGGACCCCCTCCCTCCCCTCCCCTCCCTCCTCCTCCTCGCGTGTCCCACCTCGGACCTTCGGAACCCGCTTGGACCCCCTCCCGCCCCCTTTCCCCCTCCTCTCCCTCACGCACGGCCTGTCACCGGCGAAGGTGTCGTAGCCGATTTTCCAGGCTTTCACACGACTTAGGAACTTTGGACGCAAGAGATTCTAGATAGCGGACCTAACTACTGTACATGGCGTCTTTATACTCTAAGCCGCTATCTAGCTACGTGTAATCCGAATCCTCTGACAGCAAACCTCGCTTCCTCATGACTCAACTTGTTGCTGGCATACAGCTTGCTGGCGTCTTGCTGGCTGATCGGTGACATTACCCCCCGTTTAGTTTCCACGCCGAGTGGGCAGGTCGCGGAGGTTGACCCGACGAGGCGTGGTGATGGGATGAGGGGAGAGGTAGCTCTCAACCTGGGCGGATAAGTGTCCCAGCCGCTGAGGGGCTCGAGCGTCTTCCAGACGCCAGCGTGACTCTCGGTGCTGGCGTTCAATACAGTCGCATTCGTCGCAGAGATTCTTGATGCGGTCGTCCAGCCTGAGGAGGTCGAGATGGTGGCGTCGGAACCGGGCCAACTCGGCTGCCAAGCCCCAGTCGCACATGCTTCGCGCTTCGCTACAGAGGCGTCGGTAGACGTCCAACTCGGAATGGAACGCCCGCACAAACCACGCAGGCATAGGCTCGGCTTCAAGGAGGGTCCCGGTAGGTGCGTGAGCGAATAATTCGCTGCTATACACCGGGTCGTCGCGTCCTCCCATGGTGCCCAGGACCGTGGTTTGATCCAGCGTGCCGCGCTGTATGAAGAGGGGTGGTGCGAATCCGCCCTGAATACTTGAGGGGATGGTGACCCCGTCGCACTGGCCAATGTTGCGCTCGAAGTCGACAGGAGTGCCTGGAGGGGTCGGAACGTTGGGACGTTCTTGCGGGGTGGAGTGATCGAGCCTGTCGACCGTGGCTTGTAGCATGGCATTGGACCGGGCACGTTGATCTGCGACGTCTTTGAAATGTTGAGTGGCCCGGGCGAGCCCCATAGCGATGCGTCGCAGGGTTGAGGGGTCCGCTTGGTCCCCAATGGCCGAGAGGGTGTTGTAGACTGTGCGAGGGGAGAGAAAGTCACTCGGGAGTACTGATGGGGGTACGTTCTCGTTGGCCATCTCCAAGATTTGGAGAGCTGCGACGTGCTGGGCTGCTTGTGCTCGCAATTCCCGATCCTCCGACTTGACGGAGGGGACCCTAGAGGGCTCTTCAAGAGGTGGCGGAGACGGAGTGAAGGGAGCCTCGCTTGGAGTTCGAGGAGAGGGTGGGCGTGTGAGGTCATAGTTGTAGACGAGATGGGACGAAGTGGAAGACATGATGAGTTGGTTAGATTGGGAACCGTGGTAGTTGTCTTTATACTTGTGTCCAGAGGATGTTTGCGATGGTACTCTTGAACCAACCGAGGAGCGAAGACAGAGGGAGCTGGCTCCCAGGAGATGTCTGCCATGGTTTCCCCTTTCCACTTCAGAAGGTATTGGAGTTGCTTGCTTCTTCCGTGCCATCGGTGCCCTAAGACCTGTTCGACTTCCCATTCTTTTTCCCCGTTGACTATATCAGGGAGAGGCGGCGTTGACAAGGGTCCATTTTCTTTGGTGATTCTAACGGGCATTAGTAGTCCCGAATGGAAGACATCATGGATAGTCCAGGCAGGGGGCAGCTCCAGTTTGAACGCCACAGGTGAAATTTGCTGCACTATTCGGAATGGCCCATACCGTTTGGGACTGAGTTTCTGTGTTTTCAGGGTCACGGGTAGGTGCTTTCCTTCAAGCCACACTATATCCCCAACCTTATACTTGGCGGAGGGTACAGAGTTGGCTAAAGCATTGATGGCTCGGGTTGCGATCTTCCTTACTTCTTGTCCACGTCGCAGTCGTTCTTCTACCGCGGGTGCCGTGGAAGAAACAGAGTCGATTCCACGTTCTTCCACTCGACTTCCCCATAAGGCCTCATTAGGGATAATCCCTAATGCACTGTTGAGTCGGTTGTTATGCACTACGGTGGCTAAGGGAAGCCATTGACTCCAGTCGTCTTGCGCTTCACTGGCCACCAGTCATAAGTATTGCTCTACCCATTGATTCATTCGTTCGGTAAGGCCATCAGTCTGAGGGTGGAATGCGGTGGAGATGTTTTGAGCGATATATAAGCGGCTACAGAGAGCTCAAGCGAATCGGGAGGTGAATCGGGGGTCTCGGTCCGAGATTACCCTCCAAGGGAGCCCGAACCAGAGATACAAGTGCCGGTAGTACAGGTCAGCTACCCCTTCAGCTGTAATCGTTGTCTTACAAGGGAGAAAGACAGCAGCCCTGGAGCAGCCATGATCTACTATGGTGAGTATGGCATCATGTCCGTTGGATCTAGGGAGCTGAGTGATTAGATCGAGAGATATCGTGCTGAATGGAAGTGTGGTTTCAGTGGTCGGAATGCGGTAGAGCGGGGTACGAGAAGAGCGAGTTAGATTCTTCTTTTGCTGGCACTGTTGACACCCTGCCACGTAGTTGGTTACCCAAGCCGTCAGCCCAGGCCACCAGTAGCGCTGAAGTATAGCCCTGATGGTTTCGTCTCTTCCTGGGTGTCCTGCAGTTGCTTCGTCGTGGAAGTACCTGGCGATCGCTCGATAGAGGTGTTCTTCGGGTGGTACTACCAGTCTTGACGCGTTATCAATCCAGGCGTGATCCCCTGTTCGTAGTGCTAAGTCATATTTGTGATTGAGTTTCAACAGGTAATCTTCATGAGATTGTTGCGCGGTCGAGACTTGCTGTTTGAGACTCAGGGCGTTGGTAGTCTGTATGAAAATGGGTGACGGAAGCATGGTCACATCAGTGTTATCAAGGGCCGTATCTGTTTTCCCTTGTCTTGACAGGGCGTCAGCTGTGGTATGGATTTTACCGGGAACGTGTATTATGCGTAGCTGGTAATCCTGGAGTTCTCCGAACCACCGGGCGAGTCTTTGGTTGACCTTCCGCGGGGTTTTCCAATACAGGAGATTGGCGTGATCAGTGAGGATAGTGACAGGATGTACGGCTCCCACTAGATGGACACGCCAGTGGGCCAGAGCTTTGAGAACCGCCAACAGTTCTTGTTCGTAAATGTCATAATTACGTTCAGTAGGGGTGAAGGTGGCCGAGAAGTACACCACTGGGTGTTGCTTCAGTTTCTTGGTCCGCTGATCTGTTGATAAGTGACCTGTGCGCACTTAGCGGCTCAATGGACTTATGCAGATAATGGACTGCTTTAGATTAGATATACAGGACATGTAGATTAGATTATGATCTTTACAATCTCGGACTACTATCTTATCTATGACATCATGTATCACAAGGACTGCTTATTATAGTACGCGTTAGGATTCTCTTTTTGTTATATCCTTTGTTCTTTACTTTCCTTGTACTTATTGTCTAAGTACATTCCCTTTGTTTCGCCCACTTATTGTTTATAGGGCTTATTGTACTTCACTTATTGTAAGACGCTCCCTTTGTCTCCTATTGTAGCACAAAGGCTATTGTCTCTAAATGTATAAGTAGAGTACCATGTACGCACTGATACCCCAGTTCTCACTCTGGTGTATCAGGTTAGTTTCCATCTCTATAATATGATCAAGTTCTCACTCTGGTGTATCAGACATCTCTTTAGCTCTTACTGCAAGATCCCTGTTACCTCTGCGTTGCTTATATCTCACCACAGTCCTATTGTCCACTGTGAGTATATGCTTCATTCACCTATGCTGTTCATCATGATCGACCACTTCTCCTTCTTAAGACAGGACTGCCCCTACTCCAGTTGCCGATGCATCTGTTGACATGAAGAAGGCTTTGTCGTATCTTGGTTGACGCAATACTGGGTCCTGACACACCAAGGTGATCAAAGTTCTGAAGGCATTGTCTTGGGCTGGTCCCCAAAGGAAGGGGGTATCTTTTCTGGTAAGATCAATGAGAGGACGGGCAATTCGGGAGTAATTGGGGATGAAATATCGATAGAATCCGGTGAACCCTAAGAACCCGCGGATGTCTTTGACCGATCAAGGGACGGTCCACTTGCGTACTCCTTCTATCTTTGTGGGGTCCATTCGTACGCTTCCCCCTTCCAGAACTACGCTGAGAAATTCGATCTTGCGCTGCTCGAACTGACACTTCTCGGGTTTTAAGAAGAGGTCATATTCTCAAAGTTTCTCCAGTACCCTTCGCATGCACTGTCGATGCTTGATTATATCGTCTCCAGTGTGGACCAGGATGTCGTCCATGTAGATAGTCAGCCACCCTTCAGCCACCTCAACGGCAAAGATATGGTTCATGAGGCTCTGGAAAGTGGCGGGCAAGTTAGTAAGACCGAAGAACATGACTAATGGTTCGTAAAGCCCGAGGTTGGTCAGGAAAGCCACCTTCCATTCGTCTCCAGCTTTGATGCGAATATTATTGTACCCCCATCTTATGTCCATCTTAGAGAAGAGGCAGGAATCCCTTGCTCTCAGGATCATTTCAGGGATCAAGGGGAGGGGGTACTGATTCCGCACAGTCCATTCATTCAGCCGTCGGTAATCTTGGACGGGTCGTAGCTTCCCGTCTTTCTTTTTGACGAAGAAGAAAGGGGAAGTGTAGGGACTTTTAGAAGGGCGGATGTACCCCTTTTTGAGATGCTCTTCTAAGAACTGTTGGAGTGCTTGTTGTTCTTCTGGACTCAACCCGTAGACCTTCCCTGGGATGGCAGACGGCGCGTCTTTCTTCAAATCGATAGCGTGATCCCAAGGTTGTGGCTTCGGCAATCGTTGGGCGGCTCCATCACTGAACACATGGGAAAATGCTTGATAGTGAACTGGCAGGGCTCCACCTTTGTACTGGTCTTGGGCTTCTTCGGCTAGTCGAGATGCCATAGTTTGTCCGGTAGCTCTGGCGTAGAGTACAGGTGTCACCCCTGTACTTAGAACAACAGGGAGTTGAGTAATATCGATCCATCCCGCCTTCCAGTTGATGATAGGTTGGTGGCCTGCAAACCAAGGATATCCAAAGATAATGTCGTGATCTCCGATATTAGTGACGAAGTATCTCATGAGCAGCGTGCGGCTACCGACTCGAGTGGTTAGGTCGATATAGTTGGTGATGGCTCCCTGCTTATTGGGGGTCCCATCCACGTTGTAGAGAGGTCACGCGAGGCGTAGACGTCGTAGATTTAGCCGGAGTTTGTTAGCCAGTCGATAATGAATAAAATTTTCTGTGGCTCCGGTGTCGAGGAGAGCCTTAGTTTCCGTCCTTTGATTCCGATTTACAATGGTTACCCAAAGCTGCATAGATTGGCGACTAGAGAGATACATCGTTTCAGTAATTACTGGCCTGGCTCGGACGGATCGAGTCAGGCCGGAGAAAAACCCGGGGCGGGGTTGGCCGTAGGCATTTCCTCCAGTAGCGAAGATGCTTCTTCTACGGTCATGGTGGCAAGTCGGGCTCGTATAGCTTCTGTCGAGAGTGGGGGTGAATCGTCAGGGGTAGGTGTCGCGGTTTGAAGTTGATAGGGGACCGGCTCATAAGTGGGTTCGTAGTAATAAGGTACCTCCATTGAGCGTGCTTGTGCCGTAGTTGGCTGTCGAGGTTGGCGACACTGTTGAGCGATATGACCCGGTCATCCACAGTTAAAGCATGGGCCGGTAGGGCGACGAGGTTGTGGAGCTTGGGCTACTTGAACGTATGGATCTTGAGAGACGACTGCTCCTCTTGCCCATCCTCCAGATCGATATCCGTGCCCTCTACTGAGGTCCATAGGCACGGGTACGTTGTTGTATTGCGGCGGGGCGTTACTTGAGTTGTAGAACGGGGAGCGCGCTGATGGAAGAGGCTGCCGCGTAGGGTAGGATGTCGGCGGTTGAGGTCGGGGTTGCGGTCCCCGGGGTGGATAGTTCTGGGGAGGCGCGCGTCTTCCCCCTGTGCGTTTATCAAGAATGGCCTGCAACAGTTGATGTGAGCAGGTGGAGTCGATAGTGCGTTGTCTTATGTTGGCATAATCCTGGGCTGCCGGGGGTCGAAGGACGTCGGTTAGTACTGAACGAGGGAGCCCGTTGAGGAATAGTTGTCTGGTGGCTGAGTTGTTCAGATCGTAACCAGCATCGCGAACGATCTGTTCAAAATCAGAGATGTATCCATCCGCATTAGGCCAGGTCATTTTGAGGGTCTCTAAAGACATCCTGGCGCGTTCGGCTTTTTGCGTATCTTGGAAGCAATCCCGAAATCGTGTGATGAATTGATCCCAAGTTTGCACGTCATTGAAGAAGGCCGGGGGTTGAAGGCTATCCAGCCAGGTACCCATGTCGCGAGCCCATCCGGCTACATTGGGTCCTTGGATGAGGGTGAGGACAAAAGCGATCCAAGCGAGATACAAGCTGAAGAGTTGCGACTGGTAGTTGAGACGAAAATAAGAAAGGACCGAATCTATGAATGCGTCTGCTTGCTCGTGATCTCCGTTAAACACTGGTGGTAGCGCTCCGGCGAGTTTGTCGGTGAGAGGAGGTCCGAAGGCGCCTCCTGGTGCGAAATGATGTCCTCCGAGGGGCGGGCCTCCGGGAGGTCCTCCTCCTCCTCCTGAACCTTGCGGTGGGCCTCCTCCTCCGGGGCCTCCACCTCCTCCATGGCCGAATGGATCTCCTCCGGCTCCTCGGCGGCTATCCAAAAACTTGCGTACTTGTCCTGCAGATTGTGGTCGCGGGATTGCTTGTCGTTCTCGGCGTTCTAGTTCTCTCCATTCTCGGCCGTATGCCTCTTTGTCGAATACGGGTCGTGTCGCGGTCTGTGTTGCGATCGTCTGAGTTGCCATACTGATTGGGATTGGTATTGTCCAGTCGGTAGTGTCTTCGATGATATCAGGGCCACTGGTTGGCGTTGTACTTCCCTTGCTTGGTAGCGGACTTGGTGAACGTTGGTGTTTAACTCGTCGGGGTGCCAGAATGATAGATAGTGGAATCGGAGAGGACGGAAAGGAAACAAGAATCTAGAATCTAATGTCACCAGCGAAGGTGTCGTAGCCGATTTTCCAGGCTTTCACACGACTTAGGAACTTTGGACGCAAGAGATTCTAGATAGCGGACCTAACTACTGTACATGGCGTCTTTATACTCTAAGCCGCTATCTAGCTACGTGTAATCCGAATCCTCTGACAGCAAACCTCGCTTCCTCATGACTCAACTTGTTGCTGGCATACAGCTTGCTGGCGTCTTGCTGGCTGATCAGTGACACGGCCTCTCGGCCTCTCGGATACCCCTCGGACCCCCCTCAGACCCCTTCCCAACCCCTCCCTCGTTGTCTCACCGTGTCGGACCCCCCTCAGACCCCCCTCGGACCCCCTCGGACCCCCTCCTTCCCCACCACCACCACCTCTCCCTCATGCACACCCTCTCGGACCCTCGGACCCCCTTCGGACCCCCTCCCACCCCCTCCCACCCCTCCTCCTTCCCCTCCTCCCTCACGCACGGCCTCTAGGCCCCTCAGATACCCCTCGGACCCCCCTTGGACCCCTTCCCGGCCCCTCCCTCGTCATCTCACCATGTCGGACCCCCTTCGGACCCCCTCCCTCCCCTCCTCCCCCTCCTCTCCCTTGCATGTCCCACCTCGGACCTTCGGAACCCGCTCGGACCCCCTCCTGCCCCCTTTCCCCCTCCTCTCCCTCACACACGGCTTCTTGGCCTCTCGGATACCCCTCAGACCCCCTCGGACCCCTTCCTGACCCCTCTCTCGTCGTCTCACCATGTCGGACCCCCCTCGGACCCCCTCAGACCCCCTCCCTCCCCTCCTCCCCCTCCTCTCCCTCGCGCGTCCCACCTCGGACCTTCGGAACCCGCTCGGACCCCCTCCCACCCCCTTTCCCCCCTCCTCTCCCTCACACACGGCCTCTTGGCCTCTCGGATACCCCTCGGACCCCCCTCAGACCCCTTCCCAACCCCTCCCTCATCGTCTCACCGTGTCGGACCCCCCTCGGACCCCCTCGGACCCCCCTCCTTCCCCACCACCACCACCTCTCCCTCGTGCACGCCCTCTCGGACCCTCGGACCCCCTTCGGACCCCCTTGGACCCCCTCCTTTCCCCCCACCACCACCTCTCCCTCATGCACGCCCTCTTGGACCCTCAGATCCCCTTCGGACCACCTCCCGCCCTCTCCCTCTCCCTCTCCCTCTCCTTCTCCCTTGCGCACAACCTCTCAGCCTCTCGGACCCCGCTCGGACCCCCTCCTGCCCCCTCCCTCCCCTCCTGCCCCTCCTCTCCCTCGCGTGTGCCACCTCGGACCCTCGGACCCCACTCGGACCCCACTCGGACCCCTCCCGCCCTCTCCCTCTCCTTCCCCACATCCCTCTCCCTCTCCCTCTCCCTCTCCCCCCCCTTCTCCCTCGCACGTGGCCTCTCGGCCCCTCGGACCCCTCTCGGACCCCCCTCAACCCCCTTCCCGACACCTCCCTCACCCTCTCGCCATGCCGGACCCCACTCCCCCCACCCCCCCTCTCTCGTGTACGCCCTCTCGGCGCGGGCCCTTCTCTCCCCCACCCAAGCCCTCGGCGTCCCCTCACAGCCACCTGCGCCAACCTGCCACCTCCCTGCCACCTCTCCCACCACCACCTTCCTTCCTTTTTGCCCCTCCCTCCCCCTTTTCTCCTCTGATAATTCCGGCTGTGTCACAAGAGTCCTTATTTACCTGTAGTTATTCCTAGATACAAATACATGTATATAGCTTTGAAATAAATATACCCTTTCCAAACTACTTCTGATTGAGACCCCTAAGATAAGCCCTCAAGTCCTCAACTGGCCTGGCTTCTTCCACTCCCTCTAGCTCTGCCAATTCATCCTTCTCTGTCAGCCCTTCAGTAAAATTGATTTCCCTCTTGTACTTTGCCTGGAACTTGAGAATTTGTATAGCCTCCATGATGTTTGGCTTAAGGCGGTTCCTTCTAGCCCTAGCAGTCTCCTTGCTTGCTGAGAAGACACGCTCACAAGGCACTGAGGTAGCTTGAATAGGGATTAAGTCCATGGCCAGTTTAAAGAGTGTTGGGTACTTGGTCTTATGTGCCTGTCATTTCAACTACTGTCAGTGCTCCTCAATAAAATGGACCATTTCCACACACCTTGATACGGTTATGGCCCGCGTTGACCTATTTAGTCGGTAAAATGGGTGGTCTTTGATGAACAGCACAGGGGAAAGAAGCTCATACTCACAGTGACAAGAGAGACTGTGGTGAGAATAGAGCAACGCAGGGTAGCAAGCTTGCAAGTGAGCAGATAGAGGTAACGTCTGATACACCAGAGTGAGAACTGGATCATATTATGAAGAGGGAAACTAACCTGATACACCAGAGTGAGAACTGGGGTATCAGTGCGTACATGGTACTCTACTTATACATGTTTAGAGACAATAGCCTTTGTGCTACAATAGGAGACAAAGGGAGCGTCTTACAATAAGTGAAGTACAATAAGCCCTGTAAACAATAAGTGGGCGAAACAAAGGGAGTGTACTTAGACAATAAGTACAAGGAAAGTAAAGAACAAAGAGTGTATCACAATAAGGATATAACAAAAGAGAATCCTAACGCGTACTACAATAAGTAGTCCTTGTGATACATGATGTCATAGATAAGATAGTAGTCCGAGATTGTAAAGATCATAATCTAATCTACATGTCCTATATATCTAATCTAAAGCAGTCCGTTATCTGCATAAGTCCATTGAGCCGCTAAGTGCGCACAGGTCACTTATCAACAGTCTTCGAGCACACGCGAAGACTTCAGCTGATGGCAAGGGGTTCGCGCTGTGAGAGAAAGTGGAACACGAAACAAAAGCTTGTTACATTCAGAGGCCCCTTTTGAGCCTTATAAGTACTCGTACACTAGCGTAGCACAGAAAGTAGTAAGTATGATGTAACGTATAATGAGACTTGACGCATTACAGTGTCATTTTTACCGTAAAGTACATACCCAAGGCATCAAGCTTGAAACAGTAAGTAAGTAAACAAGATAACATGGCAACACGAAAGTAAACTACGGAGAGACGAGAATAGACCATGAGAAAAGGCCGTACGAGAATGAGAAAACAAAAACACAGCGCTTTAAGCGCATTGAAGAAAATCCACCACACCTGCCAAAACTCAGTAATGTTGGCAACTTCTACTGGCTTTCCTAGATAGCCATCAACTTCAGCTTCTAAGGATTCAGCTTGTGGTTCACTGCTAGCCATTGGGCCAATGCCAAGGTTTGCCAAAGCAGCCAGCATACCACCAGATGATGAGGGGATGGGAGGGGGTACAGTTGAGCCAACAGGGGCACTACTTGGTTTGTATAAAGGCCTAAGCTGCTTAAAGTTTTAGTTTTACAGTGGCTTGATAAAATCAAAAGTACTCACTGCTTGGAGGAGTTTATCCCTTACACTGTCAACAACATGTGATGGGTGATTTTTCTTAAACCAATCAAGCTTGAACACAGGGTTAAGGACTGTCCACATAGCATGAGAAATTATTCAGCTCATTAAGACAGCCACTCACCCATTGAAAGCAGATATGCTGGGACCTCAAATGCCTCATTAGAGTAGTGTTGTGCCTTCTGAATACCTTTTTGAATGATCTCCCCAATATCTAGCCCCTCAGACTCTATGGTAGTCTCCAAATTCTCCAGAGTCTTTATGTACCCTTCATGTAACGCCACCACAGGGGCGTTAAGTACGACGTGTACTTCGAAGTCAACTGTCAAGGGTTCTGGTAGAGCGAGTCGGTTAGGACTCAGTTCGGTGATGAATAAGAGTCATTCTAGCTTCGAGAGCTTATCGACCTTAGTCAGAGTAGACGATGCTCAGGCACGAAGGCGAGCGAGGGACTTAAGCACAAAGGCAAGTCGAAGATGGTTTCGTGAGTACTGATGTGGTATTACACAAGAAGTCAGAACTGCTGTACAAGCCAGTCCGACTACGACCTATATACTAGTACAAGCCCCAAAGAGACAACAACAGGGCAACATAGTAAGTAAACAGATGGCGCCATGAGGGACACATGGGCGCGACAGGTATCGTATGGCGTCAGAGATAAGACGAGGGTCTGGGTCAACTATCAGTGACACGCGGTGGTCAGAGGACCAAGTGGTAGCCAGTGCATGGCGTATAGTAGTCAGTCATGGGTCATCACAGAACGTATCATAGAAGCAGCAATCAATGTATAGTAAAGGCGCAATGCCTATCAGTCAAGAAGGGGATCACAAAGGACGTCAGGTGTGGAAGGAAGTCAAAGATAAGAGGCGAGGCTGTCCATGAAGGCAGATGTGTGAGGGGTCTGGGTGTAGAGTGACGTCGAGGGGAACAATGACAAAGAAAACAAAGATAGAACTGTTCATGACGTACAAGGCGTGCGGGAATAGAGACAAGTCACGTGAAGCAGGGAAAAGAGTTGCAAAGATGTGAATCCATGAATAGAGGGACGCATGGCGTCAACTTCAGGGAAAATGGTAAGAAGTCCCCTTAGCAGTACGTCGCAAGGCAAGAAATTGTAACACTTCAAATGCAGCAACTGTGTTGCAGAGTGTTGGTGTCTTCTCATAAGAGAGTACTTGCTGAAACCAGAAGGGTTTCTGATAAAGGAGTTAATACCAATTAGAAAGGGAAAATATATGCATACCTCAAGAATCCTCCCAAATATTTGAAGAACTTCCCACTCATCCTCAGTTATTGAATCTGGGCCTTCAATCTCCACATAAAACCTATGAATGGCCTAACTCAAATTTAGCATAAGAGCTTATTAAATCCTTTTAAAACATACCTCTTTTAACTCCAATGCCCTCTTGATCATCAAATAGACAGATGACCACCTTGTCTCCACATCACGAATCAATTGTAAGGAGGGCTTGTTCAAGTCCTCTAAAATATTAGAGAACAAGTCACGCCTACGTGATGAGCTGCGAATCTAATACAATATGAGCAAATAAAAAAATAAAAAATAAAAATAAAAATAAAAATACATAAGCAATGGTACTCTGAAGCATTTTGATGTGGACATAACCAGATTGAACAGCTTCATCAACCATCTCCTTGCATGAGAGATTCACAATATGGGCAAAGCACCTAAGAAGTGTTAGCAGAAAAAAAAATACTTAAATAATCTAACACTTACCTAATGTGGCGCTGTTCTGAAGAAAACTCAGTATTAGGATTATGCCTCTTTAACTGAACCTCTAATGCATCCATTATGGTAACATTGTTGGATGCATTGTCTGTTGTTACCCAGCCAATCTTAAAAAAATTAGTTAGATAAATTATTATAAAATAAAATAGATATTACCTTTTTTTCAAGCCCCATCCTAGTAATTATAAAGTAAAGGGACTCAGCTAGCCTTTCCCCAGTGTGGGCTCCAGGAAGATGGAGAAACCCAATAAGTTCAGCTCTAAGGGTTAGTTTTTCCTGAACCAACTCCAGCCAGTGAGCAGTAACAGCCATGTATGGCTTAAGGTCAGGGTCAGACCACATATCTGTGGTAAAAGAGACCTTCCCAAGGCTGCTTTTCTAAATAAAAGTTAACCTTAAGTAATAAGATATAATTTAAAATTACCTGGATATGCTGAGACAAATTGTGAAGTGCCTCTGTATAATTGTCTAAGATGCGCTTGTGCATGGTGGTCCTACCAGGAATACGCAGCTCAGGGCGGAGCAGAAGACAGAGGCGGCGAAACTCTGGTTGCTCTACAACCCTTATAGACTAAAAAAAAGTAAATAAGGAAAAAAATAATAGAAAAAAAAAAGAAAAACCTGATCAGTGGCAACAATAAATTGCACAAGACCATCTAAAAAGTTATCTTGAGTAAAGGGGGGGTGTTCATCAGCTTGGTGCCCCACAGGAAGTCCAGTAGATTTTGCAGTGGCTTCCTCCCCCTCTTTACCTCTCAAGGTAATATTGAGTCTTTGACACTCCTTGACCCAGTCTTCCATATGGTGCTTGAGCAGATGGGATCGCAAAGAACCTGTTGCTGTGGTGCCACGATATGAGTGGACTTTAATAGCTCCATCATTTTGATGAAGTACTCTATAAAATATTTCAGAAATACAATTAAAATAAAATAAAATAAACTCACAAGCAGAAAATACATTGCTTCTTCCCTTCAGAGACCTTAAAAAATCTCAAGGTGTCATCACCTAAGCCAGCTAGCCTAGAACCAGCTTTTTGAGCCCTTTTTGAGTGGTGAGTTGGAGTGGGAGGGTCAGAATTGGGTGCCAGAGGGGCATTGGGACCAGCATCATCCTCCTCGTGCTGAGAGTTGTTTAACCCATCACCAAGGTTAAAATTCTCAGCATCAGATGAGCCATGGCCACCCTATATTAAATTGGTTAAAAAATATTATAAAGTTAATAAATTAAATACTCACTTGATTGGAAGGCTGAGGAGGGCCAGAAGCTGTAAAGGGATCCTCTCCCCTTATATCCTGTCCTGAAGGTCCAGGGGAGCCACCTGGAGCTGCAGAGAAGGGGCTTAGATCAGGTTGCACATTGTGCCTAGAACCTGATGGCTGAGCAGCTGTGGATGAAACTAACCATAATATAAGCCCATGGACACACCACTCAAGCAGAGAGCACATACCATTAAGTTGAAAAGACATCTCCAAAGCCCCACCAGGAAGTTCCCGCTGTTTGCCCTGACTTTTCTTGGTTTTGGGCCTTTTGGGAGTCCTTTTGGGAGTTGAAGGGGCCCTCTTCCTAGATCCAGCCATAGGGGATTGAAGTAAATAGGCAGTGAAAAAAAAAATAAAGTGAAATGGAGTAGATCGGGGGAGATCAGCCAGAGATGAGGAGGGGAGATGTGGAAACTGAGATGAGAGCGCGTGAATGCTCGGTGTACACAGTGGCTGAAAGATTTGTAAGCCTCACTGCCCTGCACGCACGGGATGCCCCTCGCTCCCTTGCAGGCAATGACAAAGACGACCCCCTGCACCCTCAAGGCAGCTGGGATCAAGGCGAAGATGATGGCACCAACCCCAGGCCTTCAAGGCAACGGCAACGACAAGCCCCGGGCCTCAAGGCAACGGCAACGGCGACAGCGATGACAAGCCCCAGGCCTCAAGGCAACGGCGACAACAACACGTCCTGGGCCCCCAAGGCAACGACGACCACAACAAGTCTTTGAAGCTTGGAGTGTGGGGTCGTGTAGAATGTAGCATAATTTGTTGTACATAGATATATTCAATATATTTCTTTTCTTTCATTTACTGTGCTAATACATTTTTTTATCGTACATGTTACAGAGTGTGCACAGTGCGCAGCGGCGGGCAGCGATGGGGAGTGGGGGCAGGAGTGGGGGTAGGCCCGGTAGGGGAGGGCGAGAGGCGGCGTGCAGACCACCGCAGACAGCCAGCCGTCGGCACGCAGCCAGCACAGGTGGCGCAGGCGGTGCGCTGACGGCGAGGGGTGGGCGGCGGGAGCGATGGGGAGTAGGGGCAGGAGCGGGGGTAGGGGTGGGCGAGAGGCGGTGTGCAGACCGCTGCAGACAGCCAGCCATCGGCACGCAGCCAGTGCAGGTGGCGCAGGCAGCGTGCCGACGGCAAGGAGTGGGCGGCGGGGGCGATGGGGAGTGGGGGCAGGAGTGAGGGTAGGGGAGAGCGAGAGGCGGCGTGCAGACAGCCACAGACAGCCAGCCGTCAGCACGCAGCCAGCGCAGGTGGCGCAGGCAGCGCGCCGATGGCGAGGAGTGGGCGGCGGGAGCGATGGGGAGTGGGGGCAGGAGCGAGGGTAGGCGAGGGCGAGAGGCAGCACGCAGACAGCCACAGACAGCCAGCCGTCGGCATGCAGCCAGCGCAGGTGGCGCAGGCAGCGCGCCAACGGCAAGGAGTGGGCGGCGGGGGCGATGGGGAGTGGGGGCAGGAGCGAGGGTAGGGGAGAGCGAGAGGCGGCGTGCAGACCGCTGCAGACAGCCAGCCGTCGGCACGCAGCCAGCGCAGGTGGCGCAGGTGGTGTGCCGACGGCGAGGAGTGGGCGGCGGGAGCGATGGGGAGTGGGGGCAGGAGCGAGGGTAGGCGGGGGCGAGAGGCAGCACGCAGACCGCCACAGACAGCCAACTGTCGGCACGCAGCCAGCGCAGGTGGCGCAGGCGGCATGCAGACGGCAAGCAGTCTGGGCAGACTGCGGCACAGGGGGGAAGGGGCGGCGGTGCAGGCAAGAAGCGTGGGGCCAAGGGATGGGGAGGAGGAGGAGGAGGAGGAGGAGGAGGGAGGGGCAGCGGCAAAATGTTGAATCTTGAGAGTCGAAAGTCGAGAGCTTGAGGCCTCGAGTTTCTGCTTTGAGTCCGCTCATTCCTGGCTCAGGCTGGCTGAGCCAGGCCGATGACCATTTGGGTGACTTGCCCTAATCGAGTCATGGCCCAATCGAGCCATGGCTCAGCCCGGCTCAGCCAGCTTGTGAGCTGAGCTGAGCCGGTTTTGGATTTGAGCCGACCTATCAGCTCGGCTCGGCTCAAGACGGCTCGGCTTGGCTGGCTCAGCCACTTTGAGCCGAGCCGTGGCAACACTACCTCTGCCACTGGCAAAGCCAAATCAGTACCAGCGTGCCGCAATCAGGTCACGAGGATTGATACTTGAAGAGGAAATGCCATATCTCAAGTAAGCTCAGATATAACTCGTAATCAAATCAGAGAAGATCAATGTCGATCAACCCTATGCATTGGGTGTCGCCTCTCTCCGAGGTGTCTGTGACACGCTGTGCTTATATGTGCCCAAGCCGAGAAGCGGAGTTTATAGGACCCTGTGATCGTTGGCAGGTTTGTATTCCTCGAGTCGTTATAGATAATCTATTGGGGGATCGTGCACTCGGTTAGTAATGGCCATAATGATGCAACGTGGTGTCCTTCAGGGACCTTGGGTTTATCGGAGTCGTTATTGGTAGGGTCTTAATTCGCAAACAAAGTCAACAAAAAAAAGGCGCGCGAGTCCTCATCGGTCTCATCTGTCATTCGGCTGATAAGCGTGAACAGAATGTATGCGTCCTGATAATCAAGATGTCTTTCTCTTCTCCGAAAGCTAATGCTGCCTCTTCTCAAGATCTAAGTTGATGTTAGCGCCGATTAATCCAATGAATGTCGCATTATTTGCACATCATGGGTCCACGTGGCAGCTCCGACTCTGTTGGATACTTCAATCCGACAAGGGAGGTGCCTCCAAAAGTGCAGCAGCAAAACCGAATACTGACGAGGGTTCAACGTCAGCTGACCTGACGTCGCACGAACAACATGCATGTTACGTGTGGCTTCCCTTACAGCAGTTAGGGGTGACGGGGCGACGTAAAGAGGTTGTGCTCAACAGCATGCAAACACATCCGAGTCCGTTAGCAGCCATGAGGTCTACCATACTTTCCGCCTTCTCCCACTCATCCGCAACGGGCTGCCCGACCAGTTGCAAGTACAAACGCGGGCTCGGGATGTCTTAGTTACTTAGCTTGCGGCAGAAGCAGAAATACAATACATAATGGCGAGGCCTGGGGTTATCTCTCTGAGCGATTAGATTGTCGGGTTGGTGAAATGTAAGTTCTATGGTTCATTAGCAAGTATGTGCCGCAGCTCGTTAAAGGCCGGCGTCCCGAGACCCATGTCAGTCAACGTCGGAAATGAAGAGACACAAGTCTGGCAGTGAGCACAGGACTCGGATCTCGCCCAGTGATAGCGGGGGACCCATTAGTGTTCCAGCCCGAGTTCGAGTCAGACGCGATGTCGTTGATGCCTGCCAGGCTGGCCGTGACCGCACGGCCAGGTGCTGAGGAAGCGGAAGTCAAGCAGGGATTTGCCGGCCGAGGACGGACGACGCCGAGAGGAGGAAGGAGGAAGGACGCACGGGCATCGAGCAGCTCGTACCGTGGATGGCCTTGAGGCGTCACTGGCAGTGGAGGATCATCTGTGCGCCTGCGCAACCATGTCGGGAAACCGCGACCTGACGGGCTGAACAGATCACAAAGTAAGAATAGGTCGGTCAGGTTATGGCGGCAGCGAACGCACTTGTGGAAGCCGTCATACTGGGTGCTGAGGTCCTTAAGGAGGTGGTTTAACACAACGTTTGGTAGCTCGGGCGATGAACGTGGCTCAGGAAGCCGCTGGATGAGATTCTTTCGCTACAGCCTCAGGGTTAGGCGGTGAGGGATCCGGGGCCGGTGGAACGGGAGTGAAGACGACGAAGGTCCAAGTAGTTCAATTACACGACGTTCGCTGACATGACCGTTTCCAGACTGTTGATGTCAAATCATTCGGGGATAAACGTGACGTCAATAATAATAAAAAAGTCACGCAGCGGCGATAAAAAGATGCGCAAGATGCTCAAGACGAGCGTCGAAAGTACAGTGACTCTGACTCGGTTTTGACATGGCTGAATGCCAGTCGTTAGAAACGCAAACGCAAAGACGCCGGAAACTCACCAAATTTCCCAGCCATCCAACTCTTGCGTAACCCTCAATCCTTTGGCAAAAAGCTCTATGATCTCTTGCAAAAGTATTACGCTCTCTTTTCGCTCAACCACAAGATCCTCGTCATGCAGCCTGGCCCGCGTCACTGCACTGCACCAGCTGACCATCTTCGGATTTTTATACATACGCGCTCAAATACCTCAGCGCTCCGGCAATTCTCGCTGCGCTCGCACAATCCGTGCATGCGCTCACACCGCCAGACGCACTTACACCTGCGATTCGCAAATTGGCTCATGAATTTGTGTACATCCGGGTGTCGGGCCAGAGGTGGTGACTGCTGTTCTCAACGCAATTAGAGAGATGTACCGCCGCCAACCATGGGCAATGGAAGAAGATTTACTTGGCGACCTAATTGCCTATTGGAAGAGCAAGGATAGGGGTGTCGTGAGTGCAGCGCGTGGTTTGTTACAGCTGTACCGTGAGGTCAATCCTGGCATGCTTTAGCGACGCGAGAGGGGAAAGATTGTTAGTATGGGCTTGGCTCAGGACACTCAGCCCGCGCCATGGGTACGCGGAGAAACCCGTAGTGGATATTGAAGGCCTTGTGGTATGTCCTTCTCGTGCCTTTTTTTTTTTTGACTAAAGCGGACTGATCTACGGGGTAGCTACTCGAGGACCATTTAAGGACGATACATGGGGAAGACAAACTACCTAGCGATGGAGAGGAAGACGACGAGAGGGCTCGGGGGGATGGGAATTAGAGTCAGAGTCGTCAGACGATTCATCGGACTAGAGTGGCTGGATCGATGTCGAGAGCGATGGTGGAGATCACCTCAAGGTCAGCGACAGCGAAGACGAGGACAAAAAGAGCAATGGCAAGCTCCCAGAAAATGAAGGGCCTTCCACCGAAGCAAATCGCACCTCAACGCTCGCGATGACGAAGGTTTGTTCTATCTAGCCATCCGCAACTTCCTAACGCACATCTTCTACCTGCAGGTCCTCATTTCGCACTAATCAACGACTTGCGGGTGGAAGCCGCCACCAAGGCAGTCGAGAGCGGGGGTGGTTCTGCTCGCCAAAAGGGTGGCCTCTTCTTCTGGGGCGGACGACACCCCGACTTTCGTCTCGGAAAGTGACATTCTCGGCCTGCGCAAGAAGGCGAAGGCAGACTACGAGGAGCGCGTGGCGTCGATAGCACGCGGCCGCGAGGGTCAGGAAAAGTTCGGCTCGCCGAAGGGCAGGTGCAAGAAGGAGACGCCGAGCACTCGATGAACCGTGAGAAAGCGCGCAACAAGCCGATCATGATGATCTTGGGTAGCAAAGGCGTCAGAGGTAAAAGAAGAAATCCTTGCAGGAGAAGCAGAGATAGTTGCGCGCGCATATCGACAGGGCAAAGAAAGCTCATCATTGAGCGTTTCGTCGAAAAAGACCTACAATAAACTGGGACGGGGATAGATACAGATCTCGTTCGCCTCGCATATGCATGGTAGCTGATCTGCTGTATGCTGCACGGCCCAATGAGGGCGAGACGGGCGGTAGATTACGGTGCAACCTCACACGTCGATGCTGAATCCAAGTTTATTGAAAAGCGCTACGCAGCGGCTTGGCCGACTTGGGCACAAAGTAAAACCCCACAATAATAAGACCTAGGGCTGCGCACCGGCGTCCGTTATACAGCTACAACTGTACCGTCAACGGTATACGGCCGTTTGACCGTTGACACGTTAAGTGAAGTGGGAAATAGGCGAAGAGTAGTGTGAACAAAGGGGCCATAGAAGCAAATATACAAAGACGGAGTGGCACAGAATAACGAGCGTATAAGCCACGGAAAAACCAAGTTGCGGGGATCTCCCGAAGTTGGGGACACCGGGGAGGGGTGGTGTTCGGCGAAAACCGAGTGAAAGACAGTCGCCCAAAAACAGCTCTCCCAGGGTAAGAGGGAAAACCCAGGAGGCGTCGACTCATAAAGAGCTGAAGCCCAAAGGTAGGTGTTGTCAGCATCGCCTGTGACGACGAAGAAAAAGAGGCTAGCAGGCCATATTGGCGATGCGATCAGTAGCAAAAGACCTGAGGCCATTGCTTTGCACCTGCATCACTTTATCCCTTGGCCCGTGTACAAGTTGTGCAACATGTGCCACTGTCACATGTCGTACACCTGGTGGCTAGCAGGTGTGTTCATGCTATTCTATTGTCGTAATGCAGATCTGAATGCTACCCACCACACAATGTAAAGCACTATTGTTATTGGAGCTTTGTCCGCGCTTCAGCAAGAATAGCAGCATGTATTTGGTCCACGCACGACTATAACAGGCTATATTGTGTCCCTTTCTATCCCCTTATCTAAGGAAGCATACGGAGCATCTGCGAATGGCATACCGTTTACCCACTTGGTTGTTTGGATGGAAGCGCAAAAAGTAGTAGCCCACCGCGAGGGTCGAACTCGCAGCCTTCAGATTACAGTGGTATAATCAACACCCGCCTAAGAGTCTGACGCTCTATCCGATTGAGCTAGGCGGGCATTGACATTCGAGTGTAATATGTGAGCTATCATCTGCTTGGCTGCGATGTGCGTCACAGTTGGACGGGCCGACGGAGCCGCTTCGGCTACTTAGCCTTAGCCATGAGAGCGTGACAAGAAAAGGCACTGAATGGGCGTGACTGTCAGAAGAATTGATGCATATTGGTGTTCAGGTCTGATGCAATTGATTCTTGTCCGATTTTCATGAAAACTTTCGGCCTGGACAATACGGTCAGACTTGCGACCATCGCTTCTGGTGAAATGTAGCCTCTTGGGGGGTACATCACGAAGCCTGACACTGACGAGGTCACGGGGTGACAAAAGGAGTCACGGTGTCGGTGCTGCTGGGAAGGGAAAACCACGCAGTAAGTAGATTTTCTGTAGACGTGGGGTATATCCACCACCCGGGAATGCAACAGAAAGCACTGGTATGGTCGGACCGGTTGATATAACCCAAAGGTGTGTCAACCCCAGAAATGGTTTCTGCATCACCGTGGTCATCTTTTTCGACAGTGAGTATGACATGGTTTGTGTTCGAGCAGACGAAGCTGTTTTCGGGGTCCTTTTACATTCCATAACATAAACAACGCCGTCATCTACACTAGCCTAATGACGGTGAGTACGAGACGGATGTGGTTCTCCTTATTCTTTTACCACCTGTAGCTAAAGGGTGGTGACAGACAATCTCCGTCCAAACATGGCGCTGATCTGCCGCTGGGGCTTGCGAGTGTCGCAGGAGGGTTCCAGTATACGAGCGACTTGGGGGGGAGGGGGGAAGGTATGGTGCATGCTTCTTCCCGTGCGCTCGACCGACATGGTTATGGGTCAGTGCACAGGAGTTGATATACCGGATTGCCGATACCCCCGAGGAGTAAATGTGATGCATCGGTGATGCGAGGGGGTATAACTTGTGCTTCTTGTCGCAAGCCCACCATTGTGTGGTGCGTCCACGACAGAGCCGGTGCAACACCAGTGGCATAACAATGAAAAGTTTAGATCACAGGGCCCTATTCAGAGACAGAATAGACAGTATGCAGATGCATCAGTAAAATTACAACCCCTTCCCCTTCCTCTTCTGGGCCCTTCTTCTTTTGGGCCCCTTCTGGAAGTCCTGCTATCCCTTTTCAACAGCTTTTAGATAACTGTCAAAGCTTTCACACCTTCCCGAGTTTCTCGCTCAATATATTGTAGTAATATCATGTTACTAGGTAGCTATTAGACAAAGTCTACAATAACCTCATGTCCCTGCCACCACCCGCCACCGCCATATCACTGCCGCCACCCCGTCGCCGTCGCTACCATCGTCGTCGTCATCACCGTTGCGGGTGCCTTCATCGCTTTGTCATTGTCACTGTCGCGGTCGTGTCGTCGCCACTCATTGCAGCCGCGGTCGTCGTCGCGATTGTGTCCTCGCAGTCGTGTCGTCGTCGTCCCAGTCATCATCGCCTTTGTCACTGCCTCCTCGCGGTCGTCGTCACTTTGTCATTATTGCCATCGCCGCCGCCGCCATCATTATGGTATTGAGGTGGCAGCAATTGGGCACGACAGGGGTCGATGTGGTGGTATGCCGTGAGTGGTGTGGCAGCTGGCCCCGCGACTGGGGGTAGCCTGAATGCACACGGGGGGAGAGGATGGTGGCGGCATTGTGGTTGTCGTTGCGGTGAGAGATGAGATGGAAAGAAAAAGAAAAAAAACTTAACTAAACGGTTTGTGGAGCCAAGCGGGTAGGGCGGCGACGGGGAGGTCAGGTTTACCGTGCACACAAAGCGGGAGTGGTAG
The DNA here is from genome assembly GCA_025769895.1 of Lactarius psammicola. Classification (NCBI taxonomy): domain Eukaryota; kingdom Fungi; phylum Basidiomycota; class Agaricomycetes; order Russulales; family Russulaceae; genus Lactarius; species Lactarius psammicola. The sequence continues at coordinate 125,377 of WTXK01000026.1, read as the reverse complement.
ATATGGGGGGCGAGGTGTATTGGTGGGTACAGCGTGGTGGCCTGTGAGTACATGTGAGAACCTGTGAGTGGGGCCAAGTGAGGGCGGATGCAACGGGTGGCGACATGAGGCGAGATGGTGAGGAAGAAGGGGACAAAGCCAGTGTTTTCGTGGTCCCTTCATTGTAGTCGCAGTCGTTGCCGTTGTCTGCCGTCATCACACGCTCAACGACGGCGAGAAGACGGCGAGCGTGACGAAGCCTAGCTGGGTGTAGCCAGTTGGTGTAGAGGCGTGGTGGAGTTTGTGTAGATTTTCACTAAGTCGCGACGTTTGTTGATTGGCTGGTCGTGGGAAACGTTTTCACGTTCCGCTTGACTGACAAAACCCTTCGTTCACTCCCCCCTGACCGCAACCGTCCATCGCCTCACCGTTGCGTCCCCCCTCACACACCTTGTGGGTACACACGAGCCAGCCCGCCACAGAGTCTACGCCTCCCCTCATGTGTACACAGGCCACCCTGCTGTAACTGCTAACACATCTCCCTCTACCCCTCCCGCTTTCATGCACCCAAGCTCCTTGCCGCCGTACCCACTTACAAACCATTTAGAGGAGTATTTTTTTCTTTTACTTTTTCGCATCTCATCTCGACCGGCAGGACATTGGCGGTCATAACACTGCCGCCGTCCCCTCACGTGCACGCAGGCCACCCCCGCTTGCTAGCCGCCAGACCACTCGCGTCACCCTACCGCATCGACCCCGTCGCCCATGCAACCCACCGACCCCGTCGTGCCCAACCGCCGTCCACATCATCAAAACTGGTCGTAAGTCCGAACCCCGCCGCCCCTTGCACCTCGCTAACTCGCAGATGTTGCTCTTTTACAAACCAGTGTGCGCATACCGCAAGTGCTCACATCGCTGACGGTGCCACACAAACCCAAAAAAAGGTGAGTATCAGTACATTCGGTCTCACATCGCGCTGATCAATTGCACTCTTACATAGCTGCCCTGGGACCCATTGTCAACACCATCACCAAGACGATATGACGACGACAACGACGAAGACGAAAGTAGTGACAACGCAATTGCGGGGCGACGAAGACGATCATGACCACAACGGGGGCGGGGACGGCTGCAATGAGTGGCGACCACGATGAACTAACGATAATGAAGGCGGCCGCGACGGTGACGACACGATGACGATGGGAGCGACGGCGGGTTTAGCTTAGACCATCCTGTACCTACATTGCTTGTCTACTCGATAGTGTAATAATGATATGTTGTCCTTTGCAATGTCTCTTAAGGCCGTCAGGACCTGGAAGGTGCCCAATGTTCCAGAAGAATCCCACCCTTCTAGCAGGGCTTTGACAGGTGTTGAACCCTTCTCGCAGAGCTTCAAAAGGTGTTAGCCCTTCCAGCAGCCCTTTGAAAGATTTAGGCCATGCCTTCCAAAAGAGGCAACGCTTCCCGGCTTCCGGAGCTTTTGCCCCTGCCGGCAGCCACGGAAGGGCCGAAAAGCCGGCCTGTAATTTTACTGATGTGACTACGCGTTGATGAACGCCTTTGAGCCAAAAGTCAACTGCGAGGGTTACGATCAGAAAAGACTGAGGGCAGAACATGATGCATAATCCTGATATATGTTCAATGAGGTCCCCGCCGACCTGGTCTTCCGTTGAGTTCGTTGTCGTCTTCGACTTTCCTGCTCAAAGTCAATGTGCACCTCCTGGGCTCGACTTCACCAAGTTCGAATCGAGAGGTCGGCCCTCGGGTCACAATGGCGTCCCGTGGCTCGACCGGGGCGTACGTAATGAGTATGTCTCAATTCTGAGGGGCGCCTTCATTGGTTCCTGTCGTCGACACACACTATGGCTCACAAAGTCGGAGATGCCACATAAATCGGCTGCTCGCCCCTCTGGCGAAGTTCAGGACCGAACGTTGACACCTCGATTCCAGATGGTGAGACCATTATTAAATCGGTACGAATGTACTACCTATCGTTACGTATGTGGCCTAAAGCAAATAGATTTTTTCTTTTACTTTCTTTTTTTCGTCTACGTGTATGCCCGTCTCCTAATTACTACGATAGATATGTGTCGGGTCGGTTCAGTACAATGTACGAGGTCATAAAATGATATCAGGAAACTGGTTCGGGACATTCTCCCACTTGCTGAGATTGTGCGCGAGTCTTTCCTGGAACTCCTTTCCCTTGTTAATAAAGGTTACAGGGAGACCTACATTCCGGCGAGCAGCGATGAACTTCTCCACAGATGCCACTGGTTTGTTCTCCAAGTAGAGCAACTCAAGGGCCGGCAACACTTCGGCAGCCCTCACCCCGGTGACATTTTTGAGTACAAGAATAACGCGATCCGAAATCCTGTCCTCTACACTCAGCGCCCTCACAGCGATGAATGGGTGGAGGAGTTCTAGCCACGGGATACCGTTGCCTAGCTCGCCATATCTTGGGAACCCTGAACTGATAGAGAGGCGGTCCACGTTGGAGAGAATAGGACAAATTTGGCTGAGCACCTGACTTATCCCTTCGTCCCGGATGGAAAAGTTTAAACGATGACTGACCCCCATGACCAAGTTTGATGATGACGGCGAAGGGTCGAATGTGTAGGTCCGCGCACCTAAACCAGAGTTTTTCTGATCGATTGATGAACTTGCAAATCTGAGGAATTTGAAAATTATCGTCATTCCAGCACTTTATTCTTAAGCAGTCGAGTTGAGGAGTGTCGATTTGCGCCACGAAATCCTCCAAATATTCGAAAAGACCGCGGAAGTAAAAGCGGGTGAGAGCAGGAAGGACAGTCCGTGTGATAGGAGGTAGGATTCGATTAGGGCGGGAAACCGAAATCTCCCATCGGAATTCGAAAGCAAGATATTTGAGCCTGGGCAACACGGCCAGACTTGCGACCATCGCCTCTGGTGAAATGTAACCGGTCGGAGGTATATCGCGAAGATCGACATCGACCGAGGTCACGGGCCGACAAAAAAAGTGTTGGTGCTACCGGGAAGGAAATGCCTTCTAAGTAGATTTTCTGTAAACGTGGGGCACATCCACCTATGAATGCACCAAGAAGGACTAGCGTGGGCCAACATGATCTTGATTGAAGAGAAAGGCGTGTCAACGCCGGAAATGGCTCCTGCATCACCGTGGCAATCTTTACCAACAGTGGGCCTGGTACACAAAGGTCGACAACGCGTACACGATCGGGGTGCTCCAGTGCCGCAAGGATGTTATCTTCGTCGCTGTCCTCGAAACAGCCACGAAAGGAAATGACAATGGGAAGGGCTGGAAGGTATCCTAGATTTTTCCTGGCAGGTGTCCCGTATGTGCAGAGGAGTTGCAGATTGAGATACTGTGACGACGCAAATATGACATGTCTCCATGTCCGGCATACGTGCGCTAGTCTGTGCCATTTCCATGGGAAGTACGTTATTCGGCCAACTTCATGACTTCGGTAATGATCAAATATTTCTAGTAGGACATCGTCTGGGAGAACATCGATCATCGCTGTAGGTCTGTATGAAGACTAGCTGTGAATGGCGAGTGAATTGGTATATCATTAAGGCAAGCGAACGAAGGCACTGGCAATAGACGCACCTGGGAGAGCCCAATGACGGGCACTGTGAAACTTGGCACGGGGAGGGGACGATTGCTCGTCGAATATTGAAGTTGAAACGGGTGCTCTTATAACCCTTATGAGTTGTAATACGGTGGGGTGCTCTACTTGTTGGCTACTAGCAGTGTGGTAAGGTGAGTACTGAGTACTAGTGAGTAGCTGCTAGTACGTGCGAAGTTCAAGATCGAGCAGATCGATATGATCATCATGATATCCATTTTAGCAGAATCCTTATCTTGTCCCGCATGGCCCGAGCGGGGCGTTAGAAGTATGCCTCAACTCTGAGGGACGCCCTCATTTCTTGCTCCTCGGCACACCGCTCACAAGGCCGTAGACGTCGCATAAATCGGTAGCCCGCCCCTCCGTGCGTGACATCGCGAATCAAGATGGCAAGTCCATTGTTATATCAGTACCAATGTACCACCTATTGTAATGTGTGTAGCCCGAAGTAAATACCAGGTTATAAAAGAGTAGGCATCCGGTATGAGACATTAACTTATTCGGTGACACTGGGCTCGAGTCTTTCCCGGAACTCCCTTTCCTTATCAATGAAGGTTACAGGGCGGCCCATGTTCCGGCGAGCAGCGACAAACTCCTCCACAGATGCCACCGACTGGTTCTCTAAGCAAAGCAATTCAAGGATTGGCAACACTTCGGCGGCCCTTGACCCGATGACATATCCGAGTGCTTGAGCAACGCCCCACGAAAGCCTTTCCTGTACACTCAGCGCCTTCACAGCGGTAAATGGGCGGAGGACTTCCAGCCATAGGGGACTGAGGCGCAGTATATTATGTTCTAAGGCACTGATGGAGAGGCGGTCCACGTCGGAGAGCATACCACAAATTTGGCTGAACACCTGACTTATCTCTCCGCGGGTGGAAAGTGTAAACAATGACTCTCCCCAAAGTTCGATGATGGCGGTGCGGCGTGTAATGCCTAGGTCCGCGTGCCTAAACCGGGATAGCTGAAGTTTTTCTGATCGATCGATGAACCTGCAAAGTTGAGGGATTTGAAAACCAACATCTTCGTCTTCATCCTCGTCCAAGTAACCTATTCCTAAGCGGTTGAGCTGAGGAGCGTCGATCTGCACCACGAAATCCTCCAAGTATTCGCGAAGACCGTCGAAGTGAAAGCGAGTGAGAGAGGGAAGGACAGCCCGTTGGGTGATGGGAGGTAGGCGTATTCGATTAGGGTAGGAAGTCCCCAATCGGAATCCAAAGGTAAGATATTTGAGCCAGGGCAACATGGCCAGACTTGCGACCATCGCCTCCGGTGAAATGTAACCAGCATCGGGTATATCGCGAAGGTCGACATCGATGAGGTCACGGGCCGACATAAGAAGTGTTGGTGCCGCTGGAAAGGGAATGCCATCTAAGTAGATTTTCTGTAATTGTGGGGTACATCCACCCAGGAATGCGTCAGGAAGGATCGGCATAGGCTCGACTTTTGATTCAAGCCGAAGGTGGATCAACGCCGGAAATGGCTTCTGCGTCACTGTGGCCATCTTTTCCGACAGTGAGCACGGCACATTAAGCTTGAGAGCGTGTACTCGATCGGGATGCTCCAGTGCCACAATGATGCTATCTTCATCACTGTTCTCGATATAGCCGGGAAAGTGAATAACTATGGGAAGGGCCGGAAGGTGTCCTAGATTTTTCCTGACGGGTGTCCCGTATGTGCAGAGGAGTTCCAGGTTGAGATAGCGTGACGACGTAAACATGATGTCTCTCCATGTTCGGCATACATGCGCGAGTCTGTGCCATTTCCATGGGAGGAGACTCGAAGTGGTAACTTCATCCATTCGACAAAGGTCAAATATCTCTAGAAGGACATTGTCTGGGAGAACGTCTATCATCGTTGTCGGTCTGTACGGAGATTAGCGACAAGTGCCAAGTCAGTTGGTCTCATAAGGGGCAAATGAAGTCACGGGAAATAGACACACCTGTGGTGATAGAGTCGGCTTGAAGACCGGGATAACTTGGCTTAGCGGCAGCGTAGAGAGTAGCGGAGACATTCCGCTTCCGCCCGTTGCCCTTGATCTCCAAACAGATGTGATTACATCAGCGACCATTTTAGGAGTCCTTACCCACAGAAACGAAAATAATTCTAATCTACGTACGGCCTCATGACTCATCAGACTGCCTTTCGGCAAGGATGTGTGATGAACACCGACTATGAGTACTATGAGTTCTGGGAGTTGTTGGTGTTGGGCGATAGAGTGGCGATAGAGTGGCATATCGCGTGTTGCTTATGGGCTTCCCTTACGGCAATTGGGGGTGATGGGGCGATGTAAGAAGTTGTACTCAACGGCAATCCGAGTCTGTTAGCACGAGGTTTACCATACTTTCCGCCTACCCCTCATGCGCCGCCGGCTGGTTGCAAAGTACAAACCCGGGGTATCATAGTCGCTTAACTTGCGGCAGAAGTGGAAGATGCGCAGCAGCAATGGCCTGACGTTGTCTCTGTGATCGGTTAGATTGTTGGGTTTGGGGAATGTAAGCTCTACAATTCATTAGCAAGTGTGTGCTGAAGTTCGCTAAAGGCCAGCGTCCTGAGACCCATGTCAGTCAATGTCAGCACTGGACTCGGATCTCGCCCAGCGATAGAGGGGAACCTATAGGTATTGCAGCCCTAATTCGGGCCAGACGTGATGTCGTTGAGGTGGGTGGCAATAGATCCAGGTACCGAGGAAGCCGAGCACGGATCCGAGGAAGTCGTTAGGGAGCAAGTAGTCATTCAGGCAGAGAGATCACGCCTGCCACGCTCTGTATGTTGGCAGTCAGCTGGGTGCTCGAGGATGGACAACGCCAAGAGGAGGGGGGAGGAAAGACGCACTGGCGCCGAGCAGCTCGTACCGTGGATGACATCAAGGCGCCGTAGAAAACCGTTACGAACTTGCGCGCCTGTGCAGGCGATACCGGAGAACGCAGTCGTTAAATCTGCGTTACGGCTGTGAGTATCATAATGATAGAGATTGCCCTACTTTTCTATCCGGCGAGCACGAAGCGGCCACGCAGAAGCGCAATGCAACTGCCGCACGCCTCAGAGTGTATAGCACGAAAACGTTCCTCTGAACCTTAGGCCTTAGCCTTCGCCTACCAACTTCAGATACACCTGAATCCGAATCGGGCGTAATGTCCATTCGGGCATTTCAGTGAGCAGGCCATAGATTACAAGAGAAGTCTATCATTTTTGAGTAGTCACAAAATGCAATCACAGACGTATCGATCCAACAAACTGCCGTTCAGCGTCCCATTAGGCGTACAAGTCGTCATCCTGCGTGTCATCGGCAAAGGCTGCATTCCCACCACTCGGTGCCGCACCGGAGGTGCCTCCTGGTGTCCCCGAGCCTTGTGGGAACTGGAAAGAAGTACCGAAAGACCGTGACTGTTGTAAGTTCTGCCAGGGGATGAACCGCAGTCAGTGTCTCAAACCTTCCGGAGAGGCCGGAGGCTTACCTGAGCAAACATCTCATACCGCCGAATATCCCCATCCGAGACAGAACGACGCGCGTATTTCATCGCCTCCTCGAAGTGCTCTCTTGTAATAACTGGCACGGGATCCTCCTCATCTTCCTCCATATTGGCGTCATCGGCATCCTCTTTGTCCTTCCGCTCACGCGCCTTGCGAATGTCTGCCTCGATGCTCTCGTGGATAGCCAATTTAGCTGCACGTTGACATATCTCCGTCAAGTCTGCACCAGAGAAACCATGGGTGTTCTTTGCTAAGAAGGAGAGGTCGACGTCGGGTGCCACAGGCGATTTTCGGAGTGCAGCCTGCAAGATAGACAACCGCGACTTCTCATCTGGCAGAGGAATGTAAATGAGCTGGTCCAGACGTCCTGGACGCAAAAGCGCAGGGTCGATCTGGTCTGGACGATTCGTCGCGCCGATGATGAATACGTTTTTCTTTGCGTTCATGCCGTCCATTTCCGTGAGTATTTGGTTCAAGGACACGATCACCAGCACCGCCAGCGTCGCCGGACGAGCCACCACGCGCCTTAGCAATCGAGTCAAGCTCATCAAAGAACATGACACAGGGCGCCGCCGCGCGTGCCTTGTCAAAGACGTCGCGAACATTCGCCTCGGATTCACCAAACCACATTGTTAGCAGCTCGGGTCCCTGAATTGGGTGTCAGTCATCATCGCATACAGTGGATGGGTCGAGTCGGACCTTAATCGAGATAAAGTTCGCCTGTGTTTCGCTTGCGATGGCCTTGGCAAGCATGGTCTTACCAGTACCGGGAGGGCCATAGAACAAGACACCTTTTGAAGGTTGCATACCATACTTGAGGAATTTGTCCGGGTGCTCGACTGGGTACTGCACAGTCTCCTGGAGCTCCTGCTTGACTTTCTCGAGGCCACCAATATCGTCCCACGACACTTGGGGGATCTCGACAACGGTCTCCCGGAGGGCAGAAGGATTGGACGCGCCAAGCGCGAAGCGGAAGTTATCCATAGTAACGCCGAGCGAGTCGAGCACCTCAGCGTCAATGGTGTCCTCATCCAAATCAATTAGATCCATTTTCTCACGGATCTGCTGCATGGCAGCCTCTGAGCAAAGAGAAGCGATATCAGATCCAACGTAGCCGTGCGTGTCGGCTGCGATCTATGGGAACTGGATCAACAATACTCCTTACTTCGAGATATCACACCATACCTGTTCGAGGTCGACGTCATCTCCGAGCTTCATATTTTTTGTATGAATGCGAAGGATCTCCAGACGGCCAGTCGGATCAGGGATGCCGATGTCGACTTCGCGGTCGAAGCGCCCAAACCGACGGAGAGCAGGATCAATAGAATTAGGGTCGGTTGGTTGCGGCCATCACTACAACATTTGAAGCGCGCTTTGAGACCGTCCATCAGTGTCAATAGTTGTGACACGACACGGCGTTCGACTTCGCCATTGGTCTACCAGTATATTAGTGACGCCAAGGAAATAGCGGGTTGCAAAAGCTGACCTTTTCACGTTTGGGCGCAATGGAGTCGATTTCGTCAATGAAAATAATCGCGGGCGAATTCTTTTCAGCTTCTTCAAACGCTTTTCGAAGGTTGCTCTCAGACTCGCCAGCCATTTTGGACATGATTTCGGGACCGTTGATGAGGAAGAAGAACGCGCCGGTTTCATTTGCAACGGCGCGGGCCATAAGTGTTTTTCCCGTACCAGGAGGGCCCATACATGAGAATACCACGAGGAGGCTTGATTCCGATAGACTTGAAGAGTTGCGGATGGCGCAGAGGAAGCTCGACCAGTTCGCGAATCTGGGCCATTTGCTTGCGCACACCGCCAATGTCATCGTAACCAACTTCGTTGAGATTGGACTCTTCATCCTCCCGCTTAACGGGATCACCCTCTGAACTTGCTATGAGAATGTCAAGAAGGAAGGCTTCGGAAATGCTTACCAGTGAAGATGACGGTGTCCTGTGCAACTATACAGTATTCCGCTGGATCTGTCTCCATCACCTTGAATTCGACCGTCCGCATGCCGCCACGGACGAGGAAGGTGTCGCCTTTGCGAACAGGACGATAAGCTACAGAACAGCGTGATAAGAATTCAAGTGCAGCCATTATGCGATTATAAATGCGCACCCTCAAGGAAATAAGGCTTGATGTACACATCGAAATATTGCCACTCAAACCCTCAACAGAGTCGTCGAATGGCAGAATATGTACGCGCTTTCCATATTTAATGTCAAGACATTGGTGGACATTGACAAGGTCGCCAAGCTTGACGCGAAGATTGTTACGCGCAACCTTGTTCACTTGTATGCGACCTTCTTCAACATCGTCGGAACTCAGGCAGATGAGGACAGTATCCCGTCGCTTCTTGCCACTGAAGCGACATGTAAGGCAAGAAGTGGGATACTAAGGGACTCATCAACAGACCGGACAATGATAGTGTCCCCGCGAAACAGCTGAAGTGTTTCCATCGTAGCGGGGTTGAGTGTGGCGACTGGAAACCTGTTAGAGAGTACAACAGCAGGTACACTAGACTACACACCCGAGTTATCATCGGATGTAGCTTCATCGACAATCAAACGATTGGGCCTACGCCGTGGGGTTAGAGGAAGTATGACGCGTCCGAAAAATGGCTCTTACGATTTCTTCGGCCGGAGGATAGCGGTAGAAGTATCATTGGGACCTGGGCCAGGGGGATCGCCACTTGGATTAGCCATGGAGAGCGATAAAGTGATGAAAAAATCAGAAAAGTAAAGGCGAAGTTGTCACACAAGTTGACTTTATAGTCGGTGGACAAAGGGGGACGCGCGGCCCTGAGTACGGGCGTCGTCTATTGACCGTGAGAATTCTGGTACATGTAACTGGGATGTTCTCGACTGTTCTTCGTTACATTTCCTCGTCTGCGAAAGGGTCCTCCACGGGAAAATCTCCCAGTCTTACCTTGTCCGGCCGCACAAATACACCAAATTTGGGTGCGCATGTAAAGTATCGCTTCCCCTGGACCGACCCGTCGTTCTTTCCCATTGGTTCATCGTACTCAACACCAACCCACACTCCCCCTGCACCTCCAAAGTCTGTTTGACCAACAAAGCGCACAGTACCACGCTTGTGTAAACCCGGTTCGGTAGACTCAACCTCGCATCGTGACCCGATCGGAATGCTGACATCGATAGCGGGAGAAGGAGTCGGCTCGGTCTTCTCTGCGAAGCGACCCACTTTGTGACGTTGCTTGTAGGCGAGGACAGAGTCTATGTGGACTAACATTGAGACATTTGAAGTCATCCAATTTGTTGATAGCACACCTTGTCGAACCGCATACTGTTCGTCGGAAAGCTCAAACTTTTCAACCCCACTGAGATCTGTTAGTTGACCAGTAAAAGTCGTCGATGGATTGGTGTCCACCACCTAGGTATAATATTAGCCTTTTGCAGAGAGAGCCCAAACACTGTGCTCTCACTTTGAGTACCTGAAAATCCGCGGGACTATAGAAGCCAAGTGGTCGTTGATCGTCGTCGAGAACTCTGGTGGGTTGGATGTCCGTATCATCGTTGTAGATCGCCAGCTGCTGATTTCCTACGGGAATGCCGGTGATACTCTCGAGTTTACACTTCAAAAAGAACGTTAGATCCCTAGCATTTGTATTTCAAGATCGTATCCAAGACCTTCAGCTGGGAGATGGGGAGTTGAAGATCAAACCGACGCTCTGACCGAGTGTCGGGGGATGAGACGAAGAGAGTGACTAGACTCGACATGGTTTGCAAGGGCGAGTTCGGCCACATGGTCATCGTGCGTCCTGGTGTGCGCTTTTGCAAGCGAGGGTGACGTCATTTGAGATAGTGGGCGGGCACTCAGGCGGCACTCCAACAATCGAGCCGCCCAGGAATTAGTTTTCAGCAACTTGTTCATGACGATGAGCCCGATGGTTACGGTGAATCGGATGGACCGATGAGATGGTGCATTTTTTATATTTGACTCGGAGGTGTTGCGTTTGCTTTATAGGCCCCACAACCTTTACCGTTTGTCCGTAGTCCGATGTCACCGTAATGTCCCTGTTATTACGCGCACTGCTGGATTATTCGTTAAATCGTACAACGTGTGTCCACCCGCCAAGCATCCTCACGGCCAACGCTTAGCCGGGTCTGTGATTTGCGTCCCGCCGGAAGGCCGCCCGGACACACACGAGAAACTTGGTGCGATCGACTGCACCCGATACCGCTGCAACTGCTACAACCACCACCACCACCACAGCTGCCACAACCACTCACCCATGGAGGAGCGCCCATTCTTCACCAGTTCCAATCGCACAATTTCCGCTTCCTTGCTCAAGGACCGCCTTTCGAAGCTCTCGGTCACACCCTTACGACCCGTGGCTGCACTGCAAGCACATGTGGAGTGCGTCCATTCCTGCACGTCATGTCAGCCTTTCCTTAAGCACTCACTCCTAAATCGGCTCTCTGCGTGCAGCTTTGTCCCAGCGAGCATTCCTCGAGTGCGCAGGCTGCAAACAGTCGCAGTGGCACTATGGACCAGCATGATACCGATTTGCTTTTCCTTCACGCTCTTCCTCCTGTACGTGCACTTTATCATGAAGATCGACTGCCGTTGATATTCGGCGGTGGTGATGCTGGCGGTATACAGTTCCTACCCGCCTCTGTGGCCTTTCGTGATCGTTTACATGGTATGGATCCACATGGACTCGGCACCTGAGCGCGGAGGGCGAGTGTCGCCGTGGTTCCGAAGCGTTCGCTTTTGGAAATTTTTTGCTGAGTACTATCCCGCATCGTATGTTTCTTTCACTCTCCATCTAGTTCATTGAGCCTGATCCCCCTCCCCTTACCCTGAAATCAAGTTATAAGAAGGTAAACTCAGCGTTCGCGTCCACTTGTATGCAACTTGAGCGTTTTTCAGGAGTGCGATCTCCCGGCAGATAGGCCGTATGTATTTGGTTATCACCCTCATGGTGTGTCTTCGTCTCTATGATGCACGTATATTCTCACTGACTCGCCTGTCTCTGTTGCCAGGCATCATCAGCATGTAAACTTCTTCCCGTTTCCATTTACTCGGTTTTGCTAAGCCAATTCCGCGAAGGGGTGCAATGTGCAACTTTGGCAGCGACTCCACCAGCTTCTCAATAGGCTTCCCTGGCGTGCGCCCACACCTCCTTACGCTGACGTCCAATTTTACGATCCCCTTCTATCGCGAGATCCTACTTTTTTTAGGCGTGTGCTCTGTATCAAAGCGATCCTGCGAGAGGATCCTGCGAAAAGGGAACGGCTCGGCGATTACGATTGTCGTCGGTGGTGCAGCGGAAAGTTTGAGCGCCCACCCGGGAACAGCCGACTTGACGCTGAGGAGAAGGTGCGTACTATGCTCAGTACTGGTCGACGCGGAGCAGACTGGTGTGTTCTCAGATTGGGGTTCATCAAGCTTGCAATTCGGGAGGGGTATGTCTCACTTCATCGCGGACGTATTCCGTGCTAATGTTGACTTACGTAGCGCGGATCTCGTGCCGGTGTTTTCGTTTGGCGAGAATGATGTGCGTCCGCCGTCCCCACCACTGACTTTATTCGGCCTGAGATGGAGCGATACTAGATCTACCAGCAAATGCCAAACGAAAAGGGTACAACTTTATACAAGATCCAGAAAAAATTCCAAAATGTTTTTGGTTTCACCCTTCCATTATTCCATGGGCGCGGAATACTCAATTGCGAGTCATTTCAGCCATCTCACCGCACCTTACCGATCTGACACCATCACAGATAATTGGGGCTTGCTTCCGTACCGCAGGCGAATCATCGCCGTTAGTAAGTCGCGGATCGCTTCTATTCTTTATGTCAAAGAAGGGGTACTGATTTCGGCTGATAGTTGGTCGCCCAGTCCATGTTCAAAAGATGAACAATCCGACCGTTGAACATATCAGAGAGGTGCAGGAGGCGTATATAGCGGAGCTTATGCGGTGCGTGACATGCGTTCTGTCATTTGGAGGATCCTGATCGCATGGTGCTCGAAGGATCTGGAACACATACAAGGATGAATTTGCACGCACGCGGCGCAGGGAGCTGAGCATCATCGACTGAAGCGAGCCCGGCGTCGCAGTGGCGAGTGCGAGTGCGAGAAAATACGTATGCTGCCTTTCACGAACACATCCATTGGGTTTTATTTTTCACGCGCTGCACTTTCCTTGTTCGATCGCTCCATTTTTCCAATCATTCGGCCACGTTGTAAATGCTGTGGTAGAGTTAGCGTACTGTACGAACAAACAATAGGTGTGAAGGCCAGCAAGAAAGCAAAAAATGACCATTGAGAAAATATATCATGGCATCTCTATCGTCTACTTCATGCGTGCGATGATGGGGGCCCAGATTTTGTCGCCAGGGTCACACTTGGCGAGCTTGTCGTAGTCGTACCACGTCAACACGCTCTTCAAGTCTGCAACGACCGCGCGCTGCTCGTAGGAATAGGCGCTGGCAGATAGCAGGAACTGCGTGCGCGAATTCTTGGAGTCAGGTTCCGGTGCAGGTTTGCTGGCGACCAGTAGCTACTCCCGTGAGTCACAGTCCCCTGGGCGGAGAGGCGAGGGAATTAGGGCTCACAGTATCGGGGAAACGTACGGGTCGACGGTATTTGATCTCCATAGACTTTAGAATGAAGGCTATTCCCTGCGGCCTGAGAAACGTTTCTGCTCGGGCAGGCCCGCCGAGATCGTGACCCACGGACATTACCCAGCGTATGCGGCTAGATTCGAAGAAGCGAACTGCCAAAGTACAGACGGGGTCACGGTGAACTAGGTGGACAAAAATAGAAATGAATGCGCACGGTAATTGACATTGTTGACGTGTCTAGATACGGGTGAGCAAGAGGGGTGATAGACCTGGGTGAGTCACCTACTGAAACGCGTCATGGTCTCCCCATGTTATGGGCTGTTCCCAGAAGCTAGCTGGATCGAATCCACGGTCTACAAGGTATTTGCGGGCCTCTTCCGCTGCGGACAGCGCAGTCGTGGGTTGCTCGTCTGGAGAGGCAGGTCCTTGGGAACCTTTTTCAATGTAGAATGGAGATGTAGGATCGCGGAAGGCCGCCTGTAGATGCTAAGAAAGTGTCAAGGAAGAAAAAGAGGGAGAGGTGGCGTTGACCTGCACGTATCGACGATAGTCTCCTTTGGGGATAGAGGAAAGTCTTCAGGGTTGACCTCGCCACCTTCTGAGTCGACAACATCATTCGGTTCTGGGCCAGTCCAGGGCCGAGGATAATTATTGGATTACGTGAATGGTGCGAAGCAATGACAAAACGGGCGAGTATAGATTCCACGAGTTGAGTTTCTTTCTCTTCCAACCACTACAGTCCAGGAGACTTTTACACCTTCTACTAGCGGCCGGTTCGCTCTTATTTTAACTTTGTTCCATTCTTTAGGCTTTCGTCCTGCTTTCTGTTGTTTTGCCTTTTTCTTGACTTGCTCGCTTGCCACTCGCTCGATCATGGTTGCGCTCTCGCCTAGGTTCACTTTCTTGGCTACGCTCTGTACCCTTACCGCCATCTCTATGGCTCCTTTCTCCGAAGCGGCAGTCTTGCAGTTACGCACATCTCACCCTCCCTCGGCGGAGGTGGCGTCGACTTACGTCCACACCCGCCCCAGAGCTGCTACTCACGATCACTACACTTCGTCTACGGACTCTCGTGTGGGTCCTCAAGAAGAGGATAAGATATATGCTCCTCTTCTTTCTATTCCAGAATCTGCCGATGTTCCTTCGAAGAATAAGACAGACTTGAGTGAAGGCTCCAGTAGCTCAGGCAGTAAAAGCGACCACAAATCCCTATCCGATGGCGACTCGCATGGGGAAGAAAATGTCTCAGAAGGCGACGAAAGCAAGCACGCTTCACATGGTGATCAAGGTTCAGTTTCTAAGAAAGAAAAAGCGAAGGACAAAGTAGGGTGTTCCTTAGCCTCGGCATGCACTGCCCTCATTTCCTGAACAGGGTCGTCGCTGGAACCTGCAGGATCCTATGAATCAACTCAAGGACTTTCTCGGTGACAAAGTTTTGGGTGGTAAGCATGACATGCGAACCAAACATTGTCATCATTTGCAGACGTCTGTCGTATAGGTCATTATATCCGCTCACCGGACCATCACCATCACCACCACCATCATCATCATCATCATGGCCACCGTCGTCGCAGCCGGATGAATTGGGTCGGCTCTGGGGACAATGAGCATATTGTTTATCCCCGCGCACCCCATCGCCACCACAGTTCTCACGAAAAGGTTATCGTTTCCGGGAGTCACGACCACGTTCGTGTCGGACGTGCCCCACACTATTACCACCACCACCATCATCATGATCACCACCACGACGGACACGAGAGAGTGATTGTTTCGGGCGATAATGACCACGTCCGTGTCTCCCGCTCGCCTCATCATCACCACCACCATAACGACGGAAAGGTTGTTGTTTCTGGGGATGGTGACCATGTCCACGTCCACCGGTCCGTGTTTATTGCCGGGGAGCAGGGCCAATCGTACATTGTGCCACATGTTGCAAAGCGCGCCACTGCACAAGAGTCGTTCAGTCTAACCTCACTTGGCAGGCGGAATGGTGATATAGATGGTGCTCCTGGGCGTATCGATATAATAGTACGTGCGGCTGTTGATAGGACCACCTCCTGACTTTGTCTAAATTCCTTGTAGAGCCCCACAGCTGATTCCATTGACGGGAAGCGTATCGCCTCCCTTGTTCTCGCGTCGTCCAATTCTACGTCGGACAACTCCACCCTCAGCCCGGAATTCGTTCTCAACGCTTCGGAGACGAATAGTACCCAGATGTACCTCCTTCCGACGTACGACTCGTCCTCCAATTCCAACTCTATGTTCGCCTCCGATGAGATGGGTGTGACGATTCGATTGGCGATGTTCGATATGGCTTCGGCGAGCACCTCTCCGTTCTGTGCTACCTTCGACCCCAACCCACCTGCACCAGCGCCGCTTACAGCCGAGGAGTGCACCGATGATCCAGTTGGCGAACACCAGAGTCAGTTGTTCGCATTCAACCGGGCTACTGGAGTCGTGAGGCCAATGTGGTTCAATGGCCAAAATGATGGGACGGAACCAGAGAAAGGTGATTGTTCTGGAGATGCACCTCCTACCCCTCAAGATGCGTCCCTGGTGGGTGCGACCGAGGCGGATATCAATAACGCGACCTCGACTCCGAGCACTGCCCCGACCACGACAGGCAACTCGACTGTTCTCGTAGCGGATACTCCCCAGGCAGCTCCCTCAAACTCATCTAGAAGTAGCATCTCAGGTGTAAAGAAAGTAGCTTTGGTGTTCGTGGCTGCCGATCCAGAAGTACTGGACACTTCAACGAACACAACGACTAGTTCCGTTTTGGCAACTTCAACCGGGGCAGGTGCCAGTGACAACGTCATTTCCACGGCAAATGGTTTTTCTACGACTATGATGGCAAGCACATCTTCTGGCTCTCTTGCTGCGGCTTCTCCGACCGTGCTGGCGTCTGCTTCTGGCTCGAGTTCTGTGTCGGCATCGGCTCTCCCTTCTAGTGTCTCTAACGCTGCAATCTCTGCGCCAGTCTCAACTGGCACGTCCGGATCAGTTCCTTCCTCGGCAATGGCGGCGGCCTCTGGATCAAATTCGACTCCCACGACAGTGCTAGGCGTGCAAGTTGTTCCTACGACAGAGGGCAATGCTCCTTCGACGCCGAGCGCGAGCATGACACCTGTCATGACACCAGTCAGCACGCAGCCCTATGAGTGGATGTTCAAACCTAATTCGCGAACGTAATCAACATGTGACATTTAGCTGGGCAGACTCTTTGTGTGGAGGCGTCCTGGACGCCCGAGCATAGATTGACACTTGGTTGCGAGCCCTTCCATCGCCTCGGTGTGAGGCCTTCTTATTGTTTGGTGTACCTAGGACATTCTGTCTTGTCTAGGTCAGGTCCGACTGCACGTCATGTGTGCAGGGTTCATATCGATGTATATATATTTTCCTTCCATTCCCGATTTTCGTACGTGAACGGTATCTTGTGAAAAAGACACATTTCTCCGATTTCGGACACTTGAGGTAAAGAGAGTAATTCTTGGAAAATGTCACTCAACCCAGCATCGCCGCAATCGATTTCGCTAAGAGGAAGACACGGTCCCCACATTTTGGAGGTTGTAATACGTGATTGGATATGTTGGGTAGTGAGCAGCGCCGCGGATGATTTAGGGATGGTAAGATCTTCCTTTTTTGGGATCAGCATTGATGGTAAGATCATCACCCTCTCAGATCAGTAACTTGAATGTTGGTCGGCAGGATACGAATTCAGGCAGGCTACGTCCTCGTTGCACAACTTGTGAGGTTCACACGTCGGGACCCCAAAAGACTGTAGCCGTAAAGGTAGGGCCTGAATCTTCCAATATGCTAGCTACTGCGCACGACAAACGAGAAGCACCGCACTCGAATTGTCCAAAATTTATGACGAGACGATGAGGGGACGTCAATGAAAAAAGGGCCGGTTCGAGGTTTTAACTGTGTGACGAAAGGTGCGGCGTTCCGGGGTCCCCAGGGCGGTTGATGCACGCAGCCACGCCGCAGCAGTTCTGCGGACCAACGGGCGCCTGACGATACACAATCTAAGCGGGCAGGGTAATTCCGTTCCTCCAACGGTCTTGACTCCAAACCGCACTTTATATCCCCAAGTCCCCAGGTCGTACAACACCCAGGTACCTCTCCATCGCTCCACCTCTGTATTCAAATCGTCTGTTTCTTGTACCCAAGTATACCTGCCTGTGCCCTCTGCAACACTCTGTACTACAATATACCATGCAGTCGAAGACACAACAATCTCAGTCTGGTGTGCCCGCCACGCGCCAGTACGGCACTTCCGGAAGGGCCGTCAAGGTCATCGCCAATACCTTTGCAATCAAAACGCTCCCCACGCAGACTATTTTTCACTACGACGGTGAGTTTTTCCGCTCGGGCCGGTCAATGATCTGGCTCAGTATATGACATACGCTCATACGCGGACCCTCGGATGCGTCACCCCGGTCGCAGTTGGTACGTAGGGACTTTCTCGTTGCGTTGAAGTCTGCACTATGCACTTAACGTCGCGGTACAGTCATCGCCCCTGTTTCTGAAAGCCGTTCTGGCGATGTCGGCCTCCCTAGTCGCCGCTGCCATGAGATTGTTCACCAGATGCAGAACATCACGGCCCCGGCGGTGTTCAACCCCCGCGCATTTTTCGATGGCAAGAAAAACTTGTTTTCAGTTGGGCCGCTGAAGATGCAAGGGACCGCGGCAGAGGTGAGCCTGATGATTGATTATTATGTGTCACAAAACACGAGGGAGCTCACGCGACTCGCTTCTCACACAAAGTTCGTGGTCAGCATGAGCGACAGGCCTCAGCCACCAGGGAGCACACGTGGCCAATTCCGCGTCAGGCTGACGAAAGTGAATGACATGTAAGGGTTTATGTGGACTTTTGTGTACTCCGTGTCGCGCCGACCCGACTTTTGCGCATTTCAGAAACATCAGCCAGCGCGCCAACGACATTCTTACCGGCGGCTCAGATGTCAGCCAAATTGCCGTGACGTTCCTTCAGATCGTGATGCGCCAGGCCCCGATGCTGTGAGGGCAATCGTAGTCCATCGTTCGTATGCCTTCCTGCCTAACGTTGCATTTTGTGGCCAGGAAAACGAACACGTACAATAGCCGCTCAGTGTTCACTTCGGAAAAGAAAAAACCACTGAGTGGCGGTTTCAACTTGTGGAACGGCTTCTTCCAGTAAGATCTCCAAATCACCCTCTCGGTTCGTTTCTCACGAATGTTCCTCCACGCCGCAGGAGTGTGCGGCCCACGACGCACGGGCTCGTCGTCAATGTCGATGTCTCACATGCCGTTATGTACGACTATTCCTACCCCTTTTTTACTTTCGTATCTCAATGCTTACCCAATTAGTTATGAGGAGATGCCAGTTCTTGATTGGGCATGCGCATTCCTCTCCAAATTCTCCTCCCGTCGCCAAAGAATCCAGCCTCATGACTTGGAGCGGCTAAGTCCAGAAGACCTCAAACTTCTTAAGACCACTCTCAAAGGAGTTCGTGTCACAGTTTCCGTGCCTGCCGGCGGTCGTCGCCCTGCGCGTCCGATCAAGGATCTTCATCTCAACGCCGGGAATTACGCTTTCATGAAGGGCGAGGAAGAGACTACGATCAAGGTTTGTTCCGTTATCAGGTTGAAGAAACTACTGTACGACACGCTTCTAGGACTATTACAACGAGAAATACGGCTTCAGACTTCGGTTCCCAAGATTGTTTGGCATCGTCGTCAACGTCCAAAATAAAACGATTGTCCCCGTGGAGATCTGCACGATTGTTGGCGGGCAGATGTACAAGAAAGTGCTCATGCCGGAGCAAATGTCGGAGGTTTTGCAGCATGCTGCCAAAAATCCGCGTGAGCGGATCGAGGCGATCGAGCGAGGGGTCCAAGGCGATGTGAGCTTTCTTTCGCACTCTTGGTTTTTTTTTTTCTTGAATCCAGTCCCAACGGCCCGCGTAGTTCCTCGACTACAAGAACTCTCCCTTTTTCTCCCAGATCGGTATGCAAGTTGACGTCCGTCCAATGGAAACCGCCGCGCGTCTGCTTCAGCCCCCCGATATACAATACAACGGTTCCATAGCAGACCTCTCTGTACAGGCGGAGAGAGTGAGCCTCAGTTGAGACCGTCGACGCATTCGTCGTCTGACAAAAAAAAAATAGCAAACGGGTACTCACGGCGTTTGGAACGTAGTGAGACGGCAGTTCTTTAAGCCTGCGCCTCGTAGCTTGTGGACGGTAGTTTCATTCGCCCTGCAAAATTTCCCCTTGGGGGACGTCGAGCAGTCTGTCATGAGGCTCAAGCAATGCTGCGAGAAGCTGGGTGAGCAACTACTAGATTTGTCGCTCCGAGTGTACGTCTGATGTCGTCACCAGGGATGGGTAAGCCCTCATTTGTCCGAGACTCTTCTCAACATTGATTTCGTCAAGCTGCTGAGGTTGTTGGTGGTCGAGTGGCGTCTGCGGCCGGCGGTGTTGAGAGGGTGAGCGTCCTCTGATATGGTATGCGTGATGCTAAAATGTCGTCCACTGATAGGCCCTGGAAGAAGCCTTGGCACAACTAGAGGGCAAAATCAGTCAGCTTGGTCTCAAGCAAAGACCTCCGTGTCTCGTTCTTGTTGTCCTTCCTGATAGTGCCGCCGCTCAAAGGAAGGCAGTTAAAGCCTGGGGTGATGTCACAAGACAAGTGGCCACCCAATGTGTGGTAAGTGTTTGTCCCTTCCGCATGGGTGACGCATCTGAAAAAGTATTTAGAGAACCATGAAGTTTAGAAATCCTAACGACCAATACTGTAACAACGTTGCCTTGAAGTGGGAGTTTTTCTACTCAAATTAACAAAATTATTAACAATCTAATACAGGGTCAATGTAAAACTAGGTGGAATCAACTCCTACCCTGTCAACCAGATATATAATGGCCTGAACAAGGAGCCTACAATGATAGTGGGTGAGTATTTAATCCACAATCTCAGAGGTATCTACTGACCAGTCATTATTAGGTGCCGACGTTACTCACCCAGGCCCAGGCGTACGGGACCGGCCGTCCATCGCGAGCCTCGTGTCTTCGTTCGATCATACATTCAGCCGCTATGCGGCATTTACTAAAGTACAGGCTCCTCGTATGGAGGTGATTGAAGAGCTGGAAGATATGTTCTTCGTCAGTAAATGTTGACCCCTTGAATTGCCGACGGTTCCTTATCGTTTTAACTAGACCGCACTGCGTTATTTCCTGCATGTCAACCGTGTTAGCCCCAGGAGGGTGATTTTCTACCGTGATGGAGTGTCGGACGGAGAATTTCAGACAGTCGAGGAAATCGAGATCAAAGCTCTCTCAGGTGAGGAGTTAGCTAATTACTTGGGATAACCACGACCCGGATATTGTTTTTAGATGCATGGGATAGGTTTGCAGAGCTCCCTGAGGCTGGCATCCCCAAAGGCATTCCTGTGCCTCTTCTTTTCATTGTTGTGGGAAAAAGGTGAAATCACAATTTGCGTCTTGGCTACGATTAACTGTGAAATTAGGCATCATCTGAGATTCTTCCAAGGAGCTGGGCCAAAGTGATGTTTTTGCTCTTCCTTGTTTGCCTTCTCTGACATCATCTTCAGTATCAAAGACAAAACGGGAAATATATATGGCGGCCTCGTGGTTGACAAAGACGTTGCAAACCCACACAAGATGGATTTCTATTTGCAGAGTCACCCCGGTCTCAAAGGAAGTAAGTGTCTTACGTCTTAGTATCGTGGGCTGTTAACTTTGTGCCCCAACAGCAAGTCGGCCAAGTCACTACGTAGTACTTTACAATAAACTTGGATTCAGCATCGACATGTGGGTTTGCACCGTAGTAATTTACCGCCCGTCTCGCTCTTATCGGGCCGTGCAGCATACAGCAAATCAGCTATTTCCTGTGCCACGCGTATGCGAGATGCACGAGATCTGTATCTATCCCTGCCCCAGTTTATTGTAGGTCCTTTTTTTGCCAAGATCAACGTACTGATATGGCACTGAGTTCCATCATTTTCAGACGCTGATGTAAGGACGTTCATATCCCAAAGCCGATGCTCGCATTAATCCCCCCGATAATCAGATCGTCTGCTCTCGCGCCGGTTTTTACCTCGATGAGAGTTTGGGGTACTCCGATTTTGGGGGAAGTGGTCCCGGTTTTGATCTTGCGGTGTGGCGGAAAGGCTTCAATGCACCCGGCCCCCAAAACATGTATTTTATCTAGAGGTGAGTGGAGAAGTGGGACCCTAAGTAGTCAGCTCTT
This sequence comes from Lactarius psammicola, assembly GCA_025769895.1. NCBI lineage: Eukaryota > Fungi > Basidiomycota > Agaricomycetes > Russulales > Russulaceae > Lactarius > Lactarius psammicola. The sequence continues at coordinate 103,460 of WTXK01000026.1, read as the reverse complement.
GGGTCAGCTCGTCGCCCGTTTGAGATCGCTATCCGAAGAGTGTAGGTTAGGCACGTCGAGTCTTGAACTATCTGTCTAGAAATATCTGTTGCTCAATTACGCCGATAACGCTGCTAGATGTCAAGGAGACACTGAGTCGGAGCGTCACTGTCGGTGATGCGACTGCAAGTACGACTGCGATAACGACAAAAAGCACCCGGGAGCACACGGGCCGAGATTTAGTACAGACAGATAACTTGATCGGTCTTTGATCGGTTTGTGAAGGTCGTAAAGCTACTAGTACAAGACATGGCAGGCCAGCCCATTCTTCCTCCTGTGTCGGACATCTACACATCCAGAGACACCTCTCGGGATGGCCCCTTAGCACTAGCCTTCGCTACACTCTTTGAACCGTCACCCGCTCTCTTCGAGTTCCTTGTACCCTCTGTTGTTGCCACCATCGCAGCAGCCGCGAATCCTGAGAGTCAGATCCCACGCCGCTCCTACAACGCGCTCATAGACACCGCGATACGCGAGCTCGAGGGATGGCCGCATGGCCAGAAAGCGAGCTTCCTCGGAGGACATCCGCGGATTGGGGAGATCAAAGGGCTATCTGCGCTGAGCGCGAGCGAGCAAGCCGCCCACGCGACACCGCCCGAAGTCCTGGCACGGCTCGTGATCCTGAACGAGGAATACGAGCGCAGATATCCGGGCTTGCGATACATCACGTTTGTGAATGGGCGGAGCAGGAAGATGATCATGCTGGAGATGGAGGAGAAGCTTGGGATAGTGGATGATTCGTGGGTGAAGGGGGACAGCAAGGAGGTGTACGAGGTTGGAAGCGGGGAGTGGGGGTCGGAGGCCAGGAAGGCATTGGAGGATATTGGGCACATAGCTAAAAGCAGACTGGCGACTTTGGAGGTCGACGGGGATCAGGAAGTGGAGGACTAAAAATCTTGGCCGCTGGTCGAGCATGTAGGTACATTTGCGTTGGCATTGCTATGGAGTGGTTTGTTACATGCCAGTGCCAGCGCCCGGTGGGAAGTCCATAGCATCATGTAGGCTTATTTAATTGTATTTGACATTATCGCTCACCGACGAAGGGTCAATGTGTTGAGGTCCTTTCGGTTACAGGTGATTTTAAAAATTTCCCTGCCAGAGATGAGATCCTGTTTTTGTTTTGGTAGGGTAGGGGAACTTTTAAAATCACTTGTAACCGAATCATGATGGACCCTTGAGAGTTTAATCTGGTCATCTAGGCTCACTTGGCACGGTCACATTTTCTATGTGCATTCCTTAACGAAATCCTGTGGTATTTAGCATATATGAACTAGGCTATTATATCTATGTCTAACCCGAGTTTCAAGCTAATTGGGGGAGAATTGCACCCACAAATTGGGGATCAGTTGCAAATTAGACCTACATTACAGCTTCCAAAGCAAGTGGATCATGCATGCATCAGAATTTCAGAATTTCATCCATATCCTATATAGGTAACCCCCATCGTCAACAAGCCGCATCAATCGTATGGTGAACGCGTACCAGCTTTGCTAGACTACTAAGCACCGGATCCTGGAAATTGTCGAGTTCCCCGTCAAATCCATCTCCGCCACGATTAGCAAGCATTTTTTTCTGGTAGCGTGTGTATTTGTGCAGCTCGAGAGCGTTATCATGCATTTGGAGACTAGAAAACGAGACGGTGACACCAACACATAAGCGCTCGTGAGACCGCGTATAGCAGACCGACGTACTTGATGTGCAACATCAAGGCCCGGTATGATGGGCAACTGTGAGTTTCTGATGGGCATGTCAGATCAAAACTAAACAACCGCCTGTTGAATGCACGAACTCAGGTAATTGCACACAATCGTGGTGAGTGAGCCGTTCGGGCCATCCCATGCGCGCTGCAAGTCCGAGCAGGCAGATAGAGAGAGCTACCGGGGGACATGAGACTACCATACGCCTACAAAACACATGGAATAAGTAACACTCACCACAGTAGGGTACGGTTTGTCATCGCGGTCGCACCAACCATCACAGACAAAAAGGCGTTCTGGAGAAGCACTTCGAGGTAGTGACAGGAACATCGAGCGCTCCCGTGGCCGCCGAGTCTTGTGTGATTCCGCTGCAAGAGACGATTCGCGCTGATCCACAGAGCGACCTCCGCCGGCCCCATCATCGACTCGTAAGGGCAGGCGCGCCGATAGATCACCTGGCTCCTGCAAATCCGTAATTTTGGCAAGCGATGGAAATGGCTGACCGGGGGATGTTGAATTGGCGAAGTACGCCGCCTGGCGGCGCACTAACTGGACGTCAGTCTATCGTACAATAGCGCCATGTGAATGCAAACCATTTTTATTCTGCATAGTTGGCGCACGACGCGTGCCCTTGGATTGCCATGGCACGTAAACACTATTGCAATGGTGATGGGGAAGGTCGAGCAGGGTTCCAGAATGGTTGGTGTCAAGGACGGCCTGCACAATAGTTAAGATGCGGGATAAGACGACAGGGAAGGAACTATGCACCAGGAGAGAGCAGCCAATCGGAAGGGGAACAAGGATATCGTTAAGTTCCTGTACGTGTGTCAGCGAACGCGCAACGCCTCTGGCGTATATTGGAGCAGAATCTGACATTATCGAGGATGAACTGCTCGTCGCTTGTGATGATCGCTTGTGGAGGCCCACATCAGGATGAGCATTTCTCGATAGGGAAGTGAACGCACTTTCGTCTTGTCCGTCCTCCTCTTGGAGATCATCGGTAGCTAATCTCTGGTCGGAATGACCTGAATCTGCCCTGGAAGTTTAGGTGCTGGAACGTGTCAAGAAGATGTCGCCTCACAAAGGAAAACGAAAGTATCGCCTGGCGCGGCTACAGAAACCAGCCGCTTCAACTCGCGAATCTATGTCGCGTCATGATGATAATCGTCCACCTATTGCAACTTGTTGCCACTTACCATGTTAACGCGAGTAGGGTGGGAGAGGTCTGGGAGGTCGGGGTCGTCTTTCAGCACAGTAATGTCTTCCAAGCGATATCCATAGGTGTCTGGGAAGAGGACTCTTGTTGAAGGAAGGTCCGAGCGAGGGGTATGACCACATACCGGTGAGGAGTTGTGCAAAGCGATCTACATCCTCGTGAGGACCATCCAAGGCTGGCCAAGTATTGTGGTCTCCACTATAGGAGATGCCGACAAGAAGCGCTTGTCGCTTCGACCTCGGGTACTCAATCTTGTGGGAGAGGTAGCTCAACCTCCTGATCAACGCGTCCACCCAAGCGCTCTTCAAGAGGCCATCTTCACCTTCGACCTTTTGTCTGAGAAACGACAGACACTGATGTAGCTCTTCATGGGAATGCTCGACCACCGACGCAGACGATCCCCGGGGCTCCGGAGGCGGGTCGGCCGGTAGACTGTCCTGAATGGCCCTCGCCAAAACTTCTAGCGTCTTTGAAGCTTCACGTCCGAGTGTCCTCGGAGAGGATGTTTCCTGACGAGCGAGCGTGGCCAGGCCATCAAGCATCACGAGCAAATTCGCGAGCTCTGTTAGTACAGGGCTGACGGGGGGAAGGCGAGGCGACAAGAACGGGCTCAGTGCCTTTCGTAAAAAGGTCAATTCTCCTTCTGACACCGGCGTATTCCTAGATCGATGGCGAATGTCCTTCACAATTTTTGTGGCGAGTAGCGAGCTGATACAGAGGACCATAACTCGAGTGTTGGCGTCCCCATCTGCCGAAAGGAGATCCATGTCGTTCGGATCGGCGAATAGCCTCGGAAGGTGTTCGGGAATAGGTCTCTTACGAGGGTCAGAGTTACAATATGCTTTTGCATAAGACCAGATCGCGGCGAGGAAAACACGTTGACGACGTTTGCGAACATCGAGATCCAGAGTAGACTTCCCTGGAAGACATGCCTTGAAGAACTTGTGCAGACGAGGGACTAGTGAGGACTCGCTTCCACTTGAAGGGGCCATCAGATCGAGCACGTTGTCAATGGATGTGTCGGAGACATCATATAAGTCAAAAAGAGTGGGGACGTGAGCAATAAAAGCTTCGAACTCATTGTCCTCATGGAGTTCGGCAAGTGTCAAAGTCAGTACTTCCTTGCTCATCGATGGCGCTGCACTGATCGCACTGGACACGATATTACGTGGCACACCATCTCCATGCGTCGTCAACTGTACTTCCTTATCAGGGCCGCGAACATGCGGAGGTGACTTGGGATGGGGGTACGAAGCTGCATGCTGTACGAGCCTGGTGTCGATGCCTTCAAGTAATTTGACCAGTGAATTCAACGCGTCACTTCTCATGAGGCCGCCAAGGTGGGTGTCTGCGCCACATTGTTCGGACAGCGTCAGACAACGCTCGAGTAATCCGTGAGCACGTTTGAGAACTGATAGGTCTGGTAACTGGTGTTCCGTGGGGGGAAGAAGAGAAATGCTATTGACGACGTCTTTAGCCAAGATAACCATCGTGTCGAGAACCTCGTGGCCAAGTGTCTCGCCAGCAGGCATGAGCACTTGAGCGATTTTTTCCAATTCGTTCAGCATTAAGTGTAGGTTCGTAAGTTGCGTTGGTCTGTGACCAGCCAGGTCAAGTCGCCATAATGGGCCCAGTGCCTTCTTGAGGAACACAATTTCTCCTTCCGAAACTTGGGGATTTTCTGTTTGGCCACGAATCTCCTCCATAAGTCTTGCAGCAAGGAGCGAACCCATACATAGCAACACAACTTTGGTGCGAAGGTCGTTGTTTGCAAAAAGAGTGTTCATCTCGTTTTGATCGGCGAAAAGTGCTCGGAAATACTTGGGCATGGGGGTCCCTTTCGAGTCGGGCAGGTTATAAGCCTTCGTATAGCACCAGATAGCTGTGAGGCATATGTTGAGACGGTTCTTGTTGACACTGGGATCTACGCCAAACGTGGTTGGTAGACATGTCTTCAGAAGGACACCAAGTCGAACTGCAAGGACGGAATCGCCACCGCTCGAGGGAGAGTCCATGAGGTCGAGCATCGTCTGCAACGCTTCGGGGACTACGCGTGAGTCGAAAAATCCTGGGATACACAAAACATAATCTTCGACCTCCTTGTCCTCAACGAGCTTCGAAAGTGTCCAGATCAGCGCTTCTCTGTCCACCGATGACGAGACGTCGATCGCATTCGACACAACACGTCGATGTAATCCCTCGCTGAACCAGTATTTATGGGTCGCGATCTGTTTCACCAGTTTCTCTCTGTCCAAAGGTGGTGCGATACTCGTGGAAGCCCCGCTGTAAATCCGTTCCCATAGTCCCTGCGAGTGCCGAAGGAAGACATCGAGGCTAGTTACGAATGCGTTCGTAAAAGCCAATGCGATGACGGCTAGCATCTGCGACAGCCTCCAGAGTAAAGTGGTGAACGGAGTGCTGTAGGGACAACTGAAGATAATGTTTGGGATGATCGTCATAGCCGTGTATACGGATACAAACAGTCCAACCCATCCGATGAAGACCCAAGCTACGGTTTGGTTGAACAGGAGGAAGAAGTCGACAAGACCAGCAAAGAAAAGAAATACGGATGTATGAAGCAACATCGGGATGGCCTCTACTGCTTGCCTCATGCGAAAATGTTCCATCCCGGTGAACAGGAAGGTGCGTACTCGTGCACGGTTATGTGGTAAATCATAATGGTATGACAACGCCATATATCGTCGAGTCCACTGCTGGATCAGCGTCGCGAGAAGTGCACAAGTTATGCTAATAGCTAGGCTGAGAAGCCATAGGATGTTAACCCGGATGGCCGAAGGCAGGTTGGGTGGGGAGTTACTGAGGGGAGGTGGCGTAGGCAAGACGGTGCCGTTCGAGATGCCAACGAGTTGTTGTGACATTTGGGTAAGCAGAATGACAGTCTGGTCACCTGAATCGACCGACAATTTCCTATAGCTTTCGATGACGAATGCTGCAACGGTCGCAGAGAACAGACCGGTCTGTTGAAAACGTCAAATTAAAGATAGACGAACAGCTTGAAACTTGAAGTGACGAACAAACACAAGAACGCCGTCGGTGTCGCTTTTCCAGCGGTCAGTTATCTCTCGGTCGTGCTTCTCAGAGTGAGTGAGAGATAGAGTCCACATTTGTCTCGAGGGATCCCCGAATATTTCCCCTTGAGAAGTAAGACATGTCAAGAGCCCGCCTAACTTCCCAATAAAAGCAAATTACCTGGGCCGTAATTCACGCGCTGGGAACTAGTGGTATTTCCTGGAAGAGGATTGAACACTTCAGAGACGTCACGAGAACAAGGCGCCACTAACCCGGGGTCTGGGAAGTGTTCTGTCCCGCGGAAGGTGCTTGTCTACGGGCACTCGCGGGATCTGGATGCGCCGTGAGAAACGTCAGTGTTAAAAGACAAATTCGCATACCTTCTTGTTCAGTATTCTGTACCTGCGAAACGAGTGGCGTAGGACGAACAGACCCTAGCATACGTATGTTGGTACATAAATCCGGTATTGTTGGTATCAACCCACCTCCATGTTCAATCGTACCGTGCGGCGTTCCGACACTTACGAGACCCGAGAGAAAAGGGCCAAGAGCTGAACGACAAACCGAAGTCAGCAGGCGAATGATAATGGGGCTGGTTCACAGCCGGACCTTGGTCCACGCTTGTACGTCTTATAGATCCCAGACGTTCTCCGGTTTGCTGCCCACCAGTAGTTGGACCTAGGAAACGAAGAATGAGCGACTCAACCAATAGCGCTAGAATATTGTGAACATACTAGGTATGCCCACATCGGAACGTCGCTCTGATACCTGCCGCTCAAGGTCAACATCGGGGTTAGGAAGGGACATAGCAGGGATGAGTCGTAATTGGACGGAAATGGGCAGGAGGGTCTTTTCCTGGGGTTTTGGGAGAAACAACAAAGCCACAACCTGTTTGTGGTTCGCGCGCCAGTTTCTGGATCACGATCCGACTGACTGATACATTGAAGTCGGTCATTTGAAATTAACCTCAGGCTGATGTAGGTAAGCAATCAGTGCAGCGGAGGGCACAATGGGCTTGTGAAGCCTACATTGCTTGTCTCGTACCACTACCATCTCCCCTAGAGTTCTGGTGCTCTGGTCTAGGGGCGTTCCATCTGGGGGTCGTGGTCTCTACAGGCTGCAGGGACACAATTTGACACTTTGAGGGCATCGCCGCAATTGCGTGATACTGTAGTCTCTCATTTCTGCCTTCCTCATCACGGGCAATGTCGACACCACCTACCCCTGGGCTTTCCCCCTTGACTCTACCCCTGGGTTCTGGCCCTCAACTCTGAGCCCCGGCCAAGCTGTGGCCCTTAACTCTACCCTAGGCTTTAGCATTTATCAACACCACTGCGGCGTCTACCTGCTAGGTCGACCCCTCCTGGATTTTCCCCCTTACCCTGGGAGAGCTGTTTTTGGGCGACTGTCTTTCAATCGGTTTTCGCCGAAAACCACCCCTCCCCGATATCCTCAACTTTGGGAGATCCGGTCCTTCCGTAGCTTATACCACCCACCCTTTTGTGCCGACTCCGTCTTTGTACGCTTGCTTCTATGACCTCTTTGTTCATCCGTTTCCAGACTGCTCTTCGCCTATTTCCCACTTCACTATACCCGATTTCTTAGCAGCGGTGTGTTCCGTATTAACCTGTCCACCGTCAAACGGCCGTATAACCACCCGTACCACACTGTCAAGCATCTCAGCAAGTGGATATACGGACGGCATACGGTCATGCCGTATTCCGTTGACTACCGTGTAGGGTACGGTACGGCCGTGGCCATATAACGTCCGGCGGTGCGTAGCCCTAGGTCATAGTATCGTGGGCTATTACTTTGTGCCCCAATTGTGCCCCAATAGCATACCGGCCAAGCCATTGCGTAGTGCTTTCAATAAACTTAGATTTAGCGTCGACATGTAAGTTCGCACCGTAATCTACCGTCTGTCTCGTTCTTATCAGGCCGCATAGCATTCAGCAGATCAGCTGCCATGCATATGCGAGGCGCACGAGATCTGTATCTATCCCCGCGCCAGTTTTTATCCCATTTATTGTAGGTCTTTTTTTGGCCAAGATCTATGTACTGATATGGCGCTGAGCTCCGCCATTTTCAGCGCCATTTTCAGATGCTGATGTAAGGATGCCCATATCCCCAAAGCCGATGCTCGCATTAAACCCCCCGATAATCAGATCGTCTACCTCTGCGCCCGGTTTTTACCTCAGTGAGAGTTTGGGGTACTCCGATTTTGGGGGAAGTGGTCCCGGATTTGATCTTGCGGTGTGACGGAAAGGCTTCAATGCCCCCGGCCCCCCAAAAGATGTGTTTTGTCTCAAGGTGGGTGGGGGTTCACTGGAGAACCCGTACCCCTAGCAGTCAGTGCGTCGCCCGTCTGAAGGATGGCTATCCGAAGAGTGTAGGTTAGGCACGTCGAGTCTTGAACTTTCTCTATAGAAAGAGTTGTTGTACTCAATTACGCCGAGGACGCTGCTAGATGTCAAGGAAACACTTGAGTCGGAGCGTCATCGTCGGTGATACGACTGTGATACGACAAAATGCTTCCGGGAGCGCACGGGCCGGGATGTAGTAAAAACCAGGGTGGTGTGGTGCCCGACCGACCGCCCGCACTTTGATCGGTTTTTGAAAGTCGCAAAGCTACAAAGCTATAAGACATGGCAGGACAGCCCATTCTTCCTCCTGTGTCGGACATCTACGCATCCAGAGACACCTCTCGGGATGGTCCCTTAGCACTTGCCTTCGCTACGCTCTTTGAACCGTCACCCGCTCTCTTCGAGTTCCTCGTACCCTCTGTTGTTGCCACCATCACAGCGTCCGCGAATCCTGGGAGTCAGATTCCACGCCGCTCCTACAACGCTCTCATAGACACCGCGATACGCGAGCTCGAGGGATGGCCGCACGGCCAGAAAGCGAGCTTCCTCGGAGGACATCCGCGAATTGGGGAGATCAAAGGGCTATCTGCGCTGAGCGCGAGCGAGCAAGCCGCCCATGCGACACCCCCCGAGGTCCTGGCACGCCTGGTGGTCCTGAACGAGGAATACGAGCGCAGATATCCGGGCTTGCGATACATCACGTTTGTGAATGGGCGGAGCAGGAAGATGATCATGCTGGAGATGGAGGAGAAACTTGGGATAATAGAGGATTCGTGGGTGAAGGGGGATAGCAAGGAGGTGTACGAGGTCGGAAGCGTTGAGTGGGCATCGGAGGCCAGGAGGGCATTGCAGGACGTTGGGGACATAGCCAAAAGCAGATTGGCGGCGCTGAAGGTCGACGGGGATCAGGAAGTTGAGGACTAAAAGCAGTCAAGTCTCGAGCATGTAGGTACATTGGCGTTGGCATTGGCTATGGAGTCTCTCATTACAGCTCAGCGCTCAGGTCGTAGCTCAGGCTCAGGTCTGGCTCCGGTATAGGCCAGGTCCGTACCCGGAGGAGCGGTATAGAGATTACGAGTTCCGGAATAAACCGTGACAACCGCATGCGCCACACAGCCACAGCTCCGAGTCGCCCTGAGTTCCAACAAGTGTAATAGAGGTGATGGTCCTGGGTCCCCAGGAGATCTCATTTGTACGAAATTTCACTAGATGCAAGACACTCGAGCACGGAAGGCCCCTTGGGACGTGGGGAAGTGAGAGGGTGAGTGTTGGCGAGTGGTGGCTGTCAGTAAACTAGCGCCCAGGTCGGTACCTGGGTCGACCGCGGTCGATCGCTTGCGGAACCGATGTTCACACGCGCATCTTATCAGACGTCAACGACTTGAATTTTTTTTTTCCATTTAACTTCTTAATAGCCCCGTGTTCCGGTGAGAAAGATGGTCCTTGATCTCCCCTTCCTCCGAGTCGGTGCTGGGGTCGTCTTGTCCTCTTCTTTTTACTTGCGTCGTCCACCTAGCAAGCAGCGATGACTACCTTCCCGTCTACCGTACAGTCCCAGCCTCCCTACATTCCTGACGACAAAAAGTCGGTTACCGAGGAGTCTGTTTCTCCCCTTGCCGATGATCGAGTTGTTGCTCGCCCGAAGATCGACTATTCTTCTGTCGAGGCCTTCTGCAGCAGCTCCTGGCGGCGTTTCGCGAGTATATGGACGAGGCGTTTCGTTTTGTCTCTGCTGGCTGGCCAAGTCGTCTCGCTATGCATTACATGCACGAACGTCACCACCGAGGAGCTGACCATGCGGAACTGGGCTTTGCCTACCACGCAGACCTTCTTCTTGTATCGTCATTCCCGCTCCTCTACCGTCACCCTCTGACAGATCTATCCGTGTACAGATACCTCTCCCTTTTCGTGATCTACACACCCTACACGATCTATCAGTGTACGCTCCATTCCGAGTATAATTCAGGGGGGGACGTGCTTCTGACGCTAAGCCACAGATGGGTTTGGTGGCTGGTTCAAGGTCATTTACAGGGACGGGTGGAAATGTGGGTATTCGTTTTTCCTAATATGTCGCTCGGAGAGCGTCGCTCACGCACCATAGACATAATTTTGGCCGCCTGCGATGTCGAGGGGAACTTCTTGGTCGTAAAGGTTCGACATACTTTCCACAGCCATTCTCCTGGTGCTGACCCACGACTGTAGGCCTACCAATACACGAACCTCCTCTCGTGTATGCTACTTGACGCGTAAGTTCGTTTTACGTAGAGTTCGCGAGGTCCTGAAATTCCCCTTCTTTAGGTGGGCAATTCCAGTATGCATGTTCTTTTCGTACCTGTACATGCGCACGCGCTTCCACTGGACGCAACTCCTCGTACGTTTCTCACCTGTACCCCCAAACACGACCCCTCACAGCTTAATCAGGGCGTTATGATATGCGTGGCAGGCTTGGGCCTTCTCGTGGCAGCTGACCAGATCACGGACAAGGATTGGCCGGCGCTCAGCAAGGGTAAAGGGGACGCCTTTATGATCGTCGGAGCTTCACTATACGGCTTTAGTGCGTCTTGGATGATGATGCTCGCTCGCACGACTAACAGAAATCTTGTAGCTAATGCAACTGAGGAATTTTTTGTGCGTAAACGACCGCTGTATGAGGTCGTGGGTCAGCTCGGCATGTGGGGGACGATCATCAATGGCATCCAAGCGTCCGCCCTCGAACACAAGAAAATGAAGGAGGTGACATGGAGCGGTGCCAATAGTATGTTACTCCACCTCTCGTTTCCGGGATTTCGCGTCTTACGCAGGACTGTTTAGTTGGACTTCTGGTGGCTTACACAGCTGGTGCGCATTTCGTGGCTACATGAACATCATGGCATTGATTCCCACTGCAGCGATGTTCATCTTGTATACTGTCGCGCCACTGCTCTATCGTCTCGCCTCCTCGGCGTATTACAATCTGAGCTTGCTCTCTAGCGACTTCTACGGTCTACTCTTTGGTACGCGCCCGATTGTTGATTCATTGCTAGATTGTGCCTGACCCACATCGATAGGGCTTTTCCTCTTCGTACGCTTCATCTGCTTTTTTTTTCTCTTCCCCTCTTATCCTGAGTTCCGCTCTAGCACTTCAAGCCGTACTGGCTCTACTTCCCTTCTTTCGCGGTGGTCATCTTGGGACTTATAGTCTACTTCTGGCATTCTACACGTATGTCCCTCGTGATAGCCGTTCTTATTCCTTCTGACGGCGTTTGTAGCCGAAGAACAAGGCAAGACGGACATCCGCGTCCCAGTTTACGTCACAAAGCGTGGAGCGGTGTCAGAAGATGTATAGATAAGGGAAACTCACGAACGACAGGAATTATGAACTACGTTTTTACAGGCACTATTCTTATGTGTCGGAAGCAATACCTATCAGGATACCCTGTAAAGGGGAAACGACTACGAGTATATCAACAAGATCGGGTTTGATCAAAGGGAGATACAGTAGCGAGAACTTTGAAAACAATAAGTTAGATTAGACCCAGTGACGGGGACGAGGCGGCTCTTCTGGTGAGGTAGCTAAGGGAGTGGTTGGGGCTAATGGTTTTCGGGAGTCTTCCAACTGTTGACCACGACGTTCAGCCAGTCGCTACACGTGTCGTGATCGGTACAGTCAATACCCTGTGGCAAAACTGGGCAAGAGAATAGTAACGCACATCTTTCAAACGCTGCAGGGCTCCCATCATACTGTCGATAGTGCCCTCAGACATCCCGCTGATCTATTTCCCGCCCCCCATAAGTTATTTCTTCTACACCAGAGCGCGACAAAACAAAACAAACTTACCGTCTCTTCGGCGTTGCGACTCATCTCGCGTAGGCGGTCGAGCTCTCGGTCTACGGGGAACCTCCCCGCGCTGGCTTCTGCTGCTACTGGTGGTGGTAGTGGTGGTGTTGATGGTTCACGCTGCCCGCCGTTCGCGTCAAAGCGGGAATCGTAGTCCGGCGGCACCTCAGTGCCTCGGCGTGATCCCCACTGCTGCTGCTGCTGCTGTTCGTCAAAACGCGCGCTCCGCCCTTGGGGACCCGCTTCGCGCCCCCACTGGCCAGGGCCACGGCCGCCGCCGCCGCGGCTGCGGTCGTCATATCCGATCTGAGCGGCGTCCCTCCTATGGTGCATCCAGGCGAACGTCACGAGGGAGCCGAAGGAGAACCAGAGGAAGCGCGAGGGTCCGCAGAACATCGGGTTGTAGAATCCACGGTGTCCGTGCCAGAACAGGTGGTGAGGGGACATGCAAGAGGAAAATAAAAAGATTAAAGATCAAAGATGTTGTTGAGTTGGTGAGTGAGTGAGTGAGGTAGGGGGCGATGTGCCTTGGACACTGTGGACCGTCATGGTGATAGTGACTAGGTGACTTTATACGATTCTGTTTGAGAGTGCTGATGCGCAAGGCCGCGAGGAGGCGTCATCTCTGAAAGAGGTCCCGAGGTGCAGAGTGAGCCGCGTGAACGCGCAATGATTGTGGTTGCTAGTCATCGATTAATTCGATCATCACTCAGTCCGTGCCGATGCCGCCAAGACGCGACGCTGTCACGTGGCCACCGATGAATGAAATATGAAATATGATGCTAATGCAGTGGCAGTCCACAGTGCTACAGATCATAAAAAGTCGATCGCCCTCTTTCTACCCCGCGGTGGCCCCTCAGTCGTTTGAACTTGCGTCGTCATTGACGACACAGGTGGCGGTGCACCAGCGCCTTCTAGCCGTACCCCTCCCTCGACCGCCGGGGGGGTATCTACGAAACTCGTGACCACCTGCGGCGGTGCCTTCTCCACCCACATTTCGACGTCTTCGTCACTCCCTGCTGCTACTACGTTTGTAGCCCCCTTTTCTTCCTTGCGACGCTTCTTCTTCCTACGTGCCTTGTCTTTCTCTGCTTGCGGTGCGATCACCAAGGCGGCACCCTCGTCGTCGTTCTCAAAGGATACGATCGACTTGACCCTCTTCTTGTCCTTCCCACGGCCCTCTTTTTTGTCCTTGTCCTTGTCTTTGGACTTCTGCGTCCCTCGCTCGGCACGAGGGACGAAAACGGGCTTGAATGTGGCAACGTCGACGGTCTCTGAGCCCCCCGGTGGCCGATTGGTAGTTTTTGGCTCGTACGTCGTGGTATCGTGAACTCGAGACTGGGCGGGAGTATCTGTGACCACCTCCCTTGGCAGGCCTGCAGCTGGGACGCCCTTATCGTCGCCCCCGTCCTCCTCTGCTTCTCCGCCACCGTTCTCGTTCTCATCGTCGTCCTCGTCGTCGCTCGCGAAGATGGCCTTGAAAATGTCCATGCTCGGGCGAACATACGTGAGCGTATCGCGGCCTTGCGACTCGTCCTCTCCCAGACCAATATTCTCCAAGTCGCGCTGCGCCCGGCGTCCAACATCAGCAGCAGAAGATGGCCCTGCGTCACCAGACCCAATAGCGGTCTGCAAATCCGCTTCCGCGAGCGCCTCCTCCGCCTTCCACGTATCGCCTCCTGCTGTGATACTTTGTGGCTGTGACTGACTTCGCGACGCTCCTGGCATCGGCGCGTCCGTCGTAATGTCTGGATTCGGATCTTTCACGCCAAAGCGCTTGCACAATAACCGCGACGGCTGCCATGGCGTGACCTCTCGCGTAAGCGCGCCGTACATCCCAGTGCGCGCCGCATGGGCCTTCGAACTCTGTACTTCCACTTCCTCTTGCCGTGGTGCCTCCTCTCGCTCTCCTTCTTCTCGCTGTGGAACTGGCGCCGTTTCCGGCGCGTGCGTGGGCTGGTGGAGGCCTTCAGTGGCCGTTGGACCTGATTCAACGACGGCTGCGGTCGTGAAGCGGTTTGCCATGGCGCCAGAAACGGGCTTGAAAATAGCCGCGCTCTTTGAATAATCCGATAGTTCCCTGTGGTAAGCTTCGGAAGTTTGGCCAGGGAGCTTAGGGGGGAGAAGCTCGGGGTGGTCTGGCGTAGACTGCGACCGAAGATAGGCAACATAGCGTGCCTGCTTGGCCAGATCATTGGCGAATGGCATGAAGCCTTTGAGGGCAGCTGTAGCGATGTGGGGAGCGGTATAAGGGAGGCTCGACGGCGCTGAAGGAGCCTCTATGGGAGGTGGGGTAGAATCGGGGGCGGATGGTTGGAGGCTAGCAGCAGCGTGTTCGATTCGTTCGCGGTCCTCCTTCGATAGGTAGTCGAACACCGACCGCGTTGATGGAAGAGGCTCTTCACCGAGAATAGCACCACGCTGTCATGTACCATATTAGTCGCGGCTCAGGACAAAGCCATTGACATTACCTCGTCGGCAGTCAGTTTTTGCCTTCTAAACGCAGCTTCCTGTATCGATGTAGACGCCCCGGACTTTTCAACATTGGGATCCTTCTGCCATACTCGCCTAGGATCAGGCTTCCAGCCCGAAGGAACCTCTGGAATCGGGAACCTGCATCGTGCCCGATGAGACGAATAACCACAAGTGTCGGAGAGACAGTCACCATTGATCCTTCTGCACTGGTTCCGGAGAAAGAACAAAACCGGATAGTACAATTATTCCATTCGAGAACCTCTGCTGCGTCGTGGTGGCCTAACGACAGTTTTAGTCCATTGAGTGTGGCAGACAGAATTACAGCCAACACCTACGGCCTTGTGTCTTGACCGGTCCTGATTAGAACTAGCGCCCTCGTCTGCATCACGGGTAGAATCGTAAGGCATGTAAGTCCTGTCAGCACGAGATGCAGAGTCGTAGACGTCTACGTCATCGTCTTCGGCCTCGTTCAACGCGCCAAGACCAAATCCAGCTGGGGGGAGGCGAAAGGACGTAGAGTAAGTCTCTGCAGATGGGACCGCCACCAAACATCGCTCACCTGCAAGTCTTGGACCCTTGACCTCCGGGCGTTTCTGGCCAAGGCTCTCAACGAGCCCAGGACCAGCTGTGTAGCCAATTCCGTAAGAATCCGACTTCATTGAAAACCGCGGCACGACCGTGTCGCGGGGCGGGTACATGTGGCGCTTCGCTTCCTCGTCATCGTCGAGTGCATCAATGTCAACCCCATTGATCGACTTCCCCGCAGCGAGTAGATCCTGAATCTTCCGCGCGCGCCAAGTAACACGTGGGCCGACACCCTGCCCAGGACGCCAGCCCATCTTTTTAAGCAAACGCACGCCAGGCGAATCCTCCAGCGGGGGCATCAATGCGTGCTGTATGCTAGCAGCGATCGAACTGCCAAACGGTTTTGTTCACTTCGAACGATGGTCAAAGGTGTAGCACTCACTCTTGCTCGGGGTCTCCATGAGCGGGTTCGATTTGAGTGGCTCCAAACATGCCCTGTTGCTGCTGCTGCTTTACGCCGGCCATGATCTGGTTCTCTCTGAGTTCCGCGAGGTCCTCTTCATCCATGTAGTCTTCTGGACGGGATACTTTTTGCTTGGCGCGATCCACCCTTGACGAGACGAACGTCGACGGGGCCCATCCTGCATAACGTTGGCGTGCGCGATAAGGAGTTGTATAGCGATGATAACGTACCTTCCTTCGAGCCGACGGTGTTGAAGTAGCCAGCAGAGAAACCACCCGTGAAGGCGCCATGTAATCGCCTGCGGCCCTTCTCATCTCGAACCTACAGTGCCACGTTCACGTTGGAGCGGAGGTAGCGAAGAGTAACTTGTCGGGCATACATCTTGTTTCCATAATGGAACGAATTCGTTCGCGTCTTTTTTCTCTAGGGGAGGCAGTGGGGTGCCGATCTAGACGAGTAGTACGCTAACGCCCATGATACAACGGCAATACCTCAGCAGACAGACGCACCAGACAATAGTTCTCCGCAGCCTTCTTGCCCGTATAATTGATACCCTGCTCGTCCAACCTTCGCTTTAAGCGCGCCGTTCCGGTACTCATCGTTCCTTGTAAATGCTACTACTGACAAGAGCCGCAGGAGTCCGCATGCCAGGACCGACAATAACCACTCCCACATGATGCACGTGATGTGTGACTCAATATTAATATTACGCAGTCGATAAGTCCTTATCATGTACTCAATCATGGTGCATGATCGGCATGGCCGTCAATATCAAGCGTTCATTCCGGGGAGTGTAGGTATCAAGCGGAAACGCGTAGAACGAAACAAGGCTCGTCGCACTACTCGCAGAGAGGTCTGATCTTTCGATGCACGTCACGTCGGACCTGTGTCCCGCGCAGAGGGGCGAGAACATACTGATGTCTGCGTTGATGTTATTCTTCTATACAACCTAGTGCGCAAGATGTTATTGCAAGATGTTCGATATTCATGTCATCGACACCCCGAATCTGCACCTTGGAGAATATCCGCACCCTTTGCACCAGCTTGACCTGCGGCTCAAACCGCACGAACGGTGTGATGTCTCGCAGTACACGCGCGACGCACTCAACCTTCCGCGTTCCAACATCTGCCCGTGCGGCAGTCGCCTGGCTGTTCAGACAGGAGCGTCACGTAGCTAGCCAGAGTCGTCGAACAACCTCCGAGTCAGAGTGCGCAAGCCCCCAACACCACCAAATCCTGCGCACCTGCACGACGCCCCCACAGAAGAAAGGAAAGTCCATACAAGTTTCGCTGAATGTCCAGTATCACGTGCGGGGAATGGCGGTGACTGGATCGTGTTCTGCGAGTGGTCGATGCCACTTCCGGCTTCACTTGGCAGCCAGACACCTATACAACGACTTCTGGTACTATATCAACAAGTTTCTACGCGTGGGTAGCTGAAACGTGGACGTATATATGCTACGGCTCCGGCTTGGCTCCGTGTTCCGACAGCAATTCCGTGATTTCATAGTGTCCTTCTGACGAAGCCAATTGCAGTGGAGTCCTGCCCTTCTTATCCTTCGCATCTACGTCTGCACCGTAACTGAGTAGCAGGCGAGCAACCTCGAGCCACCCCCGGGACGAAGCTTGATGTAACAGAGTAGAGTAGTTGTGGTCAGGTGCATTTATGTCCGCCCCATGCTCCAGTAGTCGCTCCGCGGAGTCGAGTCTCTTTCTGCTAGGGGGACTGTGAATGTAGAATAAGGTCTCGTATAATGGAGTTTTGCCTTCGTCATTCTGCGAGTTGACGTCTGCGTTGTGTTCGAGAAGTACCTGAATAGCCTCGAGTTCCTTATTGAATGCCGCCAGGTGCAACGGCGTCCACCCGTCATCCTCTTGGACATTTGCACCCGCGCCGTGCTTGAGTAGCCACCGCATTATATCGATGCGTCCGTACATCGACGCACTGTTTAGTGGAGTCCTCCCAAAAATGCCTCGAACACCCACAACTGCACCACATTTTTGAAGTAAATCCGCAACACAGAAGTGTTCCTTGTACAAAGCTGCCGGGAGCGGGGCAAGGTTGAGACCGCCAACTGCATTTACTTGTTCGGGATGCTCGGCGATCAGACGTTCTGCCAGGTCATAGAATCCACAAAATGCGGCATAGTAAAGGGGGGAACCACCGTGATCGTGTAGCTCCGAATACGTGAAGCCGGGCCAGCCTTCGTCTATGTCGTGTACCTGGAGCCACGCTGCGAAATACGGCTTGGAGGTGTCAAATAGGTCATCAATGCCATCCCGTACACGTGACGACACTTTCTCGAATTGTGCATGGTCCACCCAGTGTGGAGCAGCGTATTCGACGAGGGGAAACCCTTTGGCACCATTGTTGTCAGCGGGTTCGTCCAGTCGGAGCAGTGTCCCTAGGCACGCTTGTGCCAAGATCGTATGTGCTGGCTCGAGTCGAATATGAAACCGCGAAACATTGCCATGTGACCGTGCGAGACGAGACGATAAGAGGTATTCTTTCACCGAAAAGTGGGAAAATTGTACTATTCGGGTATCACCATCAGGGACGATGGTGATCAAACTGGAACACGTCCAAAGTAAAGCTTCCTCTTGATCGTTCCACCGCCAGTCCACCTTCAATTTCGGAATCTCTCCCTCGCTCGACGTCTGAAAATCAAACGCTAATAGTTCTGCGAGCTCCTCGACACGGAGCGGTCGGACAGCTACGGCAAGGCACTGTAACAGTCGACGTGCGTGATCCTTTTGAGCCTTATTGATCCCCCTCAATATCCGTTCGTAAGTTTCATCCAGAGTTTCAGGCAGTTCATTAAGGAATTGACGGATGTTCGGCGGGAAGCAATGTTGTAGCGTGTCCAACTGGCAGAATACCCATCTGAACCTGTACAACAACGTAAGAAACTGCCATTTAGCATAGTATGGCCCGATGCTCTCACATTCCATCGGCCCTATCTGTTAGCGTTTCGATTACAAGTGTTTTTTCATCCGTCCTCCATCTCCTCATTGCCGTATTTGAGTCCGAGTAGACCACGTTTCTCACATAGTCAGCGATATCCGTCTTTTGTCCATTTTCGTCATGCAGAGAAACCGAACGAAATGCCAGTGGCTCGAGAATAGCTCGGATGTCGACCTCTGGGCGACTGGTGGCACAAATGTGAAGTTCTTGTAGGTGGAGGTTAAGAAGTTCCTTCACGAGTTGGAGGACCTCATTACGAGGGGATGGTATCCCGGGCGAGTCCGGACACTCGTCGAGTGCGTCCAGGACAATGAAAATTGGGCCTTGTCCTGGCAGTCTCAGCATCTCTTTCAGGCATTCCTTCAAAGTGTCGTCACTCGGCTGTCGAGTGCCACTTTCGTGTGTCTCGCACACGCGGTGGAGAATGTCGCAGTGAGGACTAGAGCGGGTGGAGAGCTGAGTTACGAGAGAGAGCAGTAGATCGTGACAGGTTTGTTTATTGAGATCCCTGAAATCGAAGTAAAAATAGGCCATGATAGCTAATCCAGCTTCGCAAACAGCCATAATGTCTTGAATAACGGAGGAACTGGGGAACGTAAGTCCCTACAAGATGAAAGGCAAAGAACAACAAACCATATGATACTTTTCCCAGATCCCGCTACGAAAATCGGAGACTGTCAGAGGGAGCGAGCCCGAAAACCGCTGATAGGAACGCACGTTTTCCGTGGATCCACAAGAGGGAGCCAGTAGACTTCCACTCGGTAAAGATACTGCCTCGAAAAAACCACATCGCCGTTCCCTTGTGATGAGCCCTTCGTGCAATGTTGTGATTCGTCGACGGATCCGGGGGAGACAGCCAAGTTCGTAGGAGCTGTTTTAACTGGTTCCCTGTGCATATGTTTGAGCGCGAGCAATGAGTAACAGCAAGATTAGGAGATCACGAACACTTAACCTCGTCTATGCTGATCGATGTCTGTTGGATAATTAAATTTGTTTCCAGAACCGCCACTCTTGCCTCCTTACTATCTAAAAGCATAAATGTTGGTAGGTGTCGGTGACTGGCTGGACACGTCTCGCGCACCGTCAATGACTACTTGGACCCTTTCATCAACGCTTTGCACTTTGTGGCCTACGTCCCCAACTTTGTCACACATGCTCTCCATTTTACCGTCGACTACTTTTACTTCGTCGCGGATGCTGTGCGTGATCCTCAGGACCTCTGCAAGTGCCATCCGGGCTTCCTCTTGTGTCAACTTGTCTAGCCTCTTGAGTGCATCCTCGAGGTCGGCCCTTCCTGCTAATTTCTTCAGGAACTTTTCTATGCGTAGTTCAGTACATGTTGATAGACACCCACCAGAAACTCACTTGCTGATCCCCGCCTTAGCTCTTTCGTCGCAATCCCAAAGATTGAAAGCACTTCTGCCATTATCTTCGTAATTATGTCCATCATCACCGTAGTCGGGGTGACCTCAGTATAAGTTTCGAGCCGTTTAAAGAAGAATTCCATGTGTTCGAAGAGATCTATGAGGGCGTCTTTACTCGCCGCAACATCCTTGGCCGCCTATAAGACCCCCTACGTCAATATGATCTGCCCAAAGACAGAAATAAGATACTTGCTAAAAGGAAGATACCAATGCCCGCAAAGATCACTTTCGCAGGCGAAAATACCTACAAAATATATATCAGGGGCAAGCTTTAGGGCTTACATTAGCCCGAGTGTCGAGATTTACCAGGCCGACGCCCTCTCCAAGGGCGGCAGAGAAAGCAAACAGGACGTTCACAGTTGGGTACAACCACTTTGTTAATCTCTCTATAAAATCCTAATTATCCCTCCTCAGCGTACGGAACAAACGTGCTGAGAAGGGAAAAATGGTACAGTACGAGTTGATATAGTAAGGGTTGTTTATGCGTTCCAAAGTCCAAACACGATGCGTCATCTCAATCTCTATGTAGCCCGGTTCCGGGGTTCTCACACTCCCCCTCAGTGCAAACGTCAGTTTTGTACTGATCCCTTCTCTTCCTTCTGAATGTCCCGCACCCCCAAGTAACCACGCAACTCACAGAATCGCGGACCTGGCAGAGCTTTTGTCAGGATGTCAGCAATGTTGGCGGACGACGAGATCTGGCCGACGAGAATTTCCTCGCGCTCAACATGTTCGCGGATCCAATGATATCGGACGTCTAGGTGTTTCGTGCGATTGTGGAAAGCTTGATCAGCGGATAGGAGAACGGCAGCTGAGTTATCGCAGAGTAAGGGGGTGGCGTGCTGCGGCGCAAATCCCAGTTCACGCAACAGTGTCCGCAGCCATAGGAGTTCTCGTCCGGCCTCCGACACAGCCATGTATTCCGCAGCGCATGTCGAGTCAGCTATTGTCTCCTGTTTTTTGGAGGACCAGGAAACAACGCCACTTCCCAACGAGAAACAGTGCCCTGCCACGGAGCGTCGCCCTTCACTTCCGGGATCGTTGGCGTAGTCAGAATCGCTGTAGCCGAGTAGTGCTGGGATGGTTGATGATCCGCCTAGTGTCAATGCCATTTCGCGAGTGCCTTTCAGATAACGTACGACCCGAATGGCTGCTTGCCAATGGACTTCGCGGTAGCAGTCAAGGAAGCGAGACAGTTTACTGACTGCGAACATGATGTCTGGCCTGCTTCCCGAAGCGACATACATTAGCGAGCCGACAAGGGATCGGTAAGGGATATTTGCCAGTCGCAGACGTTCGTCTTCGTCGATAGTGTCCTGAGAGTCAGGGCGTGTTAGGAGCGCGCCGTGTGCCATGGGTGTGTTCGCTGCCTTGGCGTCCTGTTGCCCATACGCGGCTACGATTTTGTCTATTAGTGCGGTTTGGCTCAGCGCGATCGTTTTTGTTGCTCTGTCTCGACGAAGTGCGATGCCAACAACCAGTTTTGTCCCCCCAGCGCGCTGACCTGCCAAGCCGATTCCAGACCTCTCTGAAAGTCTTCCGCCTCAGCCTCGGACGATGACACAGCCAGCATGTCGTCTACATGTACGACGACCACAGAGACGGCACCAGACTCGGAACGACGCCAGTACACGCACCACTCGCTCTCAGCACGCGCGAAGTTCCAGCTTAGAAAAGAGGCGTGCAGCGCGCGGTTCCAGATTCGAGAGGACTGACGCATGCCATAGAGTCCACGGACCAGACGCCAGACGTGATCCTCCTTCCCAGCAACAGCGAAACCGGGAGGTTGTTCCATATACTGTATTTCTTTGTCAGGGAGGATACCATTAAGGAACGCAGTTTTGACGTCGTATTGCCGGATGGACCAGTCGTTAGCAGCCGCGATGTGGAGCACTGTGCGCAAAGACTGAAGGCGTGCCGTAGGAGACGTGACCTTGTTAAAGTCCCTACCCCAAACTTGCTGAAAACCTTTCGCCACCCACCGCACTTTGTGCCTGACGGGGATGTTGTTTTCATCGCGCTTGAGGCGGCAGACAAATTTGCCACGAAGGATACTGCGGTTGGAAGGGACGTCAGAACGTGGCACAAGTTGAAAGACTTCCATGTCTTGGAGGCTGTTCAACTCATTATGCGCGCCTTCAAGCCATTTCTCTTTGTCAGCGGATGCGAGTGCCTCATCCCAGCTCGGTGCGTCAGGGTCTTCAACGTCTACAAGGAGGGCCGTGTCAGCGGCATGGGCATCTTTGAGGGCAGATTGTTTGGAGGCGGCTCGGCGTGCTGCTGCTTCTCGGACTTGTTCCAGCGCGTGTGCGGTTGCTCTCCCATGAGCGAGGCCGTCGTTGGAGTCTTCCCTGGAAGGAGCTGGGACTCTTTCCCGGGCAGAACGCCTCGGACCACTCTCATTGACGCGCGTGGGCGTGGGAGGAGTCGCACCTTCAGGCGTGATGCCAGCTGGTAGGGGTGCTTGCAAAATAACGCTTTCACGTTCACCTTGCGGTGATACGCCGATGGACACGCCGGGTTTGAGGGAACGAGGTTGGTCATTGAGGTGCTCGACAAAAGTAACGCGATAAGAATCGGCAACACGACCCGTTTGTTTGTGCCAGCACCTGTAAGCCTTCGCATTTGGGGCATAACCAATTAGAACGCATTCCACAGACTGCGCGGCGATTTTGGGATTATGTCCACTGTTGAGCACGTAAGCGCGGCATCCAATTTCGCGTAGATGGGCAAGGGATGGTTTGGAACCGAACCATAATTCGTGGGGGGTACGGCCATTTATTGACGTTGAGGCGGTGATCGTGGAGAGATAAGATGCCGTCAATATGAATTCGTCCCACATGTTCAAGGGTGCTTCACAGGATAGACGCATGGCTCGGGCTTTGTTCATAAGGGTGCGGTGCAGGCGTTCAACGCGGCCATTTTGTGCAGAAGTGTGTGGCGCTGTCAATTGGTGTGTTATCCCCCGTTCGGCGCACCAGCGAGCCATTTCGTTTGAACGCAATTCCCCGTTGTCAGAGACCAAATAGCACAGCTTTTCACCCGATTGAGACTCAGCAGCCAGTAACCATTCACGCAGTGCACGCGCCGCATCAGATTTAGCTTTAAGCAGACGGGTCCAATGATAACCGGAAAAGTCATCGATGATATTCATGATGTATAGGTATCCAGAGCGTGAGGAAACAGATTGAGGTCCCGCTAAGTCCACATGCACACGCCCAAGGCGTCTACTCGCTTTACTCCCTTCGCGTTGTTTCGGCACAGAATGATGGGTCTGTTTACCGCGAATGCAAGCGTCACATGCTTGGGGTGCGAGCGACAGGTCGACTGGCATACCTGAAACAACGTTGCCGCGCGCCATGTCCAACACAGTGCGGAAGTTGGCGTGGCCCAGACGGCGGTGCCACGTTTCTAAGTCAGGTGTCGTGGAGAGAGCGGCAAGGGCATGAGGGTTGGGCATATGAGACGTGTGGATAGAACCAGGTAGGACATAGAGATGTGAAGCGTTTTTATCGCAGCTAGCAATTTCGCCGCCAGAGGAGCGATCAAAGATACGACAGCGTCCACCATCAAAGCTTAGCCGACAGCCAGAGTCATCAAGTCTGCTGATTGAGACCAGCCGTACTCCAGCGTCAGGGGCGTAGAGGGTGTCGCGAAGAATGATGCGGGCGTGACTTCCTGGTAGTGAGATCTCGACAGTGCCGATCCCAATGGCGGACACTGATGAGTTCCCGACTCCCAGGATTTTACGAGGCTCTATGGGACGAAGATCTGAGAAGTCTGTCTGCACGCAGGATATGTGTGTGGAGGCCCCTGAGTCCAGATAGAGCGGCAAGTCCGACGGCTTATGAGCGAGCAAAGATACTTCCGCAGACGCAATCAGGAAAGTTGCTGTGTCAACAAGGCTGTCGTTGTCACCCCAGTCTGGATTGTTATTGCTGATAGCCCAGTCGACGTACTCCCCCTGGTCGGCAGCGGTCATGGCGTTCTCAACATCGGCCAGCGCGGCCTTTGCCGGGTCATGGTCGGGTTTGTACTTTATGCCGCCGATCCATACAGATCCGTCATTATCTATTTTTAGCAGCGTGTTAGCGGTGCTAGGGCTGGGTGTGGCCTCGTAGTGCCTCGCTCGCGTCGCGTCCCGTGCAGCACGTTGGCGGGCAATCGCATCTAATGCAGATTGGCCAGCCATCTTGCCACCAGGCGAGATGCAGAAGTCGATGGTGTGACCCGGCTTCTTACAGTTTGGGCAGATTGTGGCTCGCGGTGGGATGCTAGCCGGTAGTGCAATGGATGCTGGTGGAACAGGAGTGAGGGGATGCGGCGCGGGAGTGGGAAGCGCTGTCGTCGTGGGCGGCGTGGGCGCGAGAGTTGGGAAAGCGAGCTGATCCGAGGCCTGCGTTGCCTGCATCTCGTAGTAGTAGTGAAGTCGACTTTCCAGGGCTTCCAGCGTGATGGTGCCATCCATGAGAGCCGGTGCCAGCGCCTCGTGGACAGAGGGGTGAGTCGATCTGATGTTCATGAGGCTGAACAGGAGGGCTAGTCTGGTAATGTCAACGTGGCCAATTTTCTCCGCGCGGTAGATGAGGTCTCGCAGGTTGGCCATTGTTGCATCGCAGTTCACCGGGTCGTTGTCAAATCGGACTTGCATCATTTTCTGGATAAGCTGGATTTGTGTTAAGCCGCTACGCTCCTCGTGTCGTCGCCGCAAAGCATCGTACGCCTCGGCCGAAGTGTCGCATCTGACAATGTATTGCGATTCAGATGAATACATTTGGGCTCGCATGAATCCCAGTATCATCCGGTCGTTTCCTCTCCAGTTATGGTGTCCCAATGGGTCATCCCGATAGTCTGGGCATTTGAGCACATTGCGTGGATACCCGTCCAGCTGCCCCATCTCGAGTGAGTTGAGAAGTTGCCTGGACCATTCCAGCCAGTTGTTCGCGTTCAGGGATAGCCGCAGACCCGCTGGCCAGGGAGGTACGCCTGCCATTGTCTTTTCTTTGATCGACGGCATCCTTGGTGAGTAGGACGTATAATACTGCCACGGTGGGAAGTTACCCGATGGCGGTGCATGGGAAGGTGCATTGTGGAGGGGCTGTCGTGGGCGTGATGGTTGGACGAACGGTGTGGTGTGGTGGGACTGTTGCGGTCGACGAATGTGGGGTGGCGCATGGCGTGCTGTGTTCGCGGGTGTGCGAAAGGGGTTTATGTAGAAGGGGTTGAAGTCGGGATCGTGCTCGAGTTCCTCATGGTCGGGACTGTCATGACCGGGATCTTCACGGACGGGAATCTCATGATCGGGATCTTCACGGTTGGGAATCTCGCGGTCGTGACTCTCGTGATTGGGGTTTACACGATTGGTCGGAGTGAAGGGGTTTCTACTAGGTTCACCGTCAGCTGTGGCTTCGGCTGCTCTGCGCTGCCGCGATAGCTCGGTTAGGTTTGTGAGCGGGCTGTTTGAGAACATGTTTTTTTGGGAAAATCGAGGGACGATGGTCCACAGTACACAGCTAGCAGAACGGACGATGGTCCACAAGATATACACACACGATGGTGGACGATGGTCCAATAACGCAGATACGATGATGGCTGACAAGATCGGGAGTGGGATACACGAGGTGTTGCGCGGCGGGGTAGAGGTAAAGCGCGATGAGGAGTGAGCCCGATGAGCGACCTAGGCAGGGAAAGGATAGGCGGGGTGTCTTCAATTGACGACCCCAGGGCCCATAACCTATAAAATCCTAATTATCCCTCCTCAGCGTACGGAACAAACGTGCTGAGAAGGGAAAAATGGTACAGTACGAGTTGATATAGTAAGGGTTGTTTATGCGTTCCAAAGTCCAAACACGATGCGTCATCTCAATCTCTATGTAGCCCGGTTCCGGGGTTCTCACACTCTCGTCATCGCCGCGAGCTTGGTCGAATTCCCGAACTTGATCTTGAAGCACAGCAAGGATCGCGCTAGTAGAGTCACATGCTTGTAACTGGGAGGCAAGTGGATGCGCGATAAGGTCTTTCTTGGTCTGCCTTTCATATGATTTCAAAGCAGCATTGAAAATGGCTTGGAAACGTGAAGAAGTTGCGGCTGTGGACGGCGTCTAGGACATGGTAGAAATGGCGAATGTGGAGGAATCGACCAAGTTATGGGGAAGATGATCTGCCTACAGGTTCGGGTGGGAACGAGGCAAGTGAACACCGGGTGTACACAGCCTGATGATCAGGCCTCACTGCAAGGGTGTCTGAGTCGGCGACCGCCGATGCGGACGTGAATAGACGCGCAAAACGCGCATTCGGTGTCACCAGTCCCGGGGATCGAGGATGTGGAGGCAAAGATCTCACCGAAAACATGATTCTGTTTTTGCATGCAAAAAACCTATACTCGTGACCAGCCGTTCAAATTTGTGCTCACCTGGAACGATCTTCCGACTCGGATAGCGACTCGGATACCAACTACCAAGGCAACTGCGCAATCTCGTAACGTCTATACTGTACGTCAGTGCTATCCATAACGGGGCCTTCCTTCCCCGCCCTCTGTACCTAGGTATGCGCCATACTCTAACAGTAGGCGTGCGACCTCGAGCTCAGATGTTGTCACCCGGTGCAATGGGATTTGTACCATGCTCCAGTAAAACTGTCATCACAACGTGATACCCCAGATCAATCACCTTCCGAGTCGGGTTACTATGCAATAATGCGCGATGAAGTGGGGTGCAGCCGTCATCGCCCTGAATTAACATCTGAGTCGTGCTCAAGTGATATCCGAATGGCATCTAGGTACCCATTATGTTGCACAACGTGGTGGTAATCGCCCTGCCAGTGGGGATTTGCATCTAGTACGCCGTGGTTGAACGTTGAGCAGGCACCGCACAGTGTCAAGGCGTCCTTTAAGTGATGCGGATTGCAGTGGCGTCACGTAACCCAATCCTAGGACATCTACACCCCCATCACATCGAAGCAGTGATCGTACAACTTGGGCATGACCTGCATACGATGTCGCGTATGATGCGGCCCCCTAGCCGCCAACTATAGCATTTGGATATTCGAAAGCGAGGTGGTCAGCTAGTTCATGAACACACGAGGCAACATAGTACAATGGAACTACCCCGGTTTGTTTTGAAGTCTAGATTTCAGCGCGAAAGGGGGTGTCGCCGACATCGTGCAACTGGACCCACACTATGGTGCAAGGTACAACCGTGTCCAGGTCAAAGAGGCATTTCGTCCTATCACGGATGCGTGAGAGTCAGGCCACATTCTCAACCAGGGCAAGAGTGACCCAGTGCCTGGCCGCATGTCAAACTAGGTACGGTGTCATTGCCGTCAGTATCAACAGCAACCTGCACTAAGGCGCTGAGACAAGTTAGTGAGGACCATGTGGGCATTTTTGAGAACAACACGGTAGCGAGAGATATCTCTCGTCGACGCTGCCAGGCGATTCAACATCAAATACGTTTACCAAGAGGACCCAAGAAACAGCAAAAAGATCACTTTTGCGGGTGAGAATACCCGCGAAAGATCAGGTGGCGGGTAGGAGACTTGGCCAAGCTGACCTGCTGTGCTAACCCAACAACCTCGCTCAGCATTGCGGAGAGCGTGGAGCGGACAACGATGGACAGGTCCGGCCAACTTAATAATCCCTCGTTTCCATTCCTCGACCGGTTGGACTCATCAACTTTTCCCTGAAGCACGGTCAGAATGTTCCCAGGCAATTTGCAGGCTTGCAGCTGTGCTACGAGCAGATGCGCGAGAAGGTCCTTCTTTGTCTTTTGTCTCGTACACCTTCAAGGCGGCGTTGAAGACGGAGTGCTGTAGAACTTGTAAGATGTCACTGTGAGGAAAGTATAAGACATAGCAATAGTTGGATAAGCTGGTCGGTGATGAGATGGAGATAACCCGTCAAAAGGATGGAGGATGTGATCGTTCAGATAGATGTTCAGAACGCTCAGGGTCCAGTGCAAGTTGCCAGTGGATACACGCTGCACTGCCACGTGCATGTGCGTCACGACGTACAGTTCGTACAGATAGTCGCAAAGAGATAGAGATCAGATCTCGAATCTTGAAGCTTGAAGATAAACACCAGATTGATTATAGCTGTTGAGATCGTTGAGATTCCAGCGCACGGGTGCGGCGCGACCCTTCACGGATGTCATTCGGGTCGGACTATTTTCGTATGCCCACTAAATAGACCATTAATGCTCTTAATTTCGTACTTAATTAGCACAATTACTAGTACTAAGTGCGGTACGCTAATATACTCTCGTTTTGCTCAGTAGTTAAATACTTGTCGTTCGTTCGCTTTGCGCGCCTCAGTCATCGCTCCTACACGCACGATTCCTGAATAAATTCCGTGTCTATCTAGTTCACCCTCGCGCGTGTTCAGGAGCTCCCGACCAACTCTCCATAACCGACAATGGCTAGCCCTGGACTGGTGTAAGGGTCCTTTTATTGCCCGTATTCGACGAACGAATGGGGGCGATAAAAGACCCTTACAACTGGGTGTCTTATAAGACCAGTCCCCAACTTCAATTGAACGTCAGACCGGAAGACCACAAAGTGGCAAACAATGACATCGTTCGACGCGAGCTTCTACAACTCCTGAAATAATGCCGTTACAGTGCGGGGTCACATCGCCAGAAAGCAGGTTAGAACCATCCGTTCCGCGACCGAGCTATGATCGACGCTCGTACTGTACCCACCCATTCGATATTTTCACTAGAATTTAAATAGTTTTCTCTCGTCTAAGGGCCGAACAGGTGGAGTGGTCAGGTACAAGAACGATCCCACGTGTCTGATCCGACTCCGAGAAGAATCGCTTCCGAGTAGAGTGAGCTTCTTTTCTTTGACTTTCTGGGAGCACGCATCGGAAAAAACCAAGACCTGGGAGTGCGTACTTGGAACATCGGGCCGTCGAATGACGTTGCCTGTTGGGCTGTCCGACCCTCTGGAGAGCCATTACGGTTGTCCCAATTCGGTGTCTTCTCTCGCTCGTCGGGTGTCGTTTTGCCTCGCCGGGGCCGTTTGGTGTCCAGTCCAACTGTGACAGCTCCTCCGAATCGGTGAACATGTCCTGACGGATCCGTTTCGGTCCTACCGGGGCAACCAGGACAGTAACATTGGCACGCCCCCGGAAAAAACACGCCGCTTTTGCCTCTGCACAGCCACTGGACGTAGGTTGAGAGCCCGCCATATTCTGTCACAAGTCCCAACTGCTTGAGTTTGGGCCAGCGGGGTAAGGACATCGGAAATAAAGCTGAAGTGGGTACAGCAAATGATCAAAGTAGGGTCATCCATGCTTACCATAGCGGCGCCTTCCGCACCTCCACATTCATGCGGCCTTCTAAGTCGGGTCTGAGTCCTTGTGTCATCGTGGCGTCGTGAATAACGCACCCCATCCACCGGATCAAGAAACGCCAAAGCAAATGCGCTCCCACGATGAAGTTTCAATATGGCATTCTAGAAGCGTCAACGTCATGAGGAGCAGCGCCCAACACATCCGCCATTAGATAGGTCTGGATACCTAGCACTCGGAACACGTTCGCGGGTTCCACTTCTAGCCATACACTCCTGCCACACGTTAGACCCACTGCCAGCTCTACTTGGCTGTAATGATAGCTCGGGACGCCCAGCGGAGAGAGTGCCATGAACCTGAGCGCTGAGGGAGGGCATTGTTATTTCGGCTAATTGGTTTAAGCCCACGATGCATAGCGACCTGCTCTCACGGATGGATGGCATGTGAAGCCAGTGTCACGGATTGGGTCAAGGTGCGCATCAGGGAGAACTTTGATGGTGTATGCTTCGTGACTTCTATGTGTCACGCGACAGAAATCGGCGCTTAGTGGGACAGTGACGCATGGTACATGACTGCATGACCCCCGAAACACCATTTGGGCTCGCTGGCTCGGTCACTGCCGGTGACCGGTGATCACCTAGGCCCCTCTCACTCTGGCACTTCCTCGCTCGAACTGACGGTAAAACTATCTGCATATGTCCAGACCGGCCTTCTTCCGTTGGTCGCCAGCCGTGTTAGACGTAGACGAAACGTCGGACCCTGCAAGCGAGTGATCCTCGGGGGGGGGGGGCAGTGATTGATACTGACCACCAGGGTCAAAATAATCGGGGAACGCCATCAATGATCGTGAATTTTTCGGAGAGAAAAGCCGGGATATTGTGAGGAAAGCCGTTGATAGGAAAATTTGTAGCAGCGGCAGCCATCTTCAAGGCACAGGAATCACTCTGGCACATGCTTATCTCGGACCTCTTATCGAGACTCCTCCAATACTATATGTGAACAGGAACGACCACTTGGGACTTCTTATAATCGTTGTCATGTGGGGCAAAGCTTCTCAGCCGGCTCTTGCACCACTTTTCTCCCACCCCCGCACTCCCAGCATACTGCAACTTCGCCTCCCCCGGGGACACTTGCAGAATGTCCGCAGAAAAGTACGAGCCGGAGAACAGCAGCTTTAACAACAAGTCCCTCGAAAAGGGCCCCGCAGAACGTATTGCACCTGCAGATGACCGCTACCACTTCGATCAATCCGACCTTGACCGTGTCCAACGTCGTCTGAAGCAGCGCCATGTGCAGATGTTCGTACTTTCTTTTTTTGTTTTGCTCACATGAGCACGGTTCACCGCGTTGATACCCTCTCGATTGTACAGGATTGCTGTTCGTGCTCTCCGTTCGCTGTCAGCTACGGCCAGAACCTAACCATCTTCCTCTACGCTCAGATCGCGGGGACAATTGGAACGGGTCTGTTCCTTGGGTCGGGGTCCGCCCTTCAGGGTGCAGGTCCCTTGGGTGCACTGCTCGCGTACCTCCTGGTTGGCACGGTTGCATATTCGTACGTCAATCTTTAATCCTTCTGGGACCCTTCTCTAACGGGGGTACAGGTCATTGTGCTCCGTCGGTGAAATGACGGCTTTAGCGCCTATTTCGGGGACTTTTCCTCACTTTGGTAGGTTCCATTGGTGTTAGAAAGGATAAAAACATCTCAGACTGGTATCTCACTTGCAGCCGCTCGATGGGTTCAGCCTTCTTTTGGTGCCGCTGTGAGTACCTCTTTTTGTGTTGTGCTATTCATGGCTCAAATGGGTTGCTATGTAGGTTGGCTGGGTACGTAACTACAAGTCAATCACTTCGGACTTTGAGTGCTCACAATTTTTTTCTCTCAATAGAACTACTTCTATGTGAGTGGCGTTGATCGTTGGATTCTCACTAGTACTGAATGTGTTCTCCGTAGGCACAAGCGTAAGTTTCTGATTTCTTTTTAAAATTTGCCCCACATTCAAACCCTACCCGCAGTATCACCGTTCCAGTCGAGATTACGGCTGCAACGATCTTGATCACTTTCTGGGATGATAACGTGTGTGCTGAATTCTTAGCTCAGCTGCCAAAAAAGGCTACAGATTTTAACGCGCTAGCCCACTATAGCACAAGCATCAGGCCGGCTATACCGCCGTGCTCTGCTTCCTCGTCTGCCTCATCAACATTTTCGGGGTTCGGTACTTCGGAGAATGTCAGCTCTGTCACTTCTCTTGAAGCGATCTAATCTGATCCTCATTTCAGCCGAGTTCATTTTCTCCATCATCAAGCGTACGTACGGTTCTTCCTCCTGGTCTGTAGACTGTGTTGACTCTCCCGCTCAGTCACCCTCATTACTGGGCTCATCCTCTGCGGTTTAATCATCGACCTTGGTGGAGGCCCCGATCATAAGCGTCTCGGCTTCACCGTAAGTATGCACTCAGTTACTTGTGACAGTGCATCCTAACTATGGGGCCCAGTACTGGAAGCATCCTGGTTCCCTCGCTGGTCCCGGTCTCGTCAACAACAATGCCACCGACCACTTCCTGGGTTGGTTGTCCGTCCTCGTGCAGGCAGGCTTCTCTTTCCAGGGTATGGAGCTCGTCGCGATGTAGGCCTCTTATCCTTCCCTTCCCTTTCAGTACCCACCCTGACATTGGATCCATGTAGTGCAGCGTCTGAGACTGAGAACCCGCGCCGCAACATCTCGAAGGCTGTCCGCCGCGTGTTCTGGCGTATCGTTGTTTTCTACATCCTCGGTATCCTCATTACCGGCATGCTCGTTCCGTACGACGATCCCGATTTACTCAACGGTGGCGGCACTGCCTCTCAGTCGCCCTACGTCATTGCGATCCGCCGTGCTGGCATCCACACGCTTCCGTCTATCATCAATGCGGCTATCTTCACCAGCGCGTTCTCTGCGGGCAATTCGTTCCTCTTCTGCTCGTCGCGTATTTTGTACGGTCTTGCTATTCGTGGTCAGGCGCCCCGCTTTTTCACGTACTGCACGAAGAACGGCCTGCCTATCATCTCCGTTTTGTTCTGTGTAAGTCTTCTTCGTGTAGGAGCCATAGTGTGCAGGGATTAACTCTCACGAATTTACAGTGCTCCTTCTCCCTCCTCGCTTTCATGAACGTGTCGTCCAGTGCTGGCAAGGTTTTCAAGTAGGCTCACGATCTTTTTTTCAAACAAGAAAGGTTTTCTAAACACTTGTTTACTTCGCAGCTGGTTCGTTAACCTTTCGACTTCCGCTGGCTTCTTCACCTGGTGGTCAATAAACCTGACTTACATCCGCTTCTGTGCGTTTTTCCGTTCTCCACTATCCTTCTTTACGCTGACTAAAATCTGTTCAGGGCGTGGTCACAAAGTCCAGGGCCGCGATCGCAGCGAGCTCGCATACTGGAACCCGTTGCAGCCCTGGTCTCGCCATCTGGGGTGTTTTCTGGACGACGATCTTTATCCTCGTTGACGGTTACAAAGTCTTCTTTGTGTGGAACACCCAGGACTTCCTCACAGCATACATCAACATCCCCATCTTCTTCACGCTCTGGATCGGCTGGACAATTTATATGCGCAGACCTTTCTGGCGTGCCCACGAGATGGACTTTGTTACGGTGCGTTGCAGCGGTTGGTCCTTGCTCGACTTTCTCACGTGTGTATCATTTACTTAGGGCATTCCATCCATCGAGGAGACAGACGCGCCCGAGGTGCCCCCGCGCAACCTTGGCGAAAAGATTTTCAACTTCGTGTTCTAAATTTACGGATCCTCCGGGTCTCCCCCATTTCATCTATTACGACTTGTTTTGTCGGCGACATCTGTCCTGACATATAGTACGATTAGTATTTTGCGTGGTTCTCTTGCCACGAAACTGTCGAACATAATAAAGATCTTTCTTTATTCTCTTGGAAACAGCCCGCCTACTCAATTTGGAGCGATTTTGGAAAGAGACATCTACTGTAGCACAAGTACTAGTGCGCATTGTCCCAGTATAACTACCCGGGTGCAACAGGACACGTGAGAGGGGTGATGTCATTAAGGTTCCCCAACTGCAACTGTAAGCGAACCGTCTCTTTCGGTACGCCGGAATTTTCCCTGCATCCAAACGCGATACATCTTAAGCTGCCGCTTGCGGTTCACGAGCAGCCTGCGGTCGACGCCAAGCTGCTCGGTGATGAAGAGTGGGTGGGCCAAGCCTAGCGCGGCAGGGTCACGCAGGGACGGATGGTTCGGGTGTACAGATGGGTCGGCGCTAGGAAGGGGGCCGTCGGGGGAAGGAGGCGTGCGCACGTCTTCGCGATCGTCTTCTGCGCCACCGCTATCGCCGTTGTTATCGCCATTCTCCTCATCAGCTTCGGTCGACTCGTGTGTGTGTACCTGGATCTGTGCAGTCGGCGCGGATGAGCCGGTAAACAGCAGTGCGAGCTCGTCTGCAGGGAAGAGGTTGTTCAGTGATGGGGTAGGGATCAAGAGACGGTTACGCAACCAAGTTCGAAAAAGTACACGCGTGTGCCGTCGCCGCGGATGTAGAAGTTGTCGTCGAGCAACCGGCCGGCTTTGAAGCGGAGCTGGGTGAGGTCGTACCGACCGTAGTCGCGCATGAGGACGAGCCCGCCGGGTTTCAGTATCTAGGGGCGTGGGTTAGTTATTGATCTAGCGATGGAGTGGAAACTCGGACCTGCGCGATGTTGGAGATGGCGCGCGGCCATTCGGATGGGTGTAGGGCACTGAGGACAAACACGAGGACAAGAATGTCGGCAGAGCGGGGCATAAGGTCAGGAGGTGGCGATACGGAGGACAAGTCCCAGACCGAGGCGGTGATCGTTCCGCAGGGCGGGGATGTGTACAACGTGTTGTGCTTCGACGAGACGATCGACTAAATGAGGAGCGAAAAGACCGAACGGAGAAGCTCACCTGTACGAGCTTTATGGCATGCGAAGAATAGTCGAACGCATGTATGCGAAGCTCGGGATTGCGATTTTGTTCTAGGAGCGGGAATATGGCGTTTCCGGCGCCTGTGTATGAATATAGGTGCCGCGGTGGAGGTCAAGACAACTTATTATACACGGAAGAGGGACTCACCACATCCGACTTCGACGACGGTACGAGGACCGGCCTGCACAGGGCGTACGTCACGATCACGGTGAAGGACGGATGGGCGCACGCACCGATAACTCGGCAGCGGCGACGAGCTCCGGGAACTCGAGATGTAGCCTGATCGCGGATTGAACGACCACAGGTTGCATAACGTAAGTGGATGCAGCACGCACCACTTGCGGTTCTTGAAGAAGTTTGAGGCGTTTGTCTTGTAGAAGTTATCCCTGGTTCGTTGGTGAGTGGGACATGGCACAGGAATGGTAGATGGTGTAGAGAACGAACCAATGTTTTGCGGGTTTGGCATTATATTTGTGTTTGTCGAGGTGTGGGACTGGAGCAGCTCGCTGACGAGCCAACGAAGCAGCTATGGTAGCATGCTGGTCTGGCGGAGACGGGACATGATCCCAAGCATTCTGAGACCAGACATCGGCGCTCTCAGTGAGAAACCTAAATTGGGTTGAAGATGAGGGATGGGGTCGGTGATCCAGAGGGAAAGAGGGACGTTCCTCGAACCGAAAGGAGGGTCGACTGTCGCGATGTCTTGCACTGAGGAAGAGATCTTTGCCATTAAGATTAGAATTAGAAATAATTATGTTATCAATAAGTGAACTCGAGGCTGTCATCATCATCATCCATCCTCACCACAATGCCGCCGACGACGACGATAGCTTCCTCGTCTTCTCCTCCAGGAGACGCTGACCTCCAAGAGCTTTACAATCAGGTTCTCAGCGCTTTCGCAGAAGAGTCCAGTCCTTCCAAGTTTTCCCCAACTTTCTCGCCTAATAACGTCGATCACGATCCTCCTTACAGTCCGCATAGCGACGAACCCGTTGGCTCATATATCTCTACAAGGCCGCATACACAATCCCGCGGTGAGCTTCCTTCCCTCCCCCCACCTCTTTTTTTCCTCCGCCCTCATTCCTCAAATTTTCGCATAAGCCTCCGCCAGCCCTCGGGACAATAACCGTCCCCTGCCATCCCCGACAACGTATCCCACCTCACCTACCCAGGGTAAGGGCCCCCGCCCTCTCCCAAGACTTCCTGGCGCTTCCCCTACATCCCCCTCCGCTTACCCCGGCCACATGCCTGAACCCCGTCCCTTCTTCCATGACCCTGCCCCCCCTGCTTCAACTGGTGCCAAGCCCGCAGCCGAGCAGTGCGTGTTTTTTCTACCTTAGTTTCTCTTATCCTAATCGCGTATTTCTGCAGACCTCGACGACAGTACACGGCAGAGCCCTTTGGCAACGGCACTGCCGCAGCCCCTGCGGAGCGCCTTCCGCCGCGCGGCCTACCTTCTGATCCACGGCCTGTCCACAAACCTCCCGTAGCATTGCGTCCAGGGAGCAGCGGGGGCGTTGATGCGCGATCGCCCTCCCCTGCTGCCGGACACACACGGGGAGCGAATTCACTCCAGTATTCTATACCCGTTCCTGACGTTGCCTCGCCATCTGTTGGGGCGTACGGCCAACCGTGGAACGCATCGTCCTCTGCGAGGAATTACACCAGCAACGGCGTTCAGCCCCCCGGGAGTACCCCACAAAGGCAGCCGTCCTACCGACCCCCGGGCGCCTCTGCACCCCGGATACCTGGCCATTCCGCAGGTCTCGACTCCCGGGATGATTCATCCAGCGCCTCACCTTCAGCCGACCATCATTCGTCCTCGAATAATCCTTCCAGTTCCAACTCTTACTTCTCTCCCGATGCTAATTACTCGTCTACCCAGTTCAACGTCTCCAACATCCCCCCACCGCCACCGCTTAAACCACTTTCCCACGCCCAAGCATCCACCCGTCTGAAGACTCTTGATCATGACTCCTCTGATGATATCCTTGCCCCCGGGGCTCTAGGGTTTGCCCGTCCGCTCTCCCACAGTAAGTCATCTCATTTTCTTTTTCTAGATATCCGCAGGGCCCAATGGACCGTCGTTATCCGCTTACAGTTTCCAGCAGCGAGCACCCGCTGCGATCAACCAGCACTGTCTCAACTTCCTCTAGTACACACCTGGAGCGTAACTTCACCACATCGACGGTTGCGACCATGTCCACCGCGGCGACAACGTACAGCAGTACCAGCAGGGACAAGGACACAATCGCGGAACGTCCCGTCGACCGCTCGGAGTCATTCGGCAGTAAGCTGCGCGAGCCCGCGACAGGCCCCGTTGCACTGAGCGACCGTCAGCCATCTGAGCCTGCTCGATCCGTGGCGACTGCACGTTCACACCTGGCTACTGAGATCAAACGGCTGAAAAGTCAGGAAGCTAGAGAAGACGCGACGAATTCGTACGGAGATGACGATTATTACGACGAGGACGATGACTACTACTCGGACGAGGAGAGCCTTGACTCCTTTGTCAACTTCTCGCTGCTCAGTAATATTGCGGTGTGGATGCGCGACCAGGTGCCGCGCGGGACGCACGTCAAGGGAAGTATCCCGTACCCGCGGGCATTTACTGGTAAGGACATCGTAGTATGTACTCTTTTTTTTCGCTCCTTGTTTGTGTACTTTTGACTAAAAATATTTCATACCAGTCCACACTCCAGTCGCGCATCACCTCCGAGCTCCTCATCAACCAAGGGGTCACAACAAACAATCGCGCGATCGCACTGCAAGTTGCGCGCAGCCTCCAGCAGCAACTATTTTTCTACGAGGTCGAATGGGGCGGGCGTATTCTTCAGGATGGTGTCGAGGATGTTTACATGTTCCTTGACGACCAAGAAGGCTCTGCTGCTGACGCTCCACGCGACCGCGAGGAATTGCCGACCAGCGTGATCACTGTATTGACTCGGTGTTATTCGCCCAGTTGCTCCGAGGCCCAACCATGCTACTCGTTTGCGTGTCCACGCCGTTCGAGGGTGGGTATAATTTGATATTGATTTTCGCCAATCTCATATTAAGTGCTTTAGGCGGACCCGATCGTTGTTGAGGAGACACCTTCGCCCGTACCGGTTTCACTTGATGAGGACTGGGCCGCTCACGTAGATCCCGCTGTGTTGGCCGCGCTTCCTGAGAGCGAAATAAATCGTCAGACGGTCATCCACAAGCTCATCACCAAAGAGGTCCAGTATATCAAGGATCTTGATGTCATCGAATCTGTATGGTTTTTTTGCTGCATCTATAGCCGGGATGTTCCAGCTTACGGTCCTGCGTCGTAAAAACAGGTCTTCATTCGACCATTACGCAATGCGAACCCGCCTGTGATACCCTACACTGAACTCGATGGATTCATCGATGACGTTTTTGGAAATTTTTATGATGTCCGCCGCGCTAATCGCCAACTTCTGGAAGTGCTCAACGTGCGCCAACGTGAACAGTCGCTCGTCATCCAGCGCGTGGGTGATATCTTCCTTGAGATCGCAACAGAGTTTAGGCTCGTGTACCCCGTCTACGTTGGCCATTTACCACTCGCAGAGAAGCGTTTAAAAGAGGAGACGGAGGGAAACCATGAGTTCCGGTTATTCCTAGAGGTGCGCCGCGCTGTGTCCCCATCACTGAAGAAGATTCCTTAATGTGTCAATAGAATGCCAACCGCAACCCAGATGCACGGAGGATGGAACTCAAGGTTTTCCTGAATCGCCCGTCGGAACACTTGCAGCGGTACGAGAACGTGCTCGAAGCTATCGCAAAGGAGACAGCCGAGGGCAATCCCGATGCGGATTTCCTCATGGAAGCTGTGCAATCGTTCAAGAATCTGCAGGCGGCGTGCGTTTTGCAGACGTTCCAGCACGCGATGTGCAAAGGCCCGACGGGCAAGTTCGAATGGCATAACCTGGTCTCCGAAGATGTTCGGGCTGGCATAAGCAAGGCGGAGCAGAAGCGCCAGAGGTGAGTCGTCATCACAAGAGGTTAAGAGAGCACTCTGACACCAAATTTCGTAGCATCATCTTTGAGCTCATTAAAGGTGAAATGCAATATGTACGCGATTTGGAGAACATCGATGTTGTGAGTGACGCCGTCGCCCGTCCGGCATATATTCTGTTTGACCCAGGTTGCTCTGTAGATGTACGTGCAGCCTCTCCGCACGGGGGAACCACCCGTCATCCCTCGCGACCGGTTGTCGGCTTTCATTACGGACGTCTATCACAACTTCGGCGCGCTGCACGCACAACACCGCAAGCTACTTGATCGCCTCCATGCAATCCAGCGTGACGAGCACCCGGTTATCAACAGTGTCACCGCTGCGATCTTTGATGCTGCCCTCAACTGGCGTGATGAATACATGGAGTACATTACGAACTATCCCATCGCCGAGTATCGTATCGTTGACGAAATGGCGAACAATCCTGCTTTCAAGGAATTTGTGGAGGTGTGTCCATGCGCCACAAACTGCGTTTATGATACATGTGTATATTAAATCCGCCGCGTCTTCTCCCTTAGCAATGCACGAGGCATCCAGATGCAAACCGCCTAGACATGAAGAACTTCGTGAACCGGCCGATTCCACGTCTCGCGCGATACGAGTTGCTGCTCAAGGGTATCATGGAAGCTAGCCTCGACGGTCACGAGGATCACGATAGTATTCCCCAGGTCATTGAGGTAATCAAGTCGCTGCTGAAGGAAACGCAACCGGGCGTCGCATCTGCGGAGCAAAAGGTCGAACTTTGGCGGTACAACGCCAATTTAGTGTTCAAACCTGGCGAGGCCGTGGTGAGTCCCGACTAGTAGTCACCAAGTACGAAGGCGTTCTGTGAGACTGATGTTACTGTTTCTCGTGTGTGCTCGCAGGACATGGACCTATTAGCCGAGAACCGCTCGCTCATACATGCCGGAAAGCTCTTACGCCAGCCAGATACTGGCTTCGAGTGGAGTGGGTGGAGCGAGCTATTCGTTTTGCTGTTTGACAACTATTGTAAGTCAAGTGGACGGGTGGGTATGGATTATTGATGGTGATGGTGTACAGTGGTCATGACAAAACCAAAAGAGAAGGATGGTATCACGAAGTACCATGTTAACCGCCGAGTATGCATTCTTTCCCTTTTCTCTGAACGTCCTGCGCTGACTCGTGTGATTTAGCCTATTCCTTTAGACCTGTTGACGCTTGCAAACTTCACCGATCCTCCTACGCAGCGTGGAACTGGGCTGTTGCGTGGCTTCGGTGGCAACAAGGGAGGCGATGCGCAGGCAAACACGCCCGGTGTCACCCCTGACGCGGTAACTGACTCGCGCGTCGTTCACCCGTGCACTATTCTGCACACCGGCCGACTTGGGGGGCTGTATACTGTATACGCCGAATCTTCACAAGCGCGCTCAGAATGGAAGGAAAAACTTGAGGAGGCAATTGGACTACGCAAGGTCGTGCAGGAGTCGAACAGGGTTTTCGAAGTTGAGACGCTCAGCTCGGACACATTCGTCGTCCCATCGATGCTTTCGCCGCCGACAAACCACTCGTGGAATGCAGAGAGCTCGTTTACGGGCAGGGTCACTTGTTCCGTGCCATTCAGTAAGCAGATTGACTTGGAAATTATGTAGTTGTGGGTGCGGGGGCCTGATCTGTTTTATTTTCCCTACAGCTACCGCGGATGGGCGTGCTCTCGTCGCAGTTGGTTGTGCGGAAGGTGTTTGGATTGGGTTCCGCCACGATTCCAGATGTGAGGATCGCGTTACTTTCGTGGCAAACCGCTCCTCATTCTCTTTGCAGCCATGCGCAGGGTGCTGCATCTAAAGATGGTCACACAATGTGCGATGCTTGAAGATTTTGGGATCTTCCTCGTGCTTGCCGACAAAGTAAACTGCTTCTCTTGTTTGCGTACCCTAGATGATCTGATTGACGCTCGGTTGTTAGTCGTTATTTGCGTACCACATCGAAGCGCTTGTACCCACATCCCCACAAAGCGCGAACACTACACAGACACCGCAGAAGCTCAATGGCTCAAAAGACGTACACTTCTTCAGTGTTGGGAGTCTCGGAGGGCGGACCCTTGTAATTTACATGAAGAAAAAAGGGGTAGGGTCGTTGTTCTGTTCTATCAGCTCCTTACGCCGATCTCACCGGTTCAACCAGTTGGACAGCGTCTTCCGCGTTCTTGAACCCGTTGTTGGCAAGATAAACGAGAAGGTTAAGGCTCCTGTATTTCTGAGTTCTCGATTTGGTCTGCGGCAACCCCGCTCGGAGTGGTTCCGCATCTACAGGGTACGTATTTCCCCTCCCACAGCTGGGCGGGTTCATAAACGCTATTTGACAGGACTTCTTCCTACCATCTGAGTCGTATGACCTCATCTTCTTGAAAGCCAGGATCGCCATCCTCTGTACAAAGGGTTTCGAGATCATGGACCTTTCCGAGTTAGTCCTCATCACGTCTCTTATCTTCGATGTTTGACATGTGGGGTGGGTAGTTTCAAGAGTGTCACGATTCCACAACGTGATGACCCCCGCCACGAGAAACTCGCCAAACGTTGTGAATCGTGTCGTCCAATGGGGATGTTCCGCTCTAGCGAGAACGAATTCCTCCTTTGCTACGATGGTAATCTCTAGTTCGGGTACTCCCTTTATCTGTACGCTAACTGTCCTTCGCAGAGTTCGGGCTGTATGTGAATCGGCACGGCGACCCAAGTCGTACCAAAGGCACCATCGAATGGGAAGGCACTGCCGAGCACGTCGCCTGGCATCCACCATACGTCCTCATCTTTGACTCACGCTTCATCGAAGTGCGCCACATCGAAACTGGGCGGCTTTGCCAGATCATCCCCGGAAACGAGCTGCGATGCATCTGGGACGGGCGCGGGGGGTCTGCGCCGCCGATCGCGCCTGGTCCCAACGGAACGTGGGAGGAAGCTCCGTCGCAAGAAGCACGCGTACACGGCGTGATGCGGGCAGACGACTCGGCGCAGGGTCGTGCGGGTTCGTCGGGTGCCGGGCGTGGCGTTGCGCAGCACGTCTTTGAGCTCATACCCACGGTCCCGCTCTTCCTCCCCGAAAAGCTTTCGTCGCCCACGCAGCACTCGTCGTTTGTGCACCCGGGCCCCAACGGCTCACCATGAACTATCCATCCGCAAAAGTGAAATGACCCTTTGACGAATTGTGACATGTAAGAACAACCCCGATTCAACTTTTATTGACTATGACACTACTATACAGCCCAATCCATCCATCACCTTCCTTCCTCTCTCCATACCCGCCGCTCCCTTAGGTTGCTTTCATTATGACTTGTACTTTCACATTCGCGCAGTTCGTTGTTCATATATGTACGCCAACAGAGTGTTAGTTTGTGTCTTTGGAACAAGAACTCATGTGGGATTCGATCATTCTATCGAACCGCGGCCAAAGTTCATAGCGTAGCGCCACCACATAATCCCCGTCCCGAGCGGGCGGTGTGGTTCTGATGGCACTTACAGTACCCTG
Organism: Lactarius psammicola; assembly: GCA_025769895.1. NCBI lineage: Eukaryota > Fungi > Basidiomycota > Agaricomycetes > Russulales > Russulaceae > Lactarius > Lactarius psammicola. Next base: position 61,714 of record WTXK01000026.1, on the reverse strand, counting down.
CCGTTCTCACTGGCCCCAGACTCCTTCCCGTCGGTCCCCGTGTTGAGAGACGCCTTACGTGCCCTTTCCCACACCTTCCAGAACTTCGCATCTCCCTACGGGAAATGACACGTGAGGCGTAATCATAGTCTCTTACGCGGCGCATCGACAAGGGAGGAGTTCGCACTGGCCCCAAGTTTGATACAATCACGCGTAAAAAGCTAACTGATAGAATTTAAGTAGACCACGGTCAGGTCGCCTATCCCTTGTCGATGGCCTCAGTCAGAAATAAACGCTGTCTCCAGTTTCGTTCTCTGCGACTCGGACAGCACCCGTACGCACGTATGCGTTGTGTCAGATATCACGCGTCCAGTACGATAACGGTGCAGTTGTCGCGGAGCCTTCAACTTGCTTTCACGGTACCTGCGAACACGCGCCCCTAGCACTCGACACACTTCCATCCAAACCATACTAATCAGGTATAAGGCGTCACAGATCTCACATACTATTACCCCAATATACCCTGGTTTCCGTAATGCCTCAATGTTCTCGACGTCTCTGATGACATCGAGTCCCACAACCGCACCCGCCCTCTGGGTCTAGCACCGTCTCCAGCGAGGGATACAGCATAATACCCTTACACTCGGGACCGAGCACCGTTAGGATAGGCAAAAAGCCGACCGAGCCTTTTCATTACAGATCCTCACGGAGGCGGGGGAGAGGCGGCTAACAATTCCTTTTTTCCCACTTCCATTTGATCGCACCATTGACAGACACGACAATGACCGGGCGAGCGTAAAGTAGCCTGTCCTGACCAATTTGAGTTTCCATCAACCCTGGATGAGGCTGCTCACGCCGTTTCCCATTTCTGGAGGTGAGCCTACCCTGCATTTTATAAGAAAAGAACATAATGCAAATTTGGGTGCCTGTCATGGGGAAGGGAACCCGACAACTCGAGTCGTCCTGACCATATCTAGGCCGCAGGGTTGGGGTGGGAGGACAATGCGATGGGCGCTGCCGGCCCAATCGCATTAGCGTGATTAGGCACTTGTTCGTCGACAATTTACCGCCTAATAACTGCATCGTCTGGCGGTCTTGAGGGGCTGGGCGCACATACTGTACTCAATTGGCACGGCGCCTCGCCAGATGTCACCTCATGTCACCCTGCCACCGCGATGATGGTGGCTAAGTTCATTTAGACAACCGGGTAGATCGGGTTCTTGTGGCCTTTCGTTATCCTTGCCCCATCTCCATCTCGTGTAACGACTTCATCTCAACTCGATCCATGGAGAATGGCCACAATAGCGAGCTGGAACTCCTTTTTCGAAACCTATCGGTGTTGCAACTCACCAACTAAGCATCCGCTGGGTGGAAGCACTGGGTGCCATTGACAGAGTTCCATTGTGCGTCACTGGCCTATTGCCTGCCGCCTTCCACTCGTGGCCATGTCCGTAGTGTGTCAAGATCTGGGCGGTTGCATGTTCTGGTTTTTTCACGGACATGTGATTGAGATATCTTGTCCCTTGATGTCCCTTGTACCCCCTACTTATCTGAGTAGGTGTCACCCTCACATCCAAATGATCTAACCGCGATCTCTTTGCTATCAACCTCCTATACCTCATTTTAAGGTGTATATATGGGCACTCTACAGGTACGACGACCCCACTCTAGGAAGCAGATGCGATGGTCTGAGGTTGGTGAGAACCAACTATCGACCAACCAAGACATCAGCGAAAAATGAAAATAAAAAATAAACCGGCGCTTTCTAAAATGGGAAAAATTGTATTCATGTATCGGTTCTTTTGCAGACTTATGTCAAATGTTGTAGTGGTAGTACAGCCTGTAATACAGAGGGGATGACCCTTGATTCCCATATGACTTGTTTCGGTCACTGGCACTCGCGCCCGAGCTAATTAGACTTTCTTAGCCTCTTGTACGCCACTCCAGTAGTCAGCGTCTCCTATGACTCGGACATCGTTAGGAATTATGTACTCGCCGCCCATCCAAGCTTCTATCCAACCACGGCTTTTGATACGCAATATGGGTCAGAGGCGTGGGGTCACCCAAAAAACTTGCACCTAAGTCTCTCGTCTGTACTCCCTTAGGTCCCTGCATCACCTTTGTGTTTATACAGCTTGCTCGCCCGTACTCGATTCTCTGTTGCTTTAGTGATCTAAGTAACTTCCTATTTTCTGTTGTAAGACCACCACTGAGGTTGGGCCTGGAACCCTACATTTTTGCTCCCTCTCGGCCATCTCGCAGTAGCTCAGGGCCAAGCGCGCAACACTGTAGATTTACCAATGCCACGGTACTGTACCCCGCTAACATCCACTTCCTCGCGTCTCATGTCTGCACATGTACATGCTTGCTGTCATCTGTCTCTTTGTCTTGCGGTCACATCCCTACTGCATACTGGGGTTCATTTCCGTAACCTGACCTCCATATGCCCTTTCTTAGCTTAGATTCTTTATCTCTGTCTTTATCTCATTTCCGCGTGTCTCCTCTATCAGTCCCTATATGTCGGCTTTACTTCCCTTACCTTCCCCTACCTTATCCTTTCTTTTAGTGGCTATTCTGCCTGTATTTAAACCACCGTTTTCTTGCTGAAAAAACAGCGCTCTTCGCCGCTTGTCCCCCTTCGTCTCTACGTGATCAACTCAAGTCAAGAATAATCGCAATTCAACTCATCTTGGTCTCGTTCTCATTCCTGCGGTCATTTGGCAATATCCTCCTCTCCTCCTCTCCCTCTCCCTCTACGGAATCCGCTCCACCTGCCAACTCACGCAGTCTTAAGTCCGTACACTGCCTAGTCATGGCCGATACCAGCTGCGCTGGAATTTTACCAAATCCGGATTTAGTAGGAATCGGGGTCAGTCCTGCTGCTCTTTAAGCTAATCTGCCTTTTGCAGATCTGACCAACTGACTTCCCAGACTCGCTTCAATTTCTATGTCACGATACTCCTTGGGGCTCTTATACCCGCGCATAAACGTACGACCGGCCTTTTGGACGAGCTTTTTAAGAACTCAATTTTCTATGGTCTCGCCCTCTTCATTACCGCCCTCGTCCAGACCGTACAAGGACGGCTAGACTTGTACCATGCCATCTTCGTGATGCAAGTGCTAGTATGCTTCGTAATTCTTCATCTCTACAGTATGGATCGTGTCCCTATGAAGATCTACTGCAGAGTGCTGATCAGAGACAATACAGGCGTAAAGAGATTTATCTTGCCTGATAGTGATTGCAAGTTCGCTATGAAGATAACTATTGCCTTTCAAGTATTACAGGTCTTAGTTTTTATCCCTTGGTCGTTCTACGTGTGGACCAAAGACGAGCGATTCGGTCCCCAGCCAGAGTGTAACAACCTCGTAAAATATGTCTTTTTCTTCGTCACCATCCAGGCGACCGCCAGATGGAGACGGGTCTTGGCTTTCCTTGGCCTCGCCGCGGGCGTGATCGGCTTTTGCGTCATTCTCATCACGATGTTCATCAAGTACATACACCGTAAGAGCCCGAAATCGTCATCCGCTCCGCCGTTTTATATGGGGGTCTGGTGGGTCGTCTCTGTGCTGTGCGTTTTCTTCGGCACTTTCATCTCGCTATAATCATACTAACTCGCCAGGCCAGATGTGCGGCCTACAGTATCGTGATCACTGAGTTGATAGTCTGTGGCGTTTCCTTCTTAAGCCGGGAGGCGTACTTACGAAAACTTTCCTAGGTTCATCGTAATCACCCGAACGTCCGGGCCGGCGAAAATGATTGGGGCTTCGGCCAGATCGTTTCTGTCGTCTTGATATTACCCATCATCATCGAGATAGTGGCCATTATCGTGGAATGGAATTCTCAGAAGGATAAGGAACAAACAGAGGAGGTCTGTCCTCACTGCGGGTCCAGCCTGAGCGACTCGGATAAATCTGAGACCAAGCCTGAGACCAAAGCAGGACCATAACTAAGCACAAGACTTGTGCGGCAAGTGTCACTTCGGATTGCAATTCGTCCCCCTTGCTACTTCCTTCCACATTCACAGAATCCCACTCATCTTGGATCACTACGATGCACCTTTGTCCTGTACTCTACCCTTCTCTGTCTGCGTTGTCTCGTCCCCACCTTATTCCGCACTCTGTCCCTCTTACTTTGCTTCTTTGCTGTAGTAGCTATAGTTTCCTCTGTATTTGAACACCCATCTGTGTTGTCTGGTACACAGTGCCCAGTTACCATTTCCCCCTCTTCAACTCAGTGCGATTGTCTAGGAAGTTAGGCCCAGTCGAGGTCACTCGAAAGTTAAGATCGCTGGCAAGAGTTCTCCCTCATCTCAAAGTGGTTTTACGGGGACGCAGCTCCTGTTGCGATTCTCGGCCTACTCATCCAGTAGCCGAAGTAGTTCCGTCTGCCCGTCTACACTCGCTCCCTCAAAAACAAAACAAAACAAAAGTGTAATATAGCCTATCAGAACACTGCGGACACCCCTGGACACATCAAAGCAAGAGTATTTGGTCCCACATCATACCCCACCATAGAGTGTGCATAAACACATTTTTCACCTTCGCTTTCAAGTTAGCCGCCAGTGACCGTCGCAGCCCGCACCAACACATCAAATAGCCAGAACCAGAACCAAAGAGATACATGCCTCATAAAATCTGAGACGGCGTACCTGATATGGACGCTAAGATGTGAGAGAACAATTTACGGACAAGAGTACATGGAAAAGGAGTCAAAGACCGGCCGGCTCAGTGGAGATTAATCCGAATCCCAACGGATAAGACTACACAACGACGAAAGTGCTGAGGGAAAAGCCTTATATAATCCTTGTAACTAACACATGGAGATTATGAGGCGCCGCAACCTTCCTGAAGCTGTCAAGTGTGACGATGCATCCTTGATCAATTATTTGTGATAGAGGATGTGAATGATGGTCGTATTGCCGCGTGGGGAGATGTAGTCCACGGCAGGTTGGGGGTCTAAAATGGGGGGTGTGATCGATGTGATCGATGAAACGTGTGATCGACCGACTCAAGGACCGACAGCTGCGAGGAGTTTCCGCGGCCCGGGCGATGCTCTTCTAATATGATTCATGAACTAGATCTTGGGCGCGAACCTATCTATTGTTGCGGAATGCCTTCACACCCTCAGCGCTCAGCCTCTGTAGTCCTTGAGTGCCCGTGTGAAGAAAAGTTTCACATTTCTAGTGAAGGTTAAGATGGAAGAAACCTTAGTAAAGAAGACGACACCCTGAGCTTGCGCCGTTCTAAGAGTTAGGTAAGTGCGTGTCAACCAGCATAGCGGCGCCACTGCAATCGAGTGTGGGTCCACATCGAACTGGACGACTTTCTCGCCTACTATCACTGGCACGTAGCCAGCGTCAGAGCCTTCGATGTCCATCACTGGTGCTGCTGCTACCATGATCTTACCGTTGGTGCGACTCCGCTTGGTGATCTTGCAGACGGCGTGAATTACTCCTGACGCAAAAGGGGAGTCCTCGTGTAGCCAGCGGACACGCTCCTTGCCGGACGTCGATATCAGTCCCGGGATATGCAAATGTCCTGTTGTACGGAAGTGGTGACATTCGATCGTCACTCTCGCATCCTTTCTGCCCATGCCCAAAGAAGTTACAGTACACTGTGGGCGTAGATCTGAGTTCAAATGTGGACAGGAGAGCGCGTCTCGTTATGACAGATCGTAACGTGGGTTGTCCGTTACCTCAGATGAAACGCTACGTCGGCATCGGCACCAGTCCTACACCAGAGGCGCGCGGTCCAAACATCGAAAACCAGCAGCACATAGTGACGATTCAATTCCACGTAACCGCAGCCCCTTTAAGTACCCTACAGCGGATGAGCGAGCTCGAGCTCCGTAATGAATTCTATCCCATCAGTGCGGTACGTGTCTTGCGTTATAGTTATGTTTTTGACTTGACCATCGAGAAGTGTCAGCAAGTTCCGCGACGAGGTAGTATACTGTGGCCACTGCGAGCTCGATCCGCCATTGGGATCCAGGTTCGTCACAAAGTGGATAAGGTAGTCTGTCAGGTCTCCCGGACCGTAGATGTTCAAAACATCGGACCCGTGGAGCGAACCGAGTATAGGCAGCGACTTCAGGCGTTTGCTTACTGTGTGAAAGTCGACGTGTGAGTGGGGGGATAAGGACCCGCGCGCGTAAGCGGGGAAACACGTGCAACGTACAAAACGACCAAATCTTCTGCTTTTTCGATAAGTTGTTCAGGAAAAAACGCCGCGGGGCTTGGAACACAACATCACCCAAGAGCGAAGCAATGCGTTTGAATTGTGGGGTAAACGCATTTTGGGTACCAGTGTCGTATGGCGAACCCTGAGTGACATCCTGGGGGTACAGCGTAAGCAACTTGTCCATCTCGGCATCCGTTATATTGATCAGGAAGAATTCTGATAAGTAATTGCGTAGCTGCGCATCAGTCCTGCGGGCACTTTGTGGTCAGTGCAATATCGGATGTGTCAAAAAATTATGCATTTACGTAACGTTGACCTGAGAAAGGGAATACGGAGTCCCTTCATCGTCGCACTCCCCTGCGACAAATGGGATGCGCGCAACTTTCCCTCGTTGAACAAGTTTCTGGGGATCATCTTTCAGAAAAACACCATCTACACGGGGCAGCCAAGCAAGCGCGAGAGACTGTGGGATGGTCTGTTGGCCGCTACGAAACTCGGACGAGCAGTGGGGAAGTATACCACGCACCTGATATGAATTGAATGATGGAGAACTATCCATAGCGGCCTTCAACTTCTCGTATGGTGCCGCCCGCAGACACGCTAGGGTGTCAGAAGAGCCCGCGCAACCGGTGCGTTCAACGAGGTCGTCATAATATGGTTGACCCTACAAGTTCGCTCAGAGATTGGGCGAATTCGCAGTATACGCCCCTACATGAGTGATGTCACCAACAGGCAGGGGCGACCCGGACTGCATGAACGCTGCACGAAAGAGGCCTTCGGTGTTCCCACCGTTTGCCAACATTTGGATCGATACCGAGATTGACCCAGCACTTTGACCCCAGCTTACAGTAACGATGTCAGCAGAATCTGCATTAAAGGGGCTCTTCACTTACATCGTCACTTTCGAAGAATCGCCACCGAATGCGTGAATATACTTTTGTATCCAACGGAGTGCCATACGCTCTGTAAAGCTAGATGTTACAATGTTGATTATACTGAATGCCCGAACGCTCACGGTCACGCAGCCCGAGATTGCCTACGCCGGCGTCTTTGACTTCTTGACTGGCCAGGAACCCGAGAGCTGCAAGGCATTGATATTTTAGAGAAAAAAGGTGGAATCGACCAGAGGCGTGGACGTACCTGAAACGCTGAGAGAAGGACGAAGGTCAGACAAAGGTATGAACAACGATTTGGGTTGTGCTCACCGATAGTTCATACTGACGTAAACCACGGGCTCCTCGAGCACAATTGATCGATTGACTATGACACCACCATCGTAGCTATGCATATCTTTATATTCCTGGGACACGAACGATGGACAAATAAATTTGACCGTACAGAGCTGACGACCCGACTTCGAAACCGCCTGTGGGGTAGTTGCTGAGGTTAGTGGGAGCAACAAATCAAAGGTATCGCGCGTCTCACCTCCATATATCCACTGCCAAGAGGGTTATTACTATTAACACAAGTGACAGTATATCGTTCACAAAATACACACCACTACAACCGGGAGCCTTGAACCATATCTGACGTGGGCGGGTGCAACGACATTGAGCGTCAAACCTATAGTTATGATCAGAATTCCTCTCCGTGTAGTACGGAGTCTCCACAATGGCCTCCTCACAATCTTCGCCGTCTGGAATTGGGGTCCCGGAGCCACTCGTGAGGAAGTCGACGGTCTCTTGAGGTAACCCGTTCGGAATCGCCAGCGAACTTGCTTGCTGGGGGCACGAAAGACCGAACGCGGTTGCGTTGTGTGCACCAGAGTAGGGACCAAGCGCCTGGGGCAGATGGAGGCGCAGGTCGTCAACTCTGTCGGTGAAGGCCGATCCGGCGGGTCAGTCAAAGAGGGCAGAGAGCTGAACTAACGTCGACTACTGACGGTGGTTTTGCGAAGGGGATGCCAAGGAACTTGTTCACGCCGTTGGCCGTTGTTCCTATGAACTTGCCCTTGTCAAGCGTGACGATAGGAGGAGTGTCATATATTGTGGGAGCTGCTAAGACCGTGGCAGTCGCAGCGTAGATGGCAACAATCGATGCCCGAAGAAAGGCCATGACCTCCAGAGATGACGATTGGGGAGTTCTAAGGGGAGCCTCTGGGCAGCATCATGAGGGTTTAAGTAGGTGCATTGTTACCCTGCCTCGGATTGGGGACCCAAGTCAACTGCCATATTCGATAGACCTTGGGCGGCCTGGGCCCGGGTTAAACAGGGGAAATCACGGTACTGTATTGAAAAGCGCGCCTGCAGGCCAGTTTGATCGGCGACATACACCCGGAGCGAAGTTAGAAAGGCGGGTTTGGGTGGTTTCTAAGCAACTGGGTGATAACAAAACCAAGAAGGCGTGATAAAAACCATAACAAGGTTTCAATTCACTTGTGACCTAAGTTACACGCGGCTAAGTATCGGTGTGCGTCATCCTTGGTGTCATGATATATGGGCTCTTTGATTGGAGCCAGTAGAAAGTTGAGGCCTACTTTCTCCTTGGGGGTATTTCTATGCACAGGAAGGAAGAGGAATGGAAGGAATATGAAACAGGGTGACGATACATGCCAGTGGCGGTGTAACTTACTGTACTGTATGTACTACAGTAGGAATCCAGAGCGCCACACCCGTAAGGACCTCGCTATCCCCCATTCTCACGTGATCACGGTCCTTGCTTATGTCCGAACTTGAACCCTCTCTTCTCTGCCTTGGTGATCCATCGAGTCCTTCTGCGTTCACGTTGGCTTTGAGAACTTGAGCTATTTTTCGCTCTCAGCTATTCTTTTCTTGCACTCTTCTCACCCCCTCTGGTCCTACCTAGTGAAAGTTGATATAGCGCACAGAGTTATATGCGCGGGAACGCAGGGTAACGATAATGTGAAAGAAGAAGTGGCCAGTCTGCTGCGCTAATACCACTTGGAAACATCAAAGAGGATTCAACGTCTTGTTCGCCCTTCATCCCGGAACGAAGCTCTCGGGTTTTCTTATCAAGTCGACTGGATACAGATATGGTCACGCAATTCCATTCGTTCCTCCATTCAGAAGGTGGGCTTGCACACTAACGTGACGGAACTCGCGCACCCTCCGCATTCACTCCCTTGCACCTCTTGTCCAACCGTGCAATAAACTTCCGCCGATAACTCATTTTTCCGTCCACGCAGCGCGGCCCTTCCATCCATTCTAAAACTCATTTGCATCTAGGCACCTAGGTCACGGCTGGGAGCTCGCCTAGGAAGTGGAGAAAAGCGCACTCGCCGCCTTTGCACCGCATTACGTGTTCCTTGCGGGTGCACCGTGTGCGAACAGGTGCGCGAAGGATGCCTTTGTTCGATGGGATATAGTCACTTGCAGTGATCCGGCGTGCCTCTGAAGAGAAGCCACATATACGAGGTATCAACATAATATCCAGAAGGGCGCACGGTGACCAGCCACAGGCCCACAGCTTTGCTCCGATAGGATAGAGGACAGCTCGAGCTGAGCAAACTACCGAGCGCGCGGCTAAGGGATAACTATGTATTTAATAATCCCAATTATGCAAGATATAATATAACCAATTTCTAGAGAATTTATCCCTGTACTTGTACTTACAACGATGAACCTCACTCTTGAGTTTTGGAAGTCCACTGGTGTACTTGGAATGACCAGAGCCTGTCGTTTTGGAACCTGCTATACAGTATGTCAAGTGTTATAGTAACACAGAGGTTCTTGTCCAAATTTTATATGACCTATTTCGGTCACTGGCACCTGCAGCCAGGCTAATTCGGAATTGGGACTTTCTTGGGCACCGCCCTCTATACGGCGCTCTAATGGTCGGCGTCCCTTATTTCTTTACTAGGAATCATGCACTCCCTAAACGGCCTTTCGAGCCCTTTTCCGCCACGAGTTTTCAACACGAGTCAGAGGCACCCATCCAAGTCTTTCGTCTGTCCTTCCCTAGGTCCTATCGTCACCCTTGTGCTTATACAGCTTGTTCATCCATACTCGTTTCTCCTTCCCTTTTAGTGCTGTAAGGCCACCACTGTGATTGGGGCTGAAACTATCACCTTCACTCCTCTCAGCCATCTCGCAGCAGCTCAGGAATTACCCGCGTGACAGGTTGGATTCACCCATACCAACTAACCTTTGCACACGTACGTTTCCCAGATTCTCTATCCCCATTCTCATTTCCGCGTTTGTCTACCCTATCAGTCCCTTCATGCCACCTTTATTTCCCCTTCCCCTACCCTAACCTTTATTGTATTAGGTCCTGTTCTGCCTGTATTATTTTTCCTGCTGAACAAAACGGCGCTCGGTCACCACTTGTCCCCATTCGTCTCTAGGTGTTCAGCTTAAGTCAGGGCTCATTGGGTGCAGTCGTAATTCGTCTCATCGTCTCCTTTTCTCGTCTTGGTATTGGTCTCATTCCTGTGGCCAATTGGTTATATCCTTCTCTCCTTCTCTCCCCCTTCCTCTGCGGAATCCGCTCCGCCTGCTGATTCACACGGTCTCGAATCTGTACGCTGCCTAGTCATGGCCGACACTAGCTGCGCTGGAATTTTACCAAACCCGGATTTAGCAGGAATCGGGGTCCGTCCTGCTGCTCTTTAAGCTACTCTGCCTTCTGCAGACCTGACCAACTAACTTCCCAGACTCGCCTCAATTTCTATGTCACGATACTCCTTGTGGCTGTTATACCCCAGAATAAATATACGACCGAACTTTTGGACTCACTCTATATGAATGCAATTTTTTATGGTTTCGCCCTTCTCATCACTGTCCTCGTCCAGACCATACAGGGTCAGCTAGACTTATATCATGCTCTCTTCGTGATGCATATGCTACTATGCCTCACAGTTCTTCACATCTACGGTATTACTTGTGTCCCTATGAGTGTATACTACAGTGTGCTGATCAGAGACGATAATACAGGCATAAAGAGATTTATCTTTGCCAATAGATTCGGTTTAAAAATGAAGATAACTATCGCCTTCCAGGTATTACAGGTCGTAATCATTTTTATTCCTTGGACACTCTACGTGTGGATCAAAGGCTCGCAATTCGGCGCGCAGCCAGAATGCAACGACCTTGTGAAATATGTCTTTTTCTTCATCACCGTCCGGGCGACTGTTGGCTGGCTACGGATCATGTTTATCGTTTGCTTCGCCGCGAGTGTGCTTGCCTGGTTGGTCGGTCTCAGCACGGTGCCCTTCGTGTACCATGAGCTTACAGTCGGTGAACTATCACGCACTGAGTCCGGCGACGTTGACGATGGCCTTCCGTGGTACTTCTGGATCCCGTGTGTTTCTTCGACACTTTCGTCTCATGATAATAATACTAACTTGCCACATCAGATCTGCGGCCTATGGTGTTGCAAGCACTGAGTTGATAGTCTGTGGCGTTTCCTTCTTAAGCTGGGAGGTGTACTTATGAAAACCCACCTAGGTTCATCGTAATCACCCACACGTCCAGGCCGGTGAGGATTATTGGGGCTTTGGCCAAATTGTTTCTATCATCTTAATATTACCCATCGTTATCGAGATACTGGTCTCTTTCAAGAGATGGTATTCCGGAGACTCAGATTAAGGGATGGGATGTAGCGGTCTTTGGCATTCACTGTATGGCCACCCCGAGCGTTGGGCCTTAAATCTTGCCTTTCCGCTCCCTGTTGGCCATCTCTGACCCACGCAGGACCATAATTAAGCCCAAAGGCTGCTCTTTCAGCAAGTGTCACTTTAGATTACAGTTCATCCCCCTCGCCACTTCCTTCTACACTCACAGGATCCCACTCGTCTTGGTTTTTTATGCTCCTATCACAATTGTTAACAGAGGAGGTCAGTTCTGCACAGGTGGGCGAGACTGGAAACGAATCCGGTACACGTCCTGGCATGGTCTTGCCACTTAGGTGGAGCCATGCTCAATGCCCAGTCCTCTTACTTATTTCTTTGACTCTTTTGTTACTGCTTCGATCACTACTATGCTCCTTTGTCCTGTACCTTTCCCCTCTCTGTCTGCGTTGTCTCCTCCCTACCCTGTACCACTCTCTACCACTCTAAATTTACTTCTTGTCTTACCTTTTCTGTGGTGGCTACGGTTTTCCCTACATTTAAACACCCTTCTGTGTTGTCTGATACATAGTGCTTAGTTGCCATTTCCCCTTCTTCGGCTCAGTGTGATTATCTAGGAGGTCAGGCTCAGTTGAGGTCACTCGAAAGTTAAGTTTGTTCAGTGAGAGATCTCCCTCAGGCTCCTCTCGTCTCTCAAAGTTCTCGCCACCTCGGTCGGCATCACTCGGAGTCCTTGCTCTCATTGTGTTCCTATGTCCCTTATTGTTTCCTCCTCCTTCCTTGCGGAATCTTCTCCATCTATGAACTTACATGGGTCCAAGTCAATGTCTGGCTTCACAGCTGGGGACCCAGCAATCTGTGGCTCCAGTGTCGCTGCAAAATTCCAAGAGGGCTTACTCTCCTGGTAGCCAAAGCGGCTCTGCTGGCCCGTCCAACTATGACGTACATCAGTACTAGGCAGCCAAGTAGATGATAGCCCACGCATTGCAATCGAATGTAAATGCCCACCTAGCTCAATCAGATAGAGCGTCAGACTTTTAGGTGAGTGCTTATTCCACCACTCCGTGGTTGGGCCTGGAACCTTACATTTTCGTTTCCTCTCGGCTATCTCGTAGTAACTCAGGACCACGTGGGCGACAGTGCGGATTTACCCATGCCACGAGCTCCACTAGTCTAACACCCCTTTCCTCGCACGCGCCTCATGCATCATGTCTGTACACATACATTCTTGCTGTCTTCTACGGTATCTCTTTGTCTTGCATCACACCCCCAGTACATACTGGGGTTCATTTCCGTTGCCTGACCTCCATGTTCCCTTTTTTAGCCTAGATTCTTTATCTCATTCACATTTCCGCGTTTGTCTGTCCTATCAGTCCCTCCATGCCACCTTTACTTTACTTCCCTTCCCCTTCCCCCATTCTTAGCGACTGTACTGCCTGTATTTAATATCTTGTTGAACGAGTCAGCGCACGGTCGCTACTTGTCCCCTTTCGTCTCTTCGTCTCAACGTGATCAACTCGAGTCGGGCTCCATCGAGGGCGCTCGCAGGTCGTCTCATCGTCTCGTTTTCTCGTTTTGGTCTCGTTCTCGTTTCTGCAGCCATTCAACTCTACCCTTCTCTCCTTCTCCCTCCCTTCCTCTACAGAACCCGCTACGGCTTCGAACCGACACGGTCACAATTCCGTACACTGCCTGGTCATGGCCGATACTTGCTGCGCTGGAATTCCATCAAACTCAGATATTGCAGGAATTGGGGTCTGTCCTGCCACTCTTTAAGCCACTCTTCCTTTTGCAGATCTGACCAACTGACTTACCAGACTCGCATTAATGTCTATGTCACGATTCTCCTTCCGGCTCTTGTACCCCAGGGTAAACGTTCGAACGAGCTTTTGGACGGCCAATTTGTGAATGCAATTTTCTATGGTCTCGCCCTTCTCATCACTGCCCTCATCCAAACCATACAAGACCAGCTAGACCTATATCACGCTGTCTTCGTGATGCAAGTGCTAGTATCCCTCGTAATTCTTCATCTCTACGGTATGGCTTGTGTCCCAAGGGGATTTAATACAGATCGCTGATCAGAGACGAGAGTACAGGCGCATGGAAATTGGTTGTGGACAAAAGACTCGATTTCAAAATGTATATTGCTATCGCCTTTCAAGTATTACAGGTCTTAATTTTTGTTCCTTGGTCGTACTACGTGTGGGCCAACGACTCGCGATTTGGCCCTCAGCCACAGTGCAACTACTTCGTAAAATATGTCCTCTTCTTCGTCACCGTCCGGGCGACCGTTGGCTGGCTACGGACCTTGGCTTTCGTTGTCCTCGCCGCGTGTGTGGTTGTCTTGGTTCTCCTTATCGTGTCGCTGCCCATCCTGCGCGAGCGTCTCCAGAGCGCCCTTCGGCCGCCGCCTCCCGTCGTGCGCACGTTCTTTCAGAGGATCTTTGACGCGGTGTTCCCCCCTACTAGCACGCGCTGGGATGCATTCAACGAACGTAGGAGGAGAATATGGAGTGCTGGGGTAAAATTATTTCAACGGATCTTCTGGGTTCTCTCTATACTGTGCGTTTCTTCGGTGCTTTCGTCTCACTATAATAATGCTAACTCGCCATACCAGATTTGCGATCCTCAGTATCGCGACCATTGAGTTAATAGTCAGTGGGGTTTCCTTCCTACCTCGGGAGGCGTACTTATGAAAACCCTCCTAGGTTCATCGTAACCACTCGATCGTCCTTTCTGGAGAGAATGATTGGGGCTTTGGTCAGATTGTTTCTGCCTTCTTGATACTACCCATTGTTATCGAGGTGCTGGCCATTTTCAAGAAAGACAGATCCGGGGGCCGAGAACTAGAGCACTTGCATTCGCAGTAAGGCCAGTCCGAGCGTTGGGCCTGAAACCTTACCTTTCCACTTCCTCTTGGCCATCTCGGATTCACGCAGGACCACTCGTCCTGGAACGAAACGGTCTCGCCACTCTTTGGTGAATCACATGCTCCGTACCTGGCCCTCTTAGTTGTCTCTTTGACCCTTTTGTTACCGCGTCGATTACTCCTTTGTCCTGTACCTTTCCACACTGCATCTGCGTTGTCTTGTGACTCGTCCCACCCTTTACCACTCTCACTCCCTCTTACTCTACTCACATTACCTTTCCTGTCATAGCTACGGTTTCCATTGTAATTTTAAACACCTGTATGTGTTATCTGGTACACAGTACTCTGCTGCCGTTTCCCCCTTCTTCAGTTCAGCGCGATTGTTTAGGAAGTCGGGCCCAGTCGAGGTCACTCGAAAGTTCAGAGTTCTAGGAAGTAAGTGATGTGTCAAAGTGGCTTTACAGCTGGGACGCAGCGATTGGTAGCTCCTGAGTCCCAAAACCACCGAAAGGGCCTCCTCTTGCCAAACTAGCTCCGTAGGCCCGTCCAACTGTGACGTACAACAGTGCTAGGCAGCGAAGTAGATGATAACTCATACGCCCACACATTACAATCGATTGTCAATATATCAACGCCTGCCTAGTTCGATGTCAAACTCTTTTGGCGAACCCAGTTCACAATCTCGAGCATCGACAATGGCTTGAATACCTCTCCCTAGTTCTTGTCATGATCGTATTTTTGGTGCCTAGCTCTGCGTCATCTTCGGCTGTATCCTGAATATCGAGTTCCGCATCTTCACCCAGTTCGTCTGTTGGTTCTTCCTCTACTCTCGGTATCCTCAACAACTCCAACCGCCGACACGAATCGTAATGGTGCTCTTTCTCGTACTCTGAACGCCGCGGCCCTAGGACCCACCATGATCACAGTATTTTTTCTATGAAAAATTAGGTTTAGACCCTTACTAGATTTTTATCGTTTGTTTATCGCGAGCTCACGACCACTCCTGGGCTTACGCATT
Organism: Lactarius psammicola; assembly: GCA_025769895.1. NCBI lineage: Eukaryota > Fungi > Basidiomycota > Agaricomycetes > Russulales > Russulaceae > Lactarius > Lactarius psammicola. Next base: position 46,141 of record WTXK01000026.1, on the reverse strand, counting down.
ACTCATCGCATCACCATCATATGCGCTTCGTGATTCGGCAGTAATTTTACCGTTCGTATGTTACCAGCGCTCTGCACGAGGCTTCTTTTGTCTCGTGTGTTGGGACATTTTTCATTAGACCATATATACTCGCACACCTACGATCGATTATAGTGACAGCCAGAATTGCATCCGCCAAATCAAGCGGAGCTTCTAGTACGTGATGGTCAAGAACTATTACCAACACGTTCTTCCACCCTGATGAGTAGGTCTCATCCACCAGAGGGAAAAGTAGTCGAACTGGTAATGAGACCTACCATGAGGACGAGCGTCAAGTAGTCGAATGCGGCAAGGGTGCACTTGTGATATATGAGGGGCCATTGGCGAGACGAACTGGTGATGTCAGTGTGCCTTATCATATTTTAACATCTGATTCTAGGAATCAAACCCCCTGCCTATCTAGGCCCAATGCACAACTGAAAGAAAAGGGGGAAAAAGAGAGCTTTGAATGTACATTCATGGTGGAAAGAACAATCCCACGACAGTAGTTGTACGGTGTGCGTGCCCATTGTGGGTAATTGTGTCAGGAGGAGTCCGAGGAGACGGTCGCCAGTCAAAGTTCTAATTTAGTAAGCGATCGGTTTGTTTTTAACCTTAGCCATGTATCGCCCAAGATGGTAATTACTTCCCGTAATTGACTACTAACCATCAACCGCTCACGCTTCCCTGCTCCTCAGAGTCACACGCGGCGCTAACCATTTACAGTGTAACAGTTGGACGGTCAGGAAACCAGCGACCTCATTACTGTGGGCAAGGTGCGAGACAGGTCAGGTGGCTCATGTTGTTCATTTGCGAGGACCTTTGCCCAGAACCGTCTAATCCAGCTCAATATAAGATGCCTCTGCTCTCTCTTCTCCCTTCGAGTTCGAGAGATCCCTCTTACTCGTCACCGTCATGCTTCTTACCTTTATCCTCTTTTACGGTCTCGTCTTCGTTCGGGCTATCCCCTTTGTGAAGCGCATCGTCGTTAGTCCACAGATCACGTGCCCAAAAGCATCCACGACTTGGAATGTAGGCGATAAGGCCATAGTGACGTGGTGTGTACAATCCTCCTTACACTACCTCACTCCCCGCGCAGCTAGATAATTGGTGCCGTACGTGCGTGTATACAGGGACACCTCTGGCATCCCGCAGCCAAGCAACTTTACCGGCCAGCTCTTGCTCGGTTACTTGACGAGCGACAGCGAGAATCTGGACATCGGTGAGCTGACCACCCGTTTTCTCCTTGCACATACCGTATGCTCCGTAGTGCCGCGCGCACGTTTCACGCGAGAGCTAGTTAGGGTTACTAGGACCACTTCACGCTTGGGCACTTCCTCACTCCCTCTTGTTGCATCTCCCAGATCACCCGCTCGCCCAGGACTTCCTCCTCAGCAGGGGCTCGGTGCAGATCACTGTCCCGAACGTTCCAGATGGGAATAACTACATCGTCGTCCGTGTGTACTTCTCTCTCTCTGCGGAGTTCCGGGACGTCATGTTGACGCAACCACATCCCCGATTGCGGACTTCGTGTCGGCTTCTTCTCCCTAGTATTTGGTGACTCTGGCAATCCATTACCGCAATTCACGACTACAGGCACGTCGACGCCCGTGTCCTCCACCCTAACGTCCCCAAGCTTGCTCGTGTCTTTCCCGTCGAGCGCAAGCCCGCAGTTCACGATCACGGGCGGGTCTAGCACGACCACGACCCTGACACCGTCTTCCACCCCCACGCCCCCTTCCCCTACCCTCACCACGCCCTCTCCCGCCACGCCTACCACGCCCTCGTCCCCCACTCCCACCACTCCATCATCTCTTGCCTCATCTCCTCCCCCTCCACCCACCGCCTCCTCCTCGCCTTCAGTCTTGCCAACCTCCACATCGACGCCCGCATCCCCAACTCCGATACCCCCAAGCTTGTCCGTCTCTTCTCCGTCAAGTAGCACCGTCACGCCGAACTCAGTCACAGCTGCTGCCGCGAATGCGCCGTCCTTGTGCTTGGCCGGAAGGTCCAACGGTGCGCTTCCTCCTCTACATGCACGTGGCGCTGGCGCAATATCTTTCTGTGCGACTGCCGCTGCAATGACACTCGTGCTAGTCCTAGTATAACGTAACGATATAACTTACCTACACGATCATTCCGACCGAGTTGCCATTATTCCGCGTCCTGTCATGCGTGTCATGTCATAATATTTAAACTCAGATCTTAATAAATCTACTTTTCTTGCAAAGAGCTCGAATCTTGGGTGCCTTCAAGATAAGATGGCTTTCTGCAACTCAATCGCATTCGTTCCATGACTCCAACTGGCCATGGGTGGTCTTTTTCTCGCACTATATTCCATAGTCAAACCAAGAGTCCAACACGATAGCATGAAACTAACAAGATCTATGAGATCTAAGGGTAAAAGTGCATGCAGGTCATGACGTTATATTATACTTTCATTGGTACCAATTTTTTTTGTACGACCCTATAACTATACATCCCATTTAACTTTTTGGGGCAGAAAGGATACTGCATCGGGAGAGTGGTGATCGAATGTCACCATTTTCACATAGTAGGGCATCTACATACCCCGGGGCTGATAGTGACAGCCGGCAAGGTGCGTGTCCGCTGGCTACAATGAGGACTTCCCTCTTGTAACAGGAGTAAATTTACGCCGTCGGCAAGATCACCGATCGGAGATGCACCAACAGTAAGGTCGTGCGGGAGCAGCAGCATTGGAAATTGAAGGCCCGGGGCTAGCTACCTGCCGGTGGTAGTAGGCGAAAAAGTCGTCCAGTCTGATGTGGACGCACACTCGATTGCAGTGGCCACTATACTGGTTGACACGTACTTACGCAAAGGAGGGCACGGCACGTAGGTTCCGCCTCAACTTCCACATACGTATTGGACAAATTTTCGGCGGTTCAGGCAGTCCAAGATCTTAGAACGGCGCAAACTCAAGGCGTCGTCTTCGCTAGGTTTCTTCTGTCTTACTGTAACCTTCTTTAGAGATGTGAAGCATTTCTTCACGTAGGCACCCAAAAACCACAGGCGCTGAGTGTACGTGAAGGTAGAAGACAATAGACCACGTGCCGTGCCCAGATCCATCTCATTTCATGTTGGTAGAGCATCGCCCGGTCTTAGAAACTCCTTGCATCTGGCGGTCGTCACCCATTCACAGTAGATCACCCCCTTCATTTCCGACCCTCAACCTGCCATCGACCACATCTGTCCATATGGCAATACTATCGTGTACAGGCTATTGCAAATGCACAGCCTTGTGATTACGGTGAACCTAGGAAGGTTTTCATAAGTACGGCACAGACCGTCGACTCAGTGATAGGCCACTGTAGGCCGCACCTCTGGTATGGCGAGTTGGTATTGCTATGGTGAGACGAAAGTGCTTCCGCACAGGACAGATAAGGCCCAGAAGATTCTCGAAAAACGGCTGGACCCTGCGCGCGATGGTTCCGTGATCGTATGGTGTATACGCGCAACGAGCATCGTCCAGAGATTCAGGAGAAAGACGCAGAAGACGACCACGCCCGCAGAGAGGTAACGAGAGCCAAGATTTGTCGGTTTCCTGGACGGTGACAATGTGATTTACATAGACGTTGCACTCCTGTCTGCGAATAGAGGCTGCGAATAGAATTGAGAGACTTTGATCCACATGCAGAACGATCAAGGAAGAAAAACCAAGACTGCTTATATCTGAACGGCGATAGTTATCTTCATTTGAAACTGGGTCTATTGGCCAAGATAAATCTCCTTACGCCTGCATTCTTGTCTCTGATCAGCGCTCTGAAGTATACCCCCATAGGAACACAAGCCAGACCGTAGAGATGAAGAATTACGAAGCACACTAGGATTCGCATCGTGAAGACAGTATGACAAAAGTCTAGCCGTCCTTGCATAGTGTGGACGAGGGCAGTGATGAGAAGGGGGAGACCATAAAAAATTGCATTCCCAAAAAGCTCGTCCAAAAGGTCGGTCATACGTCTATTCTCGGGGTATAACAACGGAAAGGAGTATCGTGACATAGAGATTGAGGCGAGTCTTGGAAGTCAGTCGGTCGGATCTGCAAAAGGCAGAGTAGCTTACAGATTCCTGCCAAATCCGGGTTTGGTAAATCCCGGTGCAGCAGGTATCGGCTATGGCTAGGCAGTGTACGGACTTGGCCGTGTGAGTTCGCAGGCGTAGCGGATTCTGGAGAAGAAAGAAGGGAGGAGAGAAGTATATAGCCAAATGGCCGCAGTAACGAAAATAAGACCGATATGAGAAAACGAGACGATGAGACGAACTGCGAGTGCCCTCAACTAGGCCTGACTCGAGTTGATCATGTAGAGACGAAGGAGAAGTGCTGTTCTGTACAGCAAGAAAATAGGGGTAAGGTAGGGCAAGGGAAGTAAAGTAAAGGCGGCATAGAAGAACTGATAGGGGACACAACGCGGAAATGGGAATGAGATAAGGAATCTAAGCTAAGAGAGGGAAAACGGAGGTCAGGTTACGGAAATGAACCTCAGTATGCACTAGGTGTGTGGTTGCAAGACAAAGAGATAGATGACAGTAAGAATGTATGTGTGCAGACATGAGAAGCGAGGAAGGGGAAGTTAGCGGGGTTACAATCCGCAATGTCGCACATGGGCCTCGTCACCTCGTGGTCGGGAAGAAGCTTGAATGGGCCAGTTATTTGAACTAGCCTAGTACATACTAGCTTCCACCAGTAGAGTGCCGTACAAGAGGGCGACCCCCAAGAAAGTCCTAATTAGCCTGACCGCGAATGCTAGTGAACGAAAGAAAGCATCATATGAAAATCGGGCATCTCTCAGGTTGTACCCGACCTGACGAGAAAGGCACGCTCGCATTTTGGATTTCCGCTTGGCTACGTTAGCCGAAGCGGCTCCGTCGGCCCGTCTAACTTCAGTCACACATCGCACCCAAGCAGATGATAGCTCACACATTACAATCGAATGTCAATGCCCGCCTAGCTCAATCGGATAGAGCGTCAGACTCTTAGGTGGGTGTTGGTTGCATCACTGTAATCTGAAGGCTGCGAGTTCGACCCTCGCGGTGGGCTACTACTTTTTGCGCTTTCTAAAATACCATCCGAAGTCAACCAAGAGGTCAACAGGGATAGAAGGGGACTCAACATAGCCTTTCTGGGCTATGCGTGGACCAAGTGCGCTGCTATTCCCGCCCGGACAAAGCTCCAATAATAATAGTGTTTTGCATTGCGTGGCGGGTACTAGTAGCATTCAGACGTGCACTGCGCTACCTACGACAATGGTATGACATAACCTCACCGGCCAGCCACCAGATGTACGAGATGTACAGTGGCACATGTTGCATAACGTGTATACGTGCCAAGGGATGAAGCTTCGATGAAGTCATGCAGGTGCAAAGCAATGACCTCGGGTCTTTTGCTAAGGCAGTAATTACTGCTGTCCATGACTCGGGGCAATAGTTCTACGCTGGTATTGGCTCAAAGACTTGGACCGTTCCTTCTACTCGTACCTTGTATACATTGAGACGCGCCCCTCCTACTACAAGGCGCCACTACTACAGGGAAACCGCAGAAGTCTGTAGCTAATCGCGATAACGTGACGCCCCGTCAATGAAGTTAAGGAAGGAATGGTCAATGGTCAATGATGAGTCTTCTTCGCCCTGTCGATATGCGCGCGCAAGCGTTTCTGCTTCTCCCGCAACGACTGCTTCTTTTTGCCTCTGACGCCTTTGCTACCCATGATCATCATTATCGGTTTATTGCGCGCTTTCTCACGGTTCGTCGAGCTGCTCGGCGTTTCCTTGTTGCGTTTGCCCTTCAGCGAGCCGAACTTTTCCCGACCCTCGCGCCCGCGCGCTATCGACGCCATGCGCTCCTCGTAGTCTGCCTTCGCCTTCTTGCGCGGGCCGAGGATGTCGCTTTCTGAGACGAAGGTATCGCCCACGCCAGAAGAAGAGGAGGCCGCCTTTTTGGCGGCTTCGAGCGACGCGAGTTTGCGCTTTGCAGCAGAACCACCCCCGCTTTCAACCGCTTTGGTGGCGGCTTGTATTCGCAAGTCATTGATTAATGCGAAATCGGCCGGAGTGAGAATCTGCAGGTAAAAGATGTGTGTCAGGTAGTCGCGGATGGTTAGATGGGACAAACCTTCGTCGTCGCAAGTGTTGAGGTGCGATTTGCTTCGGTGGAAGGTCCTTCATTTTCTGGGAGCTTGCCATTACTCTTTTTATCCTCATCCTCGCTGTCGCTGACGCTGAGATGATCTCCACCATCGCTCTCGACATCGATCCAGCCTCCCGCGTCTGATGAATCGTCTGACGACTCTGACTCTAATTCCCATCCCTCCCAAGCCTTCTCGTCGTCTTCCTCTCCATCGCTAGGTAGCTCGTCTTCTCCATGTATTGTCTTTAAATGGTCCTCAAGTAGCTACCCCGTAGATCAGTCTGCTTTAGTCAAAAAAAAAAGCACGAGAAGGACATACCACAAGGCCTTCAATATCCACTGCGGGTTTCTCCGCGTACCCAAATGGCGCGGGCTGAGTACCCTGAGCCAAGCCCATACTAGCAGTCTTTCCCCTCTCACGTCGCTTGAGCATGCCGGGATTGACCTCGCGGTAAAGCTGTAACAAGCCACGCGCTGCACTCATGACTCCCTTATCCCTACTCTTCCCATAGGCAATTAGGTCACCAAGTAAATCTTCCTCCATTGCCCATGGTTGGCGGCGGCATATCTCTCTAATCGCGTTGAGACCAGCAGCCACCACCTCCGGTCCGACACCAGGATGCACAAATTCATGAGCCAGTTTGCGAATCGCAGGTGTAAGTGCATCTGGCGGTGTAAGCGCATGCACGGATTGTGCGAGCGCGGCGAGAATTGCTGGAGCATGCAATTGGTGATGTGTGAGGTATTTGAGCACATATGTATAAAAGCCAAGGATGGTCAGCTGGTGCAATGCGGTGACGCGGGCCAGGAGCTGCATAATGAGGACCTTGTGGTCGAGCGAAAAGCGAGCGTCATATTTTTGCAAGAGGTCATAGAGCTTTTCGCCAAAGGATTGAGGATCATGCAATAGTTGGATGGCTGGGAAATTTGGTGTATTTCCGGCATCTCTGCGTTTGCGTTTCTAAAAATTGGCATTCAGCCAAGTCAAAGACAAGTTAGAGTTACCATACTTTCGACGCCGTCTTGAGAATCTTGCGCATCTTTTTGTCGCCGCTGCGGGTCTTTTTATTGACCTCACGTTTATGCCCGAGCGATTTGACGTCAACAGTCTGGAAATGATCACGTAAGCAAACGTCTTGTAATTGGGCTACTTGGACCCACGTCGTCTTCACTCTCGTTTTCACTGTCCTCAGACGCCTCATCACCGCCAAGGAAGAAGTGCAGGGCTGCGCTCTGGACTTTTGTGATAGGGTGAAAGCATCCCAACGCAACAATGGCAACGGATTTTGCATCATCCCTGCACTTGTTTTAGTCCCAGATACCGGTAGTGAAGTCCAAAATAACGGACCATACGCCTTTTTTCCAGAGCTCTTTTGTCAACACGACTGCCCACATGGCCTCATCGCCGCTATTTGACGAACGCTCCGCGCCTGAATTCAAGTTTCCCCTTAGTTTCCCCTTGTCCCCCAGCACCGTGCCGCTCATTCCACGCTCGATCATTCCGAAGAGCATGGCTTGCACGGCGCGATTGAGTTTTTGGTTCTTTGTGCGCTGGTTGGCTGTCTTGATGTCTGTGAGAATGGTTCTGCGGATGACTGCACGCAAGGAAGAAGACGTCGTTCTTGGAAGAAGGGGGAATAAAGTCTTAAGGAGCCTGACCAAATCCAATTCAGCTCCGTTCCTGAAAAATAAAAACGGTTCGCCTTACTCAAAAGATGTGATGACTCCTTTATTCTTAAGCATAACCAGGTTTTGTATGAGGCTGTGGCGAATATCTGGAGATAGCGATCCATAGCTTTCAAGTAGTAAGGAGGACAAGTGGGACGGAAATGCCGATGTCTCAGTAGGATAAAACTGCGCAACCTGATGGAGAGTTCGATAAAGTATCCCGCATGCGTGGAAATTTTCCTTACTTGTGAGATGAAAGAGACCAGTTCCCGAAAGTGAGTGGCTTGCTCGGCAGGATTGATGTGAAAAATTTGACGTATAGAGCTGTAATGATTCCATTGCTGCAAAAACTCTTCTTTGTACGAGACCGGGTCACGCTTGATGAGATTCTGGAGCTGGGGGAGGTTGGAAGTGCGCAGAAGTCCGCGCACCATGATGGATGCTACAGATTACAACGGCCAACTCGGCCCGTCGAACCATAGGTATTGTTACCCATCATCCAGAGCCTAGTTCATTTAATGAGTACCCAGAGGTTTGCCAAAGGCTTTCGTTTGCTACATTACCGGACTAACCGGATTCTTGCTGCTAATCTCCAATCAGCCACTGTCCGGTCTCCCTGCCTAGTTTTGCTGAACCGTTCCTCCCGACCGACTCTCCCAGGTGTGTCCAGTGCCTACCGATTGATTGATTACTCCTCACTACTGATTAGCATTCATCTGCTCTCACCGGGCGGTCCGTCCTCTAGTGCCAGCTCACATACCGGAAACATTGCTCAAGGTGGTTGCGAGAAACAAATGAACGTATGCGCTCAAGGTGCGTCCTACAGCACCCCCGTAGTGACTGCCGCACGTACTGACTTTGCACAGAGGAGAGTTACAGACGTGCAACAACAATCAACATGCTCCCAGACGGTGTCTTGCTTGATATATTTGACTTCTATCAAACCCTCCCTTATCGCGGCATATGGAAATGGCACTTACTGGTGCATGTATGCCGAAGATGGCGACATATCGCTTTTGGGTCACCACATCGTCTCAATCTCCAACTTCTCTGCACATTCGGAACTCCTGTCAGGGAAACTTTGGGTATCTGGCCAGCCCTTCCTATCGTCATTGATTATTCCTTTTTATATCCCATGAACGGCATTACGCCTAAGGATGAAGACAATGTCATTGCTGCACTCGAGCACCCCGCTCGTGTATATTATCTCGGGCTTGCAGTAATGAGGGGCTCGCAGTTGGGAAAGTTTGCCACGTTGATGCAGGAACCACTTCCGATGCTGAAACGTCTTGAGATCTGGTCCGCGGGTGGAGATGTACCAATCTTTCCTGCAGAATTCTTGGGGGGATCTGCGCCATGTTTACAGGAGGTCACTTTATCCCGAATTTCCTATCCGACATTACCGGCGCTTCTTTTATCGGCCAGTGACTTCGTCAGGCTCCGCCTTCACAATATACCCCCGACTGGTTACATTTCACCCGAGGCGATGGTCTCATGTTTGGCTGCGTTGCCTAGGCTCGAAACCCTTATCATCGAATTCATGTCGGCTACTCCCCACCCTGATCAACTACTTCCGCCTCCTGTAACACGGACTGTCCTTCCTGCTCTCACCTACTTTCAATTCAAGGGTGCTAGCGAGTACCTGGAGGATCTCGTCACCCGAATTGACGGCCCTCAAGTGAATTGGATCGCGATAGAATACTTGAACCAGAATGTCGACATTCAAGTTGCGCGACTCTCCAACTTCATCGATCGCTCAGTCGGCCCCGAGTTAACCCTACGCAAGCATGCGAAAGTTACCTTTTTCAGGGATCAAGTCTCCTTCGCTATGTATACTCACGCGAATTATCTGTCGTCGGATTGGACTACAAGTACTACCGTCAGATGCGAAGGGATTCATTGGCAAGTCTCCCACATGGCCCAGGTGCTCGGCCATTGTTCCGCGACACTAAACACTGTCATCCATCTCAAGCTCGAGGTCCGGCTTGGAAAAGGTCGTCAATTAAAGGATACGGATGACGTTGAATGGGTGCACCTCCTCCGCCAATTCTCCGCCGTGCAGACGCTGCGTCTATCAGAGGAGCTCGCAGGGCACGTTGCTCTTGCACTGGAAGACATTACAGAGGAGATGGCCGTCGAAGTGTTGCCATCCCTTGACTTAATTTGCTTGGGGGGCCAGCCGGCATCATCCATTAAGAAGTTCGTCGCTGCCCGCCATCTCTCTGATCACCCTGTAACCGTCGTCGGCACGGAAACGAAGTTTGATGAAAGACTGAAGTCCTATGTCGGCGAATGAGAGAACCCGAATGTTCTATACCAGCTGCATACTTTACTTTCAGCCTGGCATTCTACAATTCAACGGCTCTAGTTAACTCTCTGTCGCATTCACATCAGTAAAATTACAGGCCGGCTTTTCGGCCCTTCCGTGGCTGCCGGCAGGGGCAAAAGCTCCGGAAGCCGGGAAGCGTTGCCTCTTTTGGAAGGCATGGCCTAAATCTTTCAAAGGGCTGCTGGAAGGGCTAACACCTTTTGAAGCTCTGCGAGAAGGGTTCAACACCTGTCGAAGCCCTGCTAGAAGGGTGGGATTCTTCTGGAACATTGGGCACCTTCCAGGTCCTGACGGCCTTAAGAGACATTGCAAAGGACAACATATCATTATTACACTATCGAGTAGACAAGCAATGTAGGTACAGGATGGTCTAAGCTAAACCCGCCGTCGCCCCCATCGTCGTCGTCTCGTCACCGTCGCGGCCGCCTTCATTATCGTTAGTTCATCGTAGTCGCCACTCTTTGCAGCCGTCCCCGCCCCCGTTGTGGTCATGATCGTCTTCGTCCCCCCGCAATTGCGTTGTCACTACTTTCGTCTTCGTCGTTGTCGTCGTCATATTGTCTTGGTGATGGTGTTGACAATGGGTCCCAGGGCAGCTATGTAAGAGTGCAATTGATCAGCGCGATGTGAGACCGAATGTACTGATACTCACCTTTTTTTGGGTTTGTGTGTGGCACCGTCAGCGATGTGAGCACTTGCGGTATGCGCACACTGGTTTGTAAAAGAGCATCATCTGTGAGTTAGCGAGGTGCAAGGGGCAGCGAAGTTCGGACTTACGACCAGGTTTGATGATGTGGACGGCGGTTGGGCACGACGGGGTCGGTGGGTTGCATGGGCGACGAGGTCGATGCGGTAGGGTGACGCGAGCGATCTGGCAGCTAGCAAGCGGGGGTGGCCTGCGTGCACGTGAGGGGACGGCGGCAGTGTTATGGCCGCCAATGTCCTGCCGGTCGAGATGAGATGCGAACAAGTAAAAGAAAAAAATACTCCTCTAAATGGTTTGTAAGTGGGTACGGCGGCAAGGAGCTTGGGTGCATGAAAGCGGGAGGGGTAGAGGGGGGTGTGTTAGCGGTTGCAGCAGGGTGGCCTGTGTACACACGAGGGGACGCGTAGACTCTGTGGCGGGCTGGCTCGTGTGTACCCACAAAGTGTGTGAGGGGAGACGCAACGGTGAGGCGATGGACGGTTGCGGTCGGGGGGGAGCGAAGGCTTTTGTCAGTCAAGCGGAACGTGAAAACGTTTCCCACGACCAGCCAATCAACAAACGTCGCGACTTGGTGAAAATCTACACAAACTCCACCACGCCTCTACACCAACTGGCTACACCCAGTTAGGCTTCGTCACGCTTGTCGTCTTCTCGCCGTCGTTGAGCGTGTGATGACGGCAGACAACCGCAACAACCACAACAACCGCGACTACAATGAAGGGACCACGAAAACACTGGCTTTGTCCCCTTCTTCCTCACCATCTCGCCTCATGTCGCCACCCGTTGCATCCGCTCTCACTTGGCCTCACTCACAGGTTCTCACATGTACTCACAGGCCATCACGCTGTACCCACCAATACACCTCGCCCCCCATGTCTACCACTCCCACTTTGTGTGCACGGTAAACCTGACCTCCCCGTCGCCGCCCTACCGGCTTGGCTCCACAAACCGTTTAGTTAAGTCTTTTTTCTTTCCATCTCATTTCTCACCGCAACGACAACCACAATGCCGCCACCATCCCCTCCCCCCGTGTGCATTCAGGCTACCTCCAGTCGCGGGGCCAGCTGCCACACCACTCACGGCATACCACCACATCGACCCCTGTCGTGCTCAATTGCTGCCACCTCAATACCATAATGATGGTGGCGGCGGCGATGGCAATGATGACAAAGTGACGACGACCACGAGGAGACAGTGACAAAGGCGATGATGACTGGGACGACGACGACACGACTGCGAGGACACAATCGCGATGACGACCGCGGCTGCAACGAGTGGCGACGACACGACCGCGACAATGACAACGACAGCGATGAAGGCAGCCGCAACGGTGATGACGACGACGATGGTAGCGACGGCGACGGGGTAGAGGCAGTGATATGGCGGTGGCGGGTGGTGGCAGGGACATGAGGTTATTGTAGACTTTGTCTAATAGCTACCTAGTAACATGATATTACTACAATATATTGAGCGAGAAACTCGGGAAGGTGTGAAAGCTTTGACAGTTATCTAAAAGCTGTTGAAAAGGGATAGCAGGACTTCCAGAAGGGGCTCAAAAGAAGAAGGGCCCAGAAGAGGAAGGGGAAGGGGTTGTAATTTTACTGATGCAGGAGACGACCATGCACGTAGATGTATATGTATATGTATATTGCTTTTGGCTACGCGTTTGTCACGATACATCTGTAGTACGAATTTTACGACGGACTTCTTAGAGTTGTGAAAGCCACCAACTTGCTCATCTGTGTTCAAGACGTGATTGAACCTGCCACCTTGACGTGAGCACACAACGTATCGAGTTTATACCTCTCGCGGTCATTTTTCCTCGTCGCGACGCATATTATAATATGTTTATTTTCTATTTATATTCTGATTGCCATTGTCTTATTAAGATTTGTAAGCTGAGCCCAGACCAAAAGTGTGGGAGCCTCACTTGCACCTTGCTCTCACACAATTCATCATCTTCACGTTGTACGGCCTTCTCGGGAACCACATCCGTCTGGTCTATGTCGAAAAGACTGGTGTCAGTCCAAGTATAGCATCCATTTGCTCACCTGCTCCTTCGTCACCAGATGGTCCCAGTCATTCCTAGCCATCCTGGATCACTGGACGACTCTAAGATCTCCGATTTGGAGGTCTCGTCAGTTACCCTATGTCCTTGCTTGGACGCTGTTGCTTACTTTGAGACAAGATAGCTCAACTCCTATCGGACGGCTTTTAGGGAGATTGCGAGTAGAGCCGCCTTCTGCGTTTCCTCGTAATTGGTGATATCACCAGAATCGCTGTGGGATCGCGACAAATCCAGCTTCTTGAGTCCTCCGTCTCACCGTGTGATCGTTGCACTATGCTTCCTGTAGTTTTCCCGGCCCGGTGTTGACCGACTGACCACTCTTCTTTCTTGGCAATTGGTTCGTATCCGTGTGGTAGCATGGCACGCTCATGGTTCTATCTCGAGGCCCGCTGGCTATCGTGCGACAACAACGTTTTTCTGGACACAGACTATCCTCAGTGGTCGGTGGTGCTTAGGCTAGTCGCGACACTCCCTTCTAGTGTTGGGCAAGTACCTGTGTTGAACCAACGGACTATGCACTGTTTGGAAATCTGTTCTGACTCGATACCCCTCTTCACCTTCGTAAAAGCTATCAGCTTTCCGTCTTTCTATCTGCTCTATCTTTCGCCTCTTCACCTGGCACACTCAACCAATACTTCGGCAACTCTCTCTTTACGTATCCCTAGTTCCCGACTCGTCTCCCGCTCCCATGCCTTAGGTTGCCAGCACATGCTACCACATGGTGTCCTCCGTCACCTGTATTTCATGCGTTGTGATTGTTTCCCGATTCGTGTCTGCTCTGCAGTTTTTACTATGGGAAGACACCCGAAGTTAACAAACAATGTTCCTACCCAGGACCACGTACTCTAGACGATCATATGGCCTACGGTAACACGCAAATATCCCAACTGACGGTATTACCCCGCGTGCTCTTACTCGGCGGATCCACGTGTAACGCATCGACCAACATCCAGCTTTACTGTAGGCAAGCGCGAGTCTTTCTGGACTACTGAGAAGTAGATAAAAGGTCTGCTCATACCCGACTTTTGTCCTCCAGTACTTCTGAGCGTTGCAAAACACTCTTGTACCTACTTCCAGTACCCTTTTCCCCCAGCTGTCTTCTCCAATCGCTTTCTTCCACACCAATGGTTACATTTCCCATCCGTCTCCTCTCCGTCGCCGTGGTTGCATCTCATCTGCTAAACCATGTCGCTTGTGTCCCAGTTGTAGATGTAACCTCTTCGAGAAACGCATCTCTGGTCGAACTCGAGACAAGTGCAACAACCGCAGCACCCCATTGGGTCATTTACAGCAACCAGTGGGTTAGCGGTGAGACCGGGCCTCCCGATCCGTCAGCTGTCAAAGTACGTGTACAACCAGCAGTTGTGGTTCGGCGCGGCTCTTTTCTGATGCCGCTACGCAGGGTTTCAATACCTTGTGAGTTTTCCCAGACAAAGAACGTGCCTGGGGAGTGTGTCTAACACGTGTTGCGAAGTATTCTCTCATTCTTGTTGACCTCCGGGGCTGCTGATCAGGCGCTCGAATGGCAATCCATTTCGGCGTCTGACCGATCGGCCATCAAGTCCCAGTATGCCGCTGCTGGCATCAAGCTCCTCGTGTCCGTGTTTGGGGCGACTGACGCCCCAACTACTGCGGGCTCCAACCCTACCACCCTTGCCGATACTATGGCTGCTTGGGTGAAGAAATATGATTTGGACGGAATCGATGTGGACTATGAAGACTTTAACGCATTCGATGGCTCTAGCGGTTTGGCCGTGACTTGGCTCAAGACATTCACAAAGCAGCTGCGCGTGCATTTGCCACAGGGTTCTTATATCCTGACCCACGCGCGTGTGTTATGTCTGTTCTTTTCCAAGAATCTCAGAAGTAACCATCTATCACCAGCTGTTGCACCTTGGTTCCAGTCTGACGGGTGGTCGGGCGGTGGGTACCTTGCCATTGACCAGGCCGTCGGAAGCCTCATTGATTGGGTGCGTGGTGGTTTGTCTAATGTAACTTTAGCGAAACCTTACCTGGATCTATGATGATGCAGTACAACGTGCAGGTAATTGCCCGAACATATATAGGTGCTTCCTGATATTGACAATCTAATTTCCCTCAACAATTAGTTCTACAACCGTAGGTTTCACTATATATGCAAAAGTTTCTGATTCAATTTCGATCAGAGGGTGGTTCCATGTACACGACATGCACAGGCCTACTTACGAAGTCTGGTGGTGCTTTTCCTGGCTCTTCGGTCTTTGAGATCCACGCGAACGGCGTTTCTCTCGACAAGATTGTCATTGGGAAGCCAGCTATCAAAAGTGACGCCAGCAATGGATACATGTCCCCCACTACACTGGCGACCTGTCTCGTCACGGCCAAGAACAATGGCTGGAGTGAGTGTAGTGACTCGTCCATGTTTTGTGACTGCTCATCGGTTGCTCGCCCGTCGCAGATGCTGGTATCATGACTTGGGAGGTGAGGACACGTACCTTCTTTGCCTTTCCGTGACCCGCCGCTGAGATTTGCGCCATTCAGTTCCCCAACGCCCAAGCCTCGTGGATCTCTGCTGTTCGCTCAAAAGTCTTCGCATAAATCCCGAGTTTGGAAGGACAGAGCGGTCGCACCTCAATTTTATATCAATTTTCGCACGAAATCCGGAGCTTTGGCGGGCACTTGTACGTTTTTTTGTTGTATTCGGCGGAGCTAAGTATTCTTGGGAATGTAATGGTATTTTTCAATGTATATTTTGCTTGGTTTCGTCTTGGGGGAGGGTGAAGGCAAATTGTTCTTGTACCGTGCTAGGCCAGTACCAGGCCAGGACTTCATTCCGTTGTTCTATGTACGATACGTGTGTCGTGTTTGCAACGACACTTTCTTTTCGTTCTCGGTCAAGAATACAAAGTGCCACACGTATACCTAACCTTACTGTAAGGGACAAAACGCGCATGCATACACGCACCTAATTAATCCCGCATGCCACCCATCCGCACCACCTCACTAACCTCATTAAACTCATCAACCAACCCCACGACTCACCAGTCCACCACTAGGTCCGCTCAAGACACGAAGTGGAAAGCGGACGACCTAGGTCCCAGGCCAGGTTTATACATCTCGGGCTCAATCCCAAGCCCCGCGAAACCCCGCACCGTCGACAGGTACGCCCCACCAACCTCGACGCTTGACGGGAGGCTACGCCACTCGCTGCCTTTGGGAGTCGAGGGGGAATTAGACGGAAGGAAAAGAAATTTATAGTCATTGGGCGTCACGACAGTGGTGTACATCTACAAGTGAAGTGCGCTACATGACCCCCAGGCGCAGGATAATGGATTTAAAATAAAATAAACCTTAGGGACAAAGGCCACAAAAGAACGACCTTCGCCGTCCTCGGTTATTAGTCTCTTTTTCACCTTTCCCGTCCAGTAGTCGCATGAATGTTCTGGACCTCGAACAATGATCCGAACGTTGTCACAGTCTCCAACTGAACAGACAGAGAAGGACGGGCCTCTCTTCCGCGTCTTAGCGAATGTGGAATGCCCGCACCTGAACGGTGTTTAAGAAGTCTAAAGAGTCGATGACGGTGATCTCACTCCCGACAATATAAAATGACCGACACCGGGGCCATTTCCAACTCGACCTAAGTGCCGTATTCGTCGTCCGTAATTCCGAGCTTGAGCACCATCGCATTGGTTACAACTGTATTAGCTCAATAGGTTTAAAACACCTCCCAATCCACGCCCGAGCACTGGATTCAGTCTGCAAGCGGGGCAATGTACTGCGAAATGCCACTCGTTCAGCTCCCATACAACGTGAGTCCGTAGACATGCAGGATAAAAGGTATGCTCGCATGGGTTCATGAGCATTACCAAGTCATAGGAATGGTCTCTGTAGCATATGTTGCATACGAGAGTACGTTCCGCATCCTGGATCACCAGGTCACGCTCTGCAGCGAGCACCAAGTCATCTTCGTCGAACCAGAATTGCAGAGGTTATTGCATACTCGAGGTCGTCGCGTTCGGGTCACACAACCCCAACGGGGGGTCATCGGCCTTTGGTCTTTTGCTGAACCCGTTCCAAAACCACGGAATTAATGCGAGCATAGGGGTCGAGAATGGCCTTGAGGTCGAACCAAGGGCCAACATGGCCTCCTCGATGCCGCCTGTGAATATGTGGTCTATCACCTGCTGCATCCTCCGTCCGAGTTGTGAGTGTGGAAAACTTCAAGTTGGAAAGTGTACCCATGGGTACGGGTTTTGCGATGCATGTTGCATCGCAAGGGCCCTAACCCGGCCACCCTGTACCCGCTACCCGTGCGGATTTTGCCGACCTGTGCTAACACCTCGGACCCTATGCTCGGCTCATAAGTGCGAGAATACAATACCTTATATGGGTAGGCGCTCAATTACACCCCTTCTCCACTCGCCTTCTGATATTTTTGTACCGCAATGCAATTACAGAATTATAACGTGACAGTGACTACTTGTCAGCGCTGTGCTGGCAACAGGAGTCTCGTTTTCAATTGCCTTACATGAACACAGCATGGCACCGAAGAAACGCAAACTCTCAGACTTTACCCAATGGGAAATGACTATGTTTTCAACAGATCCAGGGAAGAACTCGATGAAGAAGATGACAAACTGACCCTTGGGTCGTTGGCTCACATCTCCGCAAAACTTGAATAAGTCTAGGTAAGTCCTGCTGGCAGTTGGACAAACTGTATTCAATGTCTAATTTGCTCCAGAGTACAGCACATTCCTTTCCCAAGCGGTAAGCACCACCGCCCTAACGTTTACAAATGAAAGGATCAAGGCACTTCCCCTGCTTCTCATATCGGACAAAATGCCGGAACTCGAGGCCTTGAGGCCCTCGGTTTAACAGAAGGCTCAGGAGGGAATTCATTGACGATCGGTATCACGAAAGATCTCATTTCTTTGTATTCCTAATGGCTAGGTGGATGCGAGTATGCGTTTTCCTGTTTCCGTATGCAATGATAATCATTGAGGACAACACGTTTTTAATCCTGTAGTCTATCGTGCGATTCAATGCAATCTCGACATACCTTATCGTGAACAAGTTTATTGAGCCTCTCGAAGCGCCTAGGAGATTTGTTGGTACCTTTACACCATTGTTTCGGTCTCGAATCAGCTTCCCACCGCAGATGGTGCTACTTGGCCATCATCCTAGTACCCGCTACTCGATAGACGATGTCTATACAGCTACGAAACGGGATTTTCATTGCGTTCCTTTGACTGCGATCTTGTCGATTCCTCCTGTTACAACTCCCACTCCTTGCACATCCAACACCACCTTTTCGATTTTCTCGATTCCCACTAGTCTCAATGCCGACATCCTTCAGGCGTCTCTCGAAGCTTGCAGATTCTATTGTTTCGGCCATCACTAGCACTCATCATCTTCCCCTGATTTCATCGATTTCATCTTCGACAAATTGATCCTCGTAGCTGTCCGCAACTATCGTTTTTTTCGCAATCGCAACCTTCAACTCCCTTGATCGCATTGCATCACTTCAAGTAGAGATCTCCAATACTGCAGGTCCAATCCTCGCTCCCATAACGGATCATATATACGTAAAATCATACTGTGAAGGGATGGCGCCTTGTGTCACGCACGGTAAGGCGCATCGTCGGAGATTCGGTCGGAGTTCGGATAATGCCGTCAATCGGACAGCGAAGCGATGATGCACAAGTCGAGAAGAAAGCGCGAAACGAAGTCGCAGTCGATATTCGTGAAGCCAACAGTCGATGATATTGAGAACGAGAACGAGAAAGCTACCGTAGTTGAGTACAGTAGATCGAGCTTAAGGCTCTTGTTCTAGTTACATGGGTTTTTATAGATTTGTACCGCAAACGTAGACGCTACGAGAACAACCAAGAAGGAACTACTCCGAATACTACAGAAAGACGGTCAACATGTTAAGGAGAGTTCAAGAATGTTGAAGAAAGAAATGGAATGCCGTAGAACAGTCCACGGAGTGTAACACCTTGTGTATGCAGGCACGACGGTCCAAGTCATTCAGCCCTCATCCGTTCTGTATTCTTATCTGGCCCATACCTAAGTTCTTCGTTTCCGGTCTGAGTGTTGTCGGCATCCTGGCCAACTTCCACTTACCCGCGTGCCCTGGCGAGCGCTGCGCCGACATGTTCGGCGTCTGGACGGGGCAGCCCCAGCACGCGCACGACCGCGTCGACCGCGCGTGCGAGCGCGTGTTCGAAGTCCTCTCGTACGTCCATCTCGATCACTATGTCTGCCTCATCGTCTGCGAGTGGCTCGGTGGTGTGCAAAAATTGCCACAGGACGCCCTCGTGCGCTTTCCCTTTCCCATCGGCGCGCAGCGTCTGATGGTTCGTACCGCGCGCCAGGATGCGGCTTGCGCAGATCCGGTGGGTCTCCGCATGAGGCCGGTCAAGTGACCAATAGAGCGCGAGAAGGCGGACGGGCGGGTGCATGCCCTTGACGGCATCTCTGAGAGCCCGACGGTGCATGCGAAGGTGGTTATTTTTGTCAGCAATGACCACGTCGTGACTTCGCAAGAGTTTCGTGACATTTTGAATGAAAGCAGGCCCCCGCCTTTTGGCCCGAACGTCGTCGCTCTGTGTATGCCCGAATTGGAACAGCTCTGCAAGAGCCACGGCAATAGTTGTTTTTCCGACACCGGGGATCGCGACGGGCATGATTATCGTCTTCCCAAACTTTTTTTCGGATGCCGCAGGGGCCTCCTCAGCTCCCTCCACCCTCTCCTTATTGCTCTCTCCCTCCGCTGGCCGACTTCCGATATCTGATGAAGCCTTGCGCCAGGTTTTGGCAGGTGAACCAGAAGACGGCTCGGCTGTGGGATAGTGCCTCTTTTGCATCCCGAAGGTAACAAGGTAACAGCGGAAGTCGATAGGAGTGAAATCTGAGGCCTGATGCCTGAAGGCCTGAATGGCTGAGAGGAATCGATGTGCACTGCGTCGTGGCAGTGGCTTTGTAATTCCACCCCGTGTCATTCTCAACGTTCACACATATCAGCAAAAGAAGGGGGATTTGTCAGCGAGCGTCAGCCCGTTGAACGGTGGCGACAAGTGGACCTTCTGGTGCGAGGAGCGCTTGGAGGAGTGTCCGCGACCCGCACAGCTCGGCTGAGCACGTGCGGCGTCAGATCCCGAGTAGCGTTCTTGATTGTTTGATCTCGCGTGGATCGTCCCGAGTCGGTGAGATAAAGCCTGCGAAGTGGAGCACCAAATCGCGTCAGATAGGGTACAATGTCACGTATCCTCTTCCCACTGACATATAGCACATCACGGCTATTGTAGCTGATGGAGGGACCTCTAGACAGACAAACTCAATGATAGATACAACTATGGCGCTTCGTGGACATGCCAGCAATAGCCATCATGTATCGCTTGCTTTTGTTCGAGGGTACTGTAATACGTTTCAAAAGAAAAAAGAAAAAAGAAAGTAGCAGCACCTCGTTTCGATCGAGGGACCTCAGGGTTATGGGCCCTGCGCGCTATACCAGCTGCGCCATGCTGCTTCAATAACGTGATGTGTCATTGTGTTTTTATTTGTGTCATCGCGCCATGCGGAGTTGGTGTTTAGTAATTGACCAGTGCAGTCTTGATTAGCGACATCATTCCTTGCTCCCAACCAACCAAGATGGCTACACCAGAGGCTGTTTTGAAGCTCGAAATTGCTCGTCTTACAGGTATGTTCTCTTTCCACACTTGTATTCTTCTCTCATAATGGTATTTCTAGGTGCTATCAACCGCCATCGATCCGGGGAGGTCCGCCCACCACACTCGTATCCAACACCGCGCAACACCTATGTCAATCCATCGTACAAGCTCTCGTCCTCGAAAACACTTGTTCGCTCCGGATCTCAAACTCCCAGTGCCACTCCAGCCTCAAGTACAACTTCACTTCCTACAGTACGTCCCCAATCCGGCCCTGGCCCCTCGCAGTCGCAGCCCCGCGACGTGACCATTAATGGGGTCGTATTCGAGACCTCCAAACGCTCCCTCGTTCGCAAAGATAGTGCGTCCATATTCTCTTCTAGTCGACTTCTTGCGCAACCGTCGCCCCTAGTCAAGCCCTCCTCCAAGCCGCCCTCCTTTGGTCCTCGTCCCCGCGTACAGTCGCAGTTCTCTCGCAACAAGTCAGAAGTAGGCCCAAGAACTCGGGTTTACAAGCCCAAGGGTCCTCCACGCAGCCGCCTCAGGCTCGACAACACCCGCAGGGTTTACCAGTCTGTTCATTGGTGAAGTTCATATCTGCCACCCAACTGATGATTCCTCGTAGGTCACGCGGTCCCAGTTACAAGAAAAAGTATGTCGACAAGCCTTGTCCTAGGTTCACCACAACCGGTGCGCTCTTATCCAATTCGGGCCACCTCACCTCCTCACTTGTTTCCTGTTCTTTTTAACTACTTCCACCCCCTTCTTTACGACAGGTTCCTGCAATCGTGGTCTCACATGCGCTTACAAGCATGACCCAGTCAAGATCGCAATATGTTGGCCTTATCTCCAGAACAACTGCCCACATACCGCAGAAACGTGTGCTCTCTCGCATGAGTCGAACCCCCATCGCACGCCTCTTTGCGTGCACTTTGCAAATGCGGGCCGCTGCACACGCGCAAATTGTCAATACCCTCACGTACGTGTCGGGCGTCGTGAGGGCGTATGCCGTGACTTTGCTGTGCTCGGCTACTGTGAGGCAGGCATCGAATGTCCCAGGCAGCACGTTCGCGAGTGTCCTGACTTTGCTGAGAATGGGGTGTGCCCAAACAAGTTTTGCAAGCTCCCGCATGTCATCCGCGCTAATCGTGCGCGCAAGCCGGCTTCCACTGGTGTTCTTGCGGAAGCTGGCCCTGCCTCCGCTTCTGTTGCTGATGATCTAGTTTCTGCTGTAGCTGCGCCCGCTCCGACAGTAGAGGACGCTCAGCTAGGCGATGAGTATATCTCTCTTACCTTCAATGAGAGCGAAGAAGATGAAGAAAGTAGCGATGATGAGGAAGATGATGAGGAAGATGACGACCAGGAAGAGGGCGACAGCCCCAACCCAGGTGACGATGATGATGATATTGCTCAGGATTGATTTGACTCTATATCTTGCTGTCTTGTTTGTCATGTATCCCTTGCAACTTGTGTTGCATCTATGAATATATGCTTTCGGACCTGAATTGGCGTGGATGTCTGAGCTATGGGTGTCTGCCTTACTGTTATCACGGTGTTAGCGTATCTTAGGCTGCGCCATATCAATTAGTTTCGCTGAAGAGCACTCTGACACCCGAAAATTGGCAACCAGTCATGGAGGCATATGGTCATTTGTCTTTATGTGTGTATAAAAAACAACAAAGGTAGAACTGAGAGAATGTAATGGCGACCACAGTTTTATGCCTCCGTGAGATCGCGCAAACGACGGATTGTGCTAAAAGGGTATTGAAAAGTGTATAAGCTCTCCACAATTCTGAACTGGAAAGGACTAAGGGTGAGCGCACCTGCGCACCGTCGCAGCGGCCGTAGTGGACACGGTCCATGCGCCGCCCGCAATGATCTTCTTACATGCTTTGCACTTCCAGATGCCGACTGCCTGACGCTTCACGCTGTCCTGAACAAACGAGACGAGTATCAGCGATCGTGTGTATCTCTAGTAGAAATTGCGCGCTTGCCTTGCCGCAGAAGGTGCAGGTGTATCGCGCATGCTGGGTAATTTCCATCTTGTAGCAGGATCAAACAAACAAAAGTCAGCTTTTTTCTCTCTAATTTGCATTTGCGGGAACCGCACCTTTTTAACCTGCTTTCTCAGGGAGGCACCATAGCGCTATCCGAGAAACTAGTCAGCACAGGGGGTGGTTTAGGCGTGCAGTTTGCAGTCGCTTACCGTGCCGTATTTGCCAGTGACGCCGACCTTGCGTGTACGTTTTGTCTACGAAGCGGTTCAGTAAGGGCTGAAAAGACGGTGACTGATTGTGCCCGCCTACCATCGTGAGGGATCTTGAGAAAGTGTTGTGGATGGATCAAATCGTCCAGTTGATGCTGACCGCAAGTCTGTCGATAGTCGTGGGTATTATTGATAATCATATGTGCAGTCATTACAAAGCATTTCTCACGCTCGCAAAATCTACCGACTCTCACGAAATCGTCGTACTGTGCCTACTAGCTCATTCTCAACGTCAGCTAGACTCGTCTCCTTCCGCAGAACCTCTAGGTACACCATACTCTCTGCCTCGCGCCGCGCAACGTGCCAGTGTTGCGGACCTTGGGTCCGCGAGAATACCTCCGTGGCGTCACCATTGCTGAGGACGGACCCGTTAGCATCTGAATGAAACATGAGGGGGGATCACAAGAGCTGCTCACGCGATCAGCTGGCTCCCGTTGAATAAGTGCTCGGAGCGGGAAGAAAACTCTGCACTCGTTACTGTGGTACCTTCGCTCGTCACTATCACGAATTTATCCTTTGGCTGGAGAATCTTCGCCGCCGTGAGAGGAGTATCGGCGGTTGCCAGCTTCGTCGTGGTCTATCAAACCTTGTATGTTCGCCAAGAGCGCGGATGATGCCTGGTACAGTGTGATGTTGTCTTCTTCTGGCATCGTAACTGTTGGCTCCAGGAAAGCGAGTGTGAGCTGGTCTTTCTGTGAACCAATTCCAGTCAGTTGCAACTGGAAGTAGGAAAACCGCTCACGGTTACGTATAACACTCGCCTCTGTACAGTAGCCAGGGGGTCGTCATGAGCGAAATGGAGGGCGAATGATCTGAAAGAAGGTACAGGAGGAGGAACAGGAAGAGTGCCTTGAGATGATGATGGAGAGGGAGGCGACACAAAATCTGGAGGGTGAACGACCGGCGTAGATGGAGATGCTGGAGGAGAATATCCTCTCTCATCTTCATCTTGTAGAGGCTGGCTTGCGCTCTGTAGTGTAGCATCCACCCCACCCGTTGTTGCCTCCGTAGTTTGTAATGCCAATTCGGTAACCGAAGCGTTCTCCTCTCCTACGGTTTCTTCTCCATGAGGTTCGCTTATACCATCCGACGACATGGCCTCGTGTAGACTCTCTTTATCAACTTCTACCTGTATTCTCGCCTCGGTGCTCGGAGAGGCAGGTTCACCGGCGGCTTTGTCCTCTGCCGGCTCTACCTGTTGTTTCTCTGACCCGTTCTCAGCACTTGCGGGTTGGTGGTCCTGGGGTCCCATCTTCTGCAGCGTTCCCTTGCTGAATGTCAAGTATCCAGGCCAGCTCCACTTTCGCACGTCCATGCTCGCTCCAATTGCGACAAACGCTTGGCCCGTCGCCCCCATCGCTCCACGCGTTGCGTTCATGCTGCTCGCAAAGATGTCTGTTCCCTGCTTGGGCGATGAAGGGGACGATTCGCTCGGTGAGGCAGGGGGAGGTAGCGGGATAATTCGTAGGC
The DNA here is from genome assembly GCA_025769895.1 of Lactarius psammicola. Taxonomy (NCBI): domain Eukaryota; kingdom Fungi; phylum Basidiomycota; class Agaricomycetes; order Russulales; family Russulaceae; genus Lactarius; species Lactarius psammicola. The sequence continues at coordinate 21,819 of WTXK01000026.1, read as the reverse complement.
GCGAGCGAACGTAGAAAGGTAGCACGGGGGAAGGGGGGTTTGTCGCGTAACTGGTGGAAGGGAATCATATGCGGATGTGAGAGGATAAAAGGCGCACAGCCTTTCAAAGGGGGGTTGTCGAGAACAAAGTCGTCCAAGGCTGGACCGATGGAGTTGCGCAAAGGATGCAATGGTACACCTTATTATTAATTATATCAGCGAGATAGGGCGAAGAGATGTCGTCAGTGGACGCACCAAGGCAGTTGCCAAACTCTGATTCCTCCTGGATATCCCATTTCCACGCCCATACCGTGAAGAACCTCTCGAGCTGCAGCTCCAGTGCCTGCTGGCCCAGCGTCTTAAGGACAGACGTGAAGGATCCATGAGTGAGCTATAGGTGATCGTAAGCCCCCCGCGCACGCACGCACATAAGGCGATGCCATCACATACTTTGAACTCTTCATACCCTCTCAAGACCTGCGCGCGCAGCGCGAGGTCATGCACCGAACCGTCGTGATAGTCGTAAACGACACTGCTTTCCCCGTTCTTCCCCTTGTCGGCCGCCTTTGCCCCTGACTTGCCCTTATCCTTGCTCTTTCCTTTGTTCGCGGGAACTGGACGTGGCGTCTTTGCCAATTCAATACACTTATAGTAAAAAAAAACGAATCAGCGATCCAACTTTCCACGGAAAGAATTTTAAATTACTACTCACTGCGTGGATCCAGAAGCCGGGTTCGGGTGAGACCATGAGCATCCGCCGTGAATGTGAATGAACGTTGTCGCACGTGTCATCGGAAACGAACAAGCTTCGGTCCTTTTAGTTTGACGAGCACGCATATAAGGGAGATACTAGCGTACTCAGAGAAACTGATCAGGGCTTTGGCGAGGCCAACCTGCCTGAGCATCTTGTCGCGCGAAACTGCCCGTTCGCGCGAAGTGTAGAAGAGTATATGCGCCTGCTCCTCAGCATCTTCGTCATCGTCGTTTACTGGGCCGTTAGGTTTAAGCAACGGGTTATAGATGGTCAGGTAGAGGAGGGCGGGCGGCAATCTGCTCATCTGCCCGTGCTGGTAGAAAGCAAGCCGCGGAGAGAGCAGTTGGGGCTGAGTGGGGTGATGGATAATGTCAAATTACAATTGGGGGGTCTCCTAGTGGTGGGTAGGTGTTCGAATATGTATGTGCTACTACTACTACTAGGTCTGCCGGTGGCTACCATTACACGACCGTCAAGAACACTCTTATCGGTTCTCGTACAGTATTAGGTATTCCATGTATCCGTCCCGTATTGCGTAGCTCGCGGAGAGGCTCGTGTAGAATCTGCTTCTAGTCGCTCGCTTAGTTCGTCATCCGAATCTATCTCCACCTCGTTCGACGACGTCGGCGATGCCTTCCCGAAATCAAACCGTTTTGTGGAGAGTACGAGCGGGTCTAACGAGTCCTGCAGCACCTCATCGAACTGAGAGTCAGCAAACGATGGCAACTCGCTATCACCCTCGTCTAGTGGCGGAGGAGAGGTGGAGATAGTGGACGAGGACTCTGATTGCGGTGTCGGCCAGCGGCCCGTGCTTGTCCAGTTGTGGCTTGCCTGTGGTGGGGGCTCCTTTTTCGCCGGGCCACTGGCAGATGATATAGATATTAAGGTGACGGGTTCGTCTGGGGGCGTCGGAAGTTGTTCATTGATAATCACGGGCACTGGCGTTTCCGTTAAACTGCTTGGTTCTGAATTTAACCGCGCAGCCTCGATTTTAGTGTGGGTTTTACCCCCGAGAGGGCGGGATGTCCGGCGCTTATAGAACAACAAGTAGGCGTCGGCGTTCTTAAAAGTTTTTCAAATGAGCAAGTGGTAATCACGTTTAGGGATTGAGCTTACCACAGCTGCCTCCGGCCGAGAAAGGGAGACGAACGCGTCGTCAAATTGATACCATTGTCTAGTAACGTCGTTGAACGCATGGGCGCGGTAATGTCCACCTCCGAGTCCGCCACGGTGCTCGTCTACGGCATAGAGGTCGTACAACAGCGGTTCATCGGGCTCCCCGGGGTCGACATCTACGCCCTGTTCCTGAAGTTGTTTTGCGATCTTGCCCTCCTGTACCATCTCTGTGAGGTCAAGCCCCTCGATTGGGAAGTCAACGAACGCCTCAATCTTGTCGCGTAGCGCACGCGAACTCGAGAAGCGTTTGAGATGCACGACGAGGACATCTGGGACGCTCCACAAGTCAAACTTCTTTGTTGCCTGCTGGTGCTTCTTGCATTGAGGGCAATACCAGGGGTCGTCCTCCCCCAATTCTTCCTCCCTTGTGAATTCATCAAGGCAATCTCGAAGCGAAATACCCCGTTGGCTCTTGGCAGTAGCAGCCTTGATCGCTTCGCTGTACTCGGGATGTATGAATGCCTCCCATGTATTGAATAACGCATGTTGAAAGGCCTGGGGAGCGGAACCAAAGTAGTAAGCCTTCATATTTTGGTCAAACTCGAGGAAGAGCGCATCGTCTGGTAGGAGTAGCATAGGTTCCTCGTTGCCCGGCGTGGTTAGTTCGTCGCGGCGCGTATCCCACGAATCAAAGCGCGAGCTGCTCATACCATACGCGAGACCCGTCCCGAATTCCTTGTGCCCTGACTGCACACGTAGGGTGAACGCGCCTGCTTTGACCCCGACTCGCAGCGGCTCTCCCGGAGAAGTCACCGCAAAAGTGTCACTAGGGCGGACTAATGGAGCAGCTGTAGACGCCTTGGTGGCCACCGGAGGAACTTCGTCATCGTCTGCATCGTCTGCATAGAGGAGGACCTTCTGATCGGCGATTTCACCCTCCTCTACCGGGACGACATCTCCGTTTTCCTTGATCTCAGTCATTGCGTCCTTCGGGGCTTCTGACGGTGCCGGAATGTGTACTTCTTCCATTTCCATGTCGGGGTCAGTTTCTTCGGGTGCCTCCCATGACCACAAGTCGCGAGCATTCTCCGTCCAACGCTGCAACTGCCCAACGACAACCTCCTTTATGCGCCTTGTACTGCGAGCGTCGTCCGGAGCGACCGCGACAACAAAGGGATACCCAAACAGCGAAGGGCTCGGGCGGCTGAACGTGTGTGTGATACGTCCGACAGTGGCGTCACACAAGAAGATAGGAATAATCAAGGGATCTTCCGGCTTGCGTGTGAAGTTGCGCGCTTGTTGAGCATGGCATGGTAACTCGTAGCATACGATCTTGTCATTCTCTGCCATCTCCCCACAGAGTTGTAAATCATCGAGGTTCTTGTAGAATCGATGTGAGAAGATCTCGAGAGTAAGAGCTGCATAAACGTCACAAGTCAGTAGGAGAAAAGAAAGGCGGGACTAGAGTTCTTTACGTGGTCTGGGTTTGTGTTCATCCATCGACCGAGGAGCGCCCGGAGATCTCGGAAGGTAGCATCACGACTAAGCTCTACAGGAATCTTCACGTGTGTCTCGTTCGTATCCCAAGGAATGTAATAGATTTCATGCCTCCACTTCTTGTTGATCGGCAGTGGTAAAGTGAGGTACATGAACGGATCAAAAGTGATCGAGACCTATGGTGGCGGAATCAGCACAAGAACCAAAGGTAGAGAGGGTCAACGCCCACACCTTCTTGCACTTCTGGACACACTAGTGTGCTCCTGTACTGCCCTTGAAAGAGGTCGACAATGACGCTGTCATTCCGCTTCATATAACCCTCCCAGCTCGATCGCGCGAGCTTCACAAGTTCGAGATTCCCGCCGCCGTTCCAATCCGGTTTTTCAACATACGGTTTCTTAAGTACGCGGTTGAGATCCTCGTGCAGTCCGTCCAGTAGAAAGGCGACAAACTCCTGGGTGTCGTGTTGTTGATACCCAGAGAATTGGGGGGCGAAGCGCGACAATATAGACTTGAATTCACGTGGGGAGTAGGAAGAGTTCTGAGAAGTGTCCGACCAAATGCGCTGGAGTAGCGCACCAAAGGACTGTGCGATCTCTCCGTGCATACCGAGAGGGTTATCAGGATTAAGCTCTTTTGTGAACACCCCAGCTGTGATTGTCGTTTAGACAGGACCCTCATTAGAGTGTACGGAGTGCATACTCAGGAAGTAGTCTGTCAGCTGAGGAGTGTGTGCGAGGACACTGAAGTGCGGAATTCATGAAGCAGGTATTGCCTCTGCAGGGGGTCAGTCCAGGGGCGCCTTAGGAGCGAGGAACTTACAAATTCCCCAAACCGAGGGTACCCGGCTTAATCGATGCCTTCGGTCGTGCGGTAATCGCGGTAGATTTGATCAATGCAGAAGAGCTAGATATACTCGATGATGAGGCTAACCCGTTCATCGTGAGGGGAGAACGGCCAAGGGAGGTGCTGCTACTTCCACTCATGCGGCCGAAGAAATCATTATCTTGATTGAAGAGCGGGAGGGGAGCTTGATCCTCGAGTGTGATAGTGTCGTTCGTATCGACCATGTCCGCGTTGTCAGTGATCCATCTACCATTCTCCTTGAACTCCACGACGAATGCGTCGCTCGCGCCGATGTCATCGCCGATCAGCTTGTCCCCGGGGTCGATGACGCGAGCCTCTGAGAGAGAGAGAGCGCCAGAGGGGTAATTCGTGCCTGTTGGCTCAGTGCCCAGGGTCACCTGCCAGATACGGTGCTCCTCGGTACGATTAAACTTGGCCGCAAGATCACGGTGAAGCGCACTTGTTGTAGAAACGTAGGAGGTGGTAAAATAAAACTCCTTATCGCCGTGAACCATCCGATTGGCGGGTTCATCCGTTAGGAGGAAGTAGCGGAAGCGTGGTGGATGCAGCTCTATGGAAGGCTCTCCTTGAATGCCACGGGTGATGACCCTTCTTTTTATGGGGTCTTGCCTCGGCGTGCCATATCTGCGTTCAGTGCGTGAGTAGAACAGGTACTCCTAATGGTGCAACAGCACGTACACGTTGGTAAGCCATTCCCAGACAGCCTCAGGAACACACTCAAAGTCGATGCCTTCGATGAGGTTCTCCTTCAACCCCCCATCAGTCTCGAGTAAAGGGGAGTTGTCGACGGGACCGAGATCTTCTTCTTTGACGCTCCCTTCTTTATCCACCTGACCGGTGGCGGCCTTCTCGAAGCGTCTGTACCAAGACTTTGAGAGGAGTGCCCATGTTGTCCCCTCTACGAGAGGCATTCCACGCATAGTTTCGACGGCATGGAACCGAAGATGGGTAGAAGAAGGGAGATCTTCGCGAATTGAGTCGTCGAAGGATGGATTAATTTGATGTGGGGCCGGAAGAAGAGTTGATTGAAGGACATCGGGCTCGCCCTGAGCATCCATGTAAGCGTCAATGTCGCTGGGAGTGGGATCAGATAAGGAAGGGGCAGTATCGTCGAGACGCGTGCTGCGCGTGACGGGGGAAGACGCGGTTGGATCTTCTGACGCTGAGCGTTTCCGAGAGGACGCGGATGTTGATGATTCCATTGAGAGCGATCTATAACGCTTGCGGCCCTCTGCGGTGGACAAAAGAGTGGGGTGTGAAGGCGCCGATGAGTTTGACAAATTCTGCATAGCCAGGCGGGGAAATGACTTTGGTTGTTTCGTGAACCCCTCTGAGTTCTTTTCTTTTAATCCGAGCGAGTCTCACCTTTGCGGGGATCTACATTCTTCCCACGGTCATCCTCAGTTGAGCTCTCTTCTCAGACTCGCTAGATGGGTGTACAGTGTCTGTCTTGCCCTCCCTCTTTACGCCTGACAATCCCTTGATTTTATTATCAGCCAAGCACTTCTTGAACAACTCTGCTTCTCTCGTCGTACAGTCACTCCAGGGGCTATGCGCGATCAATCCCAAGCTTGGCCTTGATACCACGAACAAAGGTTCGCCCATTTGTACTACTACATTGACCTCTCTAACTTATTATAGTCGTATTCCTTGCCGACCAAGACAAGTCCACAGTCGCACTCGTTTGTGGCGGGGGTTCCGGTCATGAGCCTTCTCATGCGGGCTTTGTCGGTGAGAACCAACTTGATTGTGCTGCCATCGCGAGATACAGATTCGGGATTTTGGTTAGGCAGCGGCATGTTGACGGGTAATAACGCCAATTTTGGCTGCTGGCGTTGACGTTCATTGGCGTTAGCTGCCGTATGTGGCAACGTATTTGCCTCTCCTGGACCCACCCAGGTACGCCGTGCAATCCAACTCGTTGACAACGACAAGGGGTAAGACAGACTCAACACCTCTTTTCGATCAACTCATCATTGCGACTGATTTGTAGAACTCTCATTATTGTCAAGTAAGCCGTATGCCATGTCCTTCGCCATCTCAAATCAAACTACTATGAAGAAATTACACGGGAGACGTTCTCAATTTCGGTCTTGCCAAAGAGCAATTCGCTGCGCAACACCCCTCCAAAGCAGATAAAGTCAAGTTCCTTGTCGTCGGAGATGACGTCGCCGTGGGTAAGACCCAGGGGAATATAGTCGGGCGCAGGTAACGCGCTTTCTGGCATGGTTCTACCTTTATTTGCTGAATTTATCAGGGGCCTTGCCGGGACTGTTCTTGTGTATAAGATCGCTGGCGCGTTAGCCCAGACTGGCGCAAGTCTTGAGGAGGTTTATTCTGTGGCTGAATGGGTATCGAAAAATATCGCTACAGTCGGCGTCGGTCTGGAACACTGCCACGTAACGTCTTATCCACCCGAGTCCGGGCTCGTTGAATCTCAGCTTCCCGCAGGTACCTGGGACTACCGCGGGTGAAGCACATCTAGGTTTTTCGGAAATTGAAATCGGGATGGGCATACACAACGAATCTGGGGCTCAGCGCGTCTCCCCTGTTCCTCCTCTCAGCGAGCTCGTCCAAACTCTTCTTGACCTCCTCTTATCCCAGAGCGACCCGGAGAGGGGATTCCTTCCCACCCAGGGTTCGGGAAAAGACAACGTCGTACTCCTTGTCAACAATCTTGGTGGTGTGAGCGAGCTCGAACTTGGGGGAATCGCCCGAGAAGTTGTCACCTCGTTGGCGGGCAGGGGCGTGTCGGTCCAGAGACTGATTAGCGGAACTTTCATGGTTCCTCATTCTTTTCATTTGTGTACGCGTCTCCGCTGATGCGAGTACATCGCAGACGAGTTTGAACATGCCCGGGTTTTCTCTCACTCTATTGCTTCTTCCGTCGTCCTCCTCTGATTCCGCTCCGCCGTCGGATGTTATACTTCGCTTGCTCGACGCGGGCACCTCTGCTCCTGGCTGGAAATGGACTTCCGGCGCCCCACCCTCTGCGCCATCTGCACCACCGGCTGTCCTCCCATCCGAGCGTGCCGCAGATCAAGGACAAAGAGTGCGTGCACAGGACGTGCATGGATTCGAGCGATCTGTAGAAAGGGCATGCAACGCCCTGAACAAGGCTGAACCCGAAATTACCAAGATGGATACCGTTTCCGGTGATGGGGACTGTGGCCTGACCCTACAAACAGGCGCAAATGGTACGTCTGCAAACCCCCCATAAGTCGTCAGCTACGACCCACTATGCTTCAATAATGCAGCCGTGCTCGCGCTTCTCCGCGCAGGCTCGGTCAGTGGCGAAGACGTCGTCGGCGCTCTCATCGCCGTGTCTGAAGTAGCAGCCGAGAAAATGGGCGGCACTAGCGGCGCTTTATACTCGTGAGCTCCTCCGTCTCTTGGCAACATCACATTTATCCGGCATAACTATGATAGCATCTTCTTTTCCGCTCTAGCACAGGCGCTGTCCTCTTCTGGCGTTGGCGTAGCAACCGCAGAAGACTGGTCCCGTGCCGTCTCTGTGGCACGCGAGCAACTGTACACATATACGCGTGCGCGCCCCCCATCCCGCACCCTCGTCGATCCTCTCGCTGCATTCGCCGACGCGTTCTCTGCCAGCCCGTCGGACTTGGAAAATGCAGTGAGGAAGGCCGCGGAGGCCGCTGAGGCAACGAGGGATGCAGAGGCCCGCGTTGGTAGGAGCGCGTACCTCGAGGGAGGGCTGCTAAAGCGGGAGAGGGTGCCGGACCCGGGTGCTTGGGGCGTCAAAGTACTCTTGGAAGCATTGGTAAGCACTAATTCGGTATAAGGGCAGTAAATGCCTCTTGTATGAGCAGCAAGAACTTGAAGCTCGATGGTGATGTATTGTATGATATTGGCGATTTCGGAAAGGCCCATGCTGTTATGTATTGTATTCGTATTACGTAGTGATGCGAAAAATGAGCGCCGTCGATTGCGAATGGCTGGAAATTGGATACTTCCACGCGAATTTTTTTGACAAAGTTATACAGTATTATACGTGTCGCAACGACCGCCAGTACGTGCGATCCATAGAGGGATCGGTTTGTGGATTCACGGTTTGGCGAATTTGGAGAGCATGAAGGGGGGTCAGATGACTATATGACGCAGTACGATTGTAATCGGGGAGAAGGGGTCCCATTTGATGATAAACTTCGCCCTGAATTTTAAAAGTGGGGGGAGGGGCATGGCCGTCGAACATGTTTCTTTCGAGCCGACCGGATCCGCCCGTTGATGTAAGCGCAAAACTTCGTCATAACGTTAAATATGAGGACAGAACTCTTAGAAGCGGAGAGACGTACATCGATCGAGTGCTCGGGATCGCTGACCCCATAGAGCGCGTCACTCAAGGCGTTCTTGCAATGGGGGGCTCGAGGTAAATGATGAGGGCCGGTCGCAGTGCTGGCCGTGGGGTAACCCAGGCTCTCCCAGTTCGCCGGGGTGGAACCACGAGTGTGGTTTCCACGCATATCGTCCCAACGTGGTGTGAGGGGCGCCGCGGGACATATGAGGAACCCGGCAGCTAGGACGGAGAGGCAGAGAGCCGGTAGTAGAGCACGATGACAGGTCACGAGATGGTGTCCACGATGTTGGGAGTGTGTGCGGCCAAAGAGCCTAAGGAAGGACAGGAACGCTGAGACTTGCTGGGAGGCAGGGCCTTTATGGTCGTGGTGCTCCGGGAATGACCTAGCAGGGATAACCGCGGAAACCGACGCAAGAAGCCGCAGAAGCTGCAGTGAGAAAGGTACATCAGGATCTAGGTCACCTCGGCACGCAGATCCGGATCCTGCTGGCGGCCCCGCCCATCCGATTCAGAGCCCCATCCGCACAGGAGATAGTAGATAAGGTCGTACGCGCCTGCGACCCCTATTAGTTCACGGGACGCGAACCGTCCGCGCCTCAGCCCTTGCATCCGATCCCGAGAGTTGAAGCTAGAGATGTATGGGCTTTCGACTTCGTAGGACCGCTGCCGGATATTCAAAAGGGCAAGCAATATATCTTGACTGCTATGGACCTAGGGACAGACTGGACGATTGCGCAGGCACGGCCGAATCGCGCGAAGTCATTGTTGCAATATTGAGGTACATTCTAACAACCTATGGAAAACCGGCCAAAGTCTTGACAGACAACGGAGAAGAGTTTACGTCGTACCTGGTCCAGAACGTCCTACGACGTTCTGGCATCGAGCACCAACATACGACGTCATATCACCCCAAAATAAATGGACATCTCAAAATTCAACGACATCTTGACGCAAACACTCGCTCGAATGACGGCGCTAGACTCAGTGGGACGAGTATTTGCTTGATGTGTCTTTATGAGAGCAGTTCAACTCCGCTCTTGTGTCAGGTGACAGGACTCGGACCTTGGTAGGCGAGGTTCTCGGCTGTATATCAGGAGGAACGGCGACGCACCGGTGGACGAGCTAGTGTGCGCGAGATGGGCTACTAGAAGTGCGTTAAATACTCGTCCCATTGAGTCTGACGCTGTGGCGTCGTTCGAGCGAGTGTTTACGTCAACACATCACCGGATTTTTCGAGATGTCCATTTGTTTTGGGTTGATACAGCGTCATACGCTGGTGCTTGATGCCAAAACGTCGTAGGACGTTCTGAATCAGGTACAACGTAAACTCCTCTCCATTGTCTGTCGGGACCTTGACCGGTTTTCTGTGGGTTGTTAGAATGTACCCCGACATTGCAACGACTTCACGCGATTGGTTCGGCGCTGCCTGCATTGTGGTCCAGTCGGTCCCTAGGTCCATAGCGGTCAAGAAATAGGTCGCCCCTTGAGTCTTCGGTAGTGGGCCTACGGAGTCGATAGCCCATACGTCTCTAGCTTCGACTGCCTCAAAATGCTCCTCACCACGCTCCACATTTGTGGCTTGTGCGAATTCATGACCAAACAGTGTTCGCCAATGTGTCGTTGGGCTACAGAATTAATGTTCGATATTATTTGTGTCAATACTAACACTGCAGTATTAACGTCAATTACTCAGTCCATATCTACAGGTGAGTATTTCTTGCAGTTCGACCAAGTCAGGGGTCCCGAGAGCTGTGACATATTGAGCCCAGAGTCAATATTGAAAGCGGAGAGAGACAAGTCTGGCGGAATGGACAGGATCCCATCCAACGACAGCCGAGAACCATCAGTGTTGCATGCTGGGTTCGAACTAGACGTGATGTCATTGAGGCCCGCCTTGCTGTCGCCATACAACCAGAGGTTCAAGAAGCCAAGCGGGGCCTTATCATGAAAAAGCAGGAAGTCATTAAGCAGTGGGATTATGCCCACTACGACCTGTGTGTGGCAGTCAGCCGGGTGCTCGAGGATAGACAACACAGGAGCCAGCGAAGGTGACTGTGAAATCATTTAGGCTCGATAGCACCGCCACGGGCTCTTCCGCGGCGCTGCTGCTGCACCGCTGAGGCGCATGCATAGTGCCCTCTACAGCGTGCGTGGTGAGCTGACATACGTTATCGGCACGACAGTTTGCATGTGAGTCTGAAACGCAGCGAGGAGCGCGTAGCCGATCGTGAGGAGAACGGTGTCGTTCGTCTCGACATGTCGATAGAGTTGATAGGACGCGCCGAGAAGATCGTTGGCTTGGGACACGGGCAAGCAAGTGACCTCCAGCCAGTTGCCGCCGTGTGTCATCAAAAACGAAGAGGGCACGCTGTAGTGTTCAAGCCAGGACTTGACGAGTCCGAGAGTATATAGGTAGGGCGGAACAAGCTCAGCGACCTGCTCCTGGGACAGGTGCGCGCCATATCTGCACCAGAGCAGCGGTTCGCGTGAGTATATGGGTGTACAGCAGAGTGACGGAGAGACGTGCCTTGGATGGTTGGGACTGCTGACCTTGTGGAGCGCGCCAATCAAGGTGTTCTCGCGATGCTTGAGGATAACGCGAAGGTCGATCGTGGTGCCGGCAAGGAAGGACCCAGGCTCTCCCAGTTCGCCAGGACGGCCTCCCAAGTGGGCTCGACACGCATGTCATCCTAAGGTGATGCGAGGGCCGTCGCGAGGCTTGTAAAGAACCCAGCGGCTAATACGAAGAGCCAGTAATAGCGCATGATGACACGAAACGCTTTCCGGGATACCGCGGAGGGCCTAAGTAAGACGGGAACGCTAGAGGCTGAAGAGGCAGGTATCGGAGCTTACTTCGAGGATGACCACGGATTTCATTATCTTATCCCCATTCCCAATCCTCTGTGGTCCGAGTAAATTGCGTCACTGACTGGAAAGGTCGCTTATGTAATAGCGTCGTTCCAAAAGAAGCGGTCCGTGGACAGGTCCGGGTCCACACTCCAGGGTTCCAAGCAACCAGTCGATGCAAGAACGGGGATGACTAGAATTGGAGCAGGGTTTTTCACCGTTGCCGAGCCTTTGTGGCGCGGCAAAGGTGGATCTGCGCAAGACAGTGACATGGGGTGACGTCACACGAGTTACCTGTTCGCTCATCCCATTGTCGAGATGAACACCGTTTGGCCAGCGTCTGAGCACACGTCACTCAATATGAATAGGTTCGAGAAACGGGCTCGAGGATCCACCAAAGCACCCAATAATGGCGGCATCTCCATTATGGGCTCGGGTCAAGAAGCTGAACGCAATAACGAGGCTCTGATCATCCGAAGCTTGGAACAGTTGGAAAAGGGGGTAAAAGCGGTTATCATAAGTGTACGTCCGCTCTGTATTCTGCTGCACTAGCACTGTCATGAATGTTCACATGTTCACACATGCTGCGATAAAGGCCAGCGCAATTGGCGCTAGCCTCATCTGGTGCATCATTCACGGCATTCAGAATCTGCAGGCAGCGAGGACGGCACAAAAGGCAAGACATTACCTGGATCTATACGCTACCTCTCCGCGGGTCGCCGTTCCTCCCATTCCACATGCCCTTGATTCGGCTCTCGCCCCATCGGGTTTCGGCCTGCTATGGGCGAATGCTTACTGGATCACGAGTCTTGTCTTTGGTCTTTCCGCGATATCCATCGCGGTTCTCGTAAAGTCAAAGATTCAAGAACACAAGATTGTCCTTCAATGTCGCGGCCAGTCGTTGGAGAAGGCACTCGTGCAGGAGTCCTTGGATGGAGGCGCGGAGGCTTGGTACATGTCAGAGGCGACGGATACGATGTACCGGCTTCTCCAGGTCACTTTCGTCGTATTCCTCCTGGGGCACGTCAATTCCTTCCTTTACCCTCTTGGTGCCACGATCTTCATCCCGACTGTCATCTGGTGTTTGCTTTACGTCTTCGGTGCCATTGGTTTGACCGTAAGCTCAGAACAACCACCCCAGAGCCCATCCCCAGGTTAGAACCTTCATCTTAACACATTCAATCCGTGGGTAGAGTGCATTGATTAGGCATGCGGTGACTTGGAGGCGCTGGAGACCTGGGGCGGGGGTGAGCGACAGTTGATCCGGGATGGGTTGACAATGAGAAAGGCTAGAGAGCTACCGCATGGCCCAATGTGGTAGTACCGATGGACTATGATAGAACAAAGTGTAGCATGTAATACCTAGAATCTGACTATATGCCGGGGGCCAAGCTGGTTGTGAAGAATGTCCCTACCCATTTGAACTTGTTGGTCAACGTTTGAATCAGCCGCCGTCTCCCCTCAAAACTGTGGCCAGATGGTCGATGTGCTTGTTCGGACTAATCACATCTTCAGGGACGACGTGAGAGGGAAAGGGGTGCATTGGGTAGGAGCAGAAGGACAGTAGCGTGGCAACCACGATGCATGACGATGTCCAAATTGGCTGGTGGGCGCTATGACAGGCGCCGACTCGGGAATTTACTCAGAATCGAACTTGAAACACGAGCGCTTGACGTGTCTCCCCTCTCTCAACTTATCTTATCTGCATTCCGTACGACTTTTAGTGATCCGGGACGGACAAGCTTCTACAAGTTCAAGTGTTGATCTCGAAACCCAGCCCGAGAATTCGGGTGTGTTCTTCATTTCTCCCCTTCTTTACGATGAAGTCGGGGTGGTTGACGTTTATGAAATGAGCATTCGCGCGTCCGGATGCCGTGCTGAACCCCTCAGGCACTGAAAGTAACACGCCAACGGAGAAGTAGATGCCGCCAAGATCAGGCCGGCTCCCATTCGCTAGCGCTTGACCAGAAAGAGGGTGACAACTTGAATGTGCTCATCACAAGTTCGAGAAAAAGAAAGCTGCACGCATAACGATAAAGCATGACCATAACCAGCGAGATGAGAGAGGAGCACTATAGGCGTGAGAGACGTAATGAGTCATAAAGAGATGAAGAACCATACAATGCATGCGTGGTAGGGCGCAGAACGAACCTAACTCAGGACATGAATGAGACATTGATGGACTGTAACCTGACATATCCAGCACAAAACCAGTCATCATGAATTCAGACAGGGAATCAACGTTAATCAACGCCGATGGTGTGATGAGTATTAGGGCGTCAAAGTACTCCTGGAAGCATTGGAGAGGGGATAACTCAGTATAAGGGCAGCAAATGTCTCCGCTTCGAACCTCCGAGCCTTGTATGAGCAGCAAGACCTTAAGCTCGATGTACGGAAATAAGTGGTGATGTATTGGTATGATATTTATTGATCAAAATAAATTTGGTTGTCCTGTTCAATAGGCAGGATCGACAAGTTGGTAACCGCGCTCTCGAGGAGTCCCCATGGCACCAACTCGCCGTTGCCGGGCCTTTGTGGCGCGGCAAGGGTGGATCTCCTATGCACAGGACAGTGGGCCGACGTCACACGAGTTATCACCGCTATTTGCATTGATGAACATCGCCCGACCAGCGCCTGAGCACGACGAGATCATGTCGCTCAGGACTGAGACACGGGCTCGAGCATCCACCGAAGCACCTAACAATGGTGGTATCCGCAGTAGGGGCTCGAGTCCAGGAGCCGAACGCAATAACGAGGCTCTGAGAATCCGAATCCGAGGCTTGGAACAGCAGGAAAAGGATATTAATGTGGTTATCATAACTGTACGTTTATTCAGTTTTCTGCTGCGCTGACATGGTCTTGAATATTCACGCATGCTGCGACAAAGGCATGCCCAATCTGCGTTAGCCTCATTTGGTTCATCGTTCGCAGCATTCAGAACCTGCAGGTGGAGAGGGTGGCACAAAATTATCAGGATCTATACACTGCAATATTCTCGCACGTACCTCGGACAAGTTTCTTCACCCCTCCGCAGGTCACCGTTCCTCCCGTTCCACATGCCCCTGATCCAGCCCTCGCCCCATCGGGTTTCGACCTGCTATGGGTAAATGTTTACTGGGTCACGAGCCTTGTGTTCGGTCTTTCCACGATATCCATCGCGGTTTTCGCCAAAGTTCTCATCAAGCAAAAGATTCGGGATCACAGGACTGTCCTTCGACATCACGGCAGGCCGTTGGAGAAGGCACGGATGCATGAATTCTTGGATGGAGACGCGGAGGCTTGGTTCATGCACGAGGCGACGGATACGACGTACCGGCTTCTCCAGGTCTCTCTCGTCGTATTCCTGCTGGGGCACATCGATTCCTTCCTTTTCCCTCTTGGTGCTACGGTCTTCATCCCCACCGTCATCTGTGGTTTGCTTTACGCCGCCGCCATCAGACCGACCACAAGCTGAACAGCTGTCGCGGAGCCCAGTTTTAGGTTAGAACTCCATCTCATCCCTTAAATCCGTGGATTAGAACCCATCTTAGGCATGCGATGACTCAGAGGCGTTGGAGACTTGGTGCAAGGATGAGAGACAGTTAGTCCGGGATGGGGTTAACAATGACAATGACGAAGGGAGAGCTAGCGCACAACCTAATGTAGTGCTACTGATGGACTAGAACAAAGTGCAGCATGTAATACCTCAAGTCTGAAACCCCAACGGTTTGAATCAGTCATCTTTCCTCAAAGTGGTGACTAGATGGTCGATATTCAGGAGAGACTAGCACATCTCCAGAAACGACATGAGAGGGAAAGGGGTGCGTGGCAATGATGTTGGAAAGCGGGCGCTATAAATGCCCGAAATAATGACAAGCGCCGACTCTGGGAATTTACGAATTCGAGATACGAGCGCTTCAAGTTGACGTGTGTTCCCCTCCCTCGACCTATCTTATCTATGTTCTGTACGACTTTTGGTTATCCGGGACGAGCAAGCTTCTAAAAATCGGTGTTGATCTCGAGAACTAGCCCAAGTATTTTCTCTCTCACAATGGGCACTCATCCGAGTCCTTTGCGATGAAGTTGGAGGGGTTAACGTTTATGAAATGAGCATTTGCGCGTCCGGATGCGGTGGGTGAACCCCTCAGGCCTCAGGCCTCGGGCCCAGACTGGGAGTAACGCACCAACGGAGAAGCAGATACTGCCAAGATCGGGCTGGCTCGCCAGCCCATTCACTTGCGATGACCAGAAGAAAGAGAGTGACAACAACTTGAATGTGCTTAACATGTTCGAGAAAAAGGAAGTTGCACACATAACGATAAAGCATCGACCATAGCCAGTAGGATGAGAGAGGTGCATTATAGGTGTGAGAGATCTCGTAATGAATCGTAAAGAGATGAAGGAAGGAAACCATACAGTATGCGTGGTACTAGTAGGGCTCCTAGAAGCATTGGAAAGGGTCCAACTCGGTATAAGGACAGGCCTCCGGTCTTCAAGGTGTGTGAGTAGCAAGAGCTTCTCGATATATGGAAATAAGTGGTGATGTATTGTATGATACGTGTTGATCACTACATTTGGTTGTCCTGTTTAATAAGCAGAATCGACAGGGCGGGATTGCGACGTTGAGCGATAGCCTGTCTGTATATCCAAACGCACGCGACCGAGAAGATGTGCATAGTGAGTGAGAAAACGATGGGATAAAAGCCAAGATTGGTTAGTTGGTGTAGCTAATGACTGTACAGCGTGCGCGGCACCAAGAATTGGAGTTGAGTTTTGTGAGAGCTGCCGAGCATCTGTGGCACGGCACTGGGGGATCTGCACAAGATAGTGACGTTGTTGACGTCACACGAGTTATCTCCCCGTTCTTAAACATCAACGCCTGAGCAAGACGAGAACACGTCACTCAATATGGATTGGTTCGAGAAACGGGCTCGAGCATTCACCAAAGCACTCATTAATGGCATTACCTGCAGTAGAAGCCCGAGTCAACCAGCCGAACGCAGTAGCGAGGTTCTGAGCATCCGAGGCTTGGTACAGCGGGAAAAGTACATGAATGCGATTATCATGACTGTATGTTGGCTCGGTTTTCTGCTGCACTGGCCATGAATGTTCACGCATGCTGCGATAAAGGCTGGCCCAATTTGCGCTAACCTCATCTGGTGCTACATTCGCAATTTTCAGCAGAACCTGCAGGCACCGAGGACAGCCGAACAACATTACCTGGATATATACGCTGCATTATTCTCGCACGTACCTCAGATAAATTCCTTCATATCTCCGCGGGTCGTCGTTCCTCCCGTTCCACATGCCCCTGATCCAGCCGCGCTCGCTCTATGGGCAAATGTTTACTGGGGCTTGAGTCTTGTCTCCGGTCTTTTCGCGATAGCCTTCGCGGTTCTCGTCAAGAAAAGTATTCGGAATCACAAGGATGTCCTTCGACGTCACGGCCAGCTACATATGCGGAAGTCTTTGGAGAGAGACGTGAAGGCTTGGTTCATATCCCAGGGGACGGATGAAGTGTACCGGCTTTTCCAGATTTTTCTCGTCGGATTCATCCTGGGGTATACTAATTCCTTCCTTGGGCACATCAATTCCTACCTTGGTATCACGGTCATCGTCCCGCTTATCTTCTTCAGCATCTTTTACTCCTGAGTCTGTGGCACCGGTTCGACCATTAGCCCATAACAACTGTCCCAGAGCCCTTCCCTAGGTTAGAACTTCCATATCAACCCCTTAAATCCGTGGGTGAAATCCATCGATAAGGGATGGGGAGACTCAGAGGCGTTGGAGACTTGGTACAAGGGTGAGCGACAGTGGTTCGGGATAGGGTAGACAATGTTAAAGGCCAGGGAAGAGCTAGCGCACAGCCTAATGTAGTGGTGCCGATGAACTTGAACAAAGTGTAGCATGTAATACCTCGAGTTCGACTGTGTTGGAGGTTAAACTGGTTATGTCGAAGGTCCTCGTACTTGTTAGTCAACGAAAGCCAGAGGTGAATTCCTGACGGTTTAGATCAGTCGTCGTCTTCCCTCAAAGTGGTGGCTAGATAGTCGATGTTCAGGAGAGAGTAATCACATCCTCAGGAATGACGTGGGAGGAAAAGGGGTGCATTGGGTAAGAGCAGCTTGGTTGCCAAGATGATGCATTATGTCCGAGTTGGCTGATGGGCAATTCGGGAATTACCTAATCGAATTCGAGACACGAGTGCTTGACGTGTGCTCCCCTCTCTCAATTATCTTATCCGCGTTCTGTACGACTTTAAGTGATCCGGGAAGCTTCTACAAGTTCAAGGTGTTGATCACGAGTACTAGCCCGAGTATTCGGACGTGTTTTTGTATTTTCTCTCGTACTAGGCGCTCGTCCTTTTCGGTGATGAAATTGGAGGGGTTGACGTTTACGATATGAGCATTCGCGTGTACGGACGCAGTAGTGAATCCCTTGGGCCCTCACTAGAAGTAACACGCCAACGGAGAAGCAGACTAGAATCAGATGCCGGATCAGGTTAGCGCATGGCATGAGGGTGACAAGTGAGTGTTCTCACCCAGGTGTGGTGTCGCGCCCACCTTTGGTGTGACTGAACGACTTGTTAAAACGAGAAAAGCAGAAATATGAGTGAGAGTGTTCTGATTCTGTATCGTATGAAAACCGTAGACTGAATACATCTTTCAAGACTCTTGGCAATGATGTGTACACTTACGCGTCCACTACCCGTATCGTACCGTACAAGAGACATAACCCTCGGACCCGGCTACGACTACTTAAGACTTATTCGAAGGGTCTGCCGCAACGACAGACGCAATGGGACGCCGAGTATTTGCCCGATGTGTTCCTGGCCAGGTCGAGCGCGAGGCCAATCGGAGCTCATCCGCCAAAAGCCCCCAAAGAAGTTTAGCCGCTCTCACCCCTCTAGAGCACGAAGCCATCAAGCGCATCATCGAAGGAGGCTTGAAGGGAGGCGTAATCGGGCCATCCGAGTCACCATGGTCTTCGCCCCTTCTGCCAGCCCCAAAGAAGGATGGTACGCTTTGTATCTGCGTATACTTCAGGGCTCTCAATGTACTAAAGGTGGACGAAATCACATTTGATCAAGTGTCCAGTTTATTGAGAGCCATCCTTCTTTGAGTTGCAGCAGTGGTGATGACCAAGGTGGGTCTGACGGCTCGATTACGCCCTCCTTCAAGCCCTCATCGGCCTCATCAACGAAGCGCTTGATAGCTTCGTGCTCCAGCGGGGTGAGCGGGCGGCCAAACTTCTTGACGGGGCGGTGGACACTTGACGGGACACTTTGACTAAATACACATATCAAGACTCTTGGCGCTGACGCGTACGCTGACACATCCACTACTATCGTACAGTAAGTTACAAAAGAATGTCTGAGACATAATCTTCGGATAAAACTACTTACAGTTAAGACTTATTCGAGACCCTTCGGTCACGGGCGAGGCATGCTAACAAATTGTTGTTGTAAGCTCCGCGTTTGGTGAGGCCACCGTCTTTACAGTAGTCTCATTAATACTAGAATATTGGCACACAAACAAGCCGAACGAGTTGTTGACGAACACGATAGCAATGCTCGATCTAGCTTTTGGGTAGCGCGTCCTTCTGGCACAGCGGTATCGCCAAATTTGGTCGGGGTGAAATCCCACTTGTGTTACCCATACCTGGCCCTTGCACCACCGGTTATGGGGCCATCAAAATATGTGTGAGAAAAGGTTTCCGAGGTTCCAAAAAAAAATAATATTGAAGACGTAAAACCTCAGCTCAAACTGCCCTGCAGTCAGATCTGGCAGATAGACGCCAGGTCATCATGTGCCTGTACTGCCGCCCGCATCGTGGGTTCGTTCGCGCTTCCACAATGCAACGCATTCAAGTTCGGCCATCCTCGCAATCTCTCTCGCCTTCTTAGACGCATCGTCGGGACACGCATTGCGACCGCCACCTCCCAAGACGCGACACTGACCCTGTCAACAACCTCGTCACACCGCTAGTGGTCAGGTCTCCTTCGTTAAAACGGATAAATTATCGTTTCTAAGCTCTGTGACCGTGTAGAACACCTGATTTATTCATTCAAAAGCCATGTCGCGAACGATGATTCGTGGCACAGGCGCGGCGTCGCTTGCGTGCTAGGCTGACGCCTATTACATCGAGATGTTACTCACCGAACTAGTAGGAAAGGTTGAGATCATCCCTGACTGGTCAGCGCTGCTGACGCGATCTGACGAGTCACTCATCGTGCGAGGGACGGTGAACGAAAATCTGATACGAGCGCGTGCGAGTTGACGTTATCAGGCGCTTTCGGGGTTTCGAATCGAAGAAGACGATGAAAGCGATGGTGGACTTACAAAAGATTGGGCGCCGACAATAAAAAATGCACTCAAGAATGTTCGGAGGATTTGATAATCACTTCGAAGCGGCGAAGCCGTTTTGCATTTATGAAGTGAATATGGAATTCAGGCCTTATTCAGGTCCATAGAGGTGGGAAGCGGTTTG
Organism: Lactarius psammicola; assembly: GCA_025769895.1. Classification (NCBI taxonomy): domain Eukaryota; kingdom Fungi; phylum Basidiomycota; class Agaricomycetes; order Russulales; family Russulaceae; genus Lactarius; species Lactarius psammicola. The sequence goes on along the minus strand of WTXK01000026.1, from coordinate 1,975 downwards.
GACAGAAGAATGGGTCAGGGAAATCCTTGCACACGACTACGAAGCCGACATGTCCAGACTCGAACGCTTCGCTTCGGAAGTGGGCCATCGATTTGTGCATCCTGGTAGTGCTTTCTTATTTTCAGGAATCGTCGAGTAAAATGCCCACAGACCACGCAGACCCTAACAGTTGTGCGTCAATTACATTGATTTTTTGGATACGGGTGCATGTTTCGCCAGATACGATATCAAATTACAAATATCTAACCACAGTGCGACACCAATAGAAGACATACAGTACGGCAGACAACAGTGTCAAAACGCGCCTCAGACCCTCCATAAAGTACATTGTTTCCCGAGACATACAAAATGAACAAGTTAAGCAGTTGGACCGGCAACGAAATGAAACGAGGTAGGGTCGGAGGGATCGCTTTGAGAGATCTTTTCAGGTCAACTATTGACCTTGAGAAACGGAAGAACACAGAATGAGTTGGTTGCGGCGTACCTTAGAGAACGGGAGAAGTCTGTGCAGATGGAAAGAGTGAAGCGGAATTAAAAATAGAAAAATTGGTGGCCCGCCCGCCCACCCACTATACTTACCACCTTCATTACGGACCTAGGGTCATTTCAAATGATCAAAGCAAAAGAGAAGAGAAACTGGGTAAACCGCCCGCCCACCCACTGATACGTACCAAGGAAAAGATGGTGACGCCAGAGGCGTCACCTTCAATAGAGTGCAAGAGCTTACCGGTCACCCACCCTCCGTCCCGCACTTACCCATCACCCTGCTTGACCAAGATATCCTAGGCGAGTGCAAGCGAGTCGATCAAGGAGAGCTTGGCTATTTCGCACCCGAGAGCAAAAGTCCAGTTCCACTAGCTCAATGAAGGTGCAGCGTTTCCGCGCACAACTTCAGCGTCGCCATAGAACCAGAGCAGTAAATCGGGTTTTTGGAAGACAGGCAGCCAGAGAAACACCAGGAACGTGAGCGCAGCTCGAAAGGCAAGGTGCATGTTGACGAAGTCGCGCGTCCGGCGAAGGTGCAAACAGGGGTGCACAACTTCCCGCGCGGAGAGAGAAAAAAAACATGGAAGCGGTGCACGTAGTAACCACAGTGCGGTGTCGCTGCCATACCAGATAGACAGAGCACAAGTTTGCTTCATGAATGCGGCAGGCAGAACCTAGATGTAGCGGACGCCGGACACGAATCGGAGACCAGCAACGACCATTAGCAATGCCTTTCGAGTGTACGCGGCGCCAGGACGACTTGAAGTGGAAACGGGCAGTGCGGGCGCATTCGGCGTTCGGGGCAGTTTACAGAGGCGGCGGCGTGGTTGTAGCATTGGAGACCCCGTGGCACTGAGTAGATCATTGGTGACCCTGGGAGAGACCGTTTGAAACAGAACAGATTCGGCAGCTAGCGCCGAGATCGCGAGTGGAGGAAAGCTACGGTAGTGGCAATGGCCCGAAGCGAGACCGCGGCGCAGAAGTTTTTGCTGTTACAACAAGAAACTTGATCGGTCGGACACAGCAGGCCGCAGGACGCAGACAAACAAACACCGCCAGGTAGCCGACGCCAGAGATCAGAGAAGATTCGCTTTGACAGAAGCCATAACAGACAGCAGCAGAAAGCAGACAGGGACTGAGAATGAGCGTTGGACGGCGGATGCTGGACCCATGTAAACAGACTCATGGCCCAATATATATCCGCAGAAGCGCGGGCGCCACTTGCGGGGGGTTGTGCCACATTGAGGGTCCAAGCCTGCACAGTCGCCACATGATTTGATTTTTGCGCAACAAAATTGCAATACGTGACCGCCGAGATGACCGCCAAAGACGCACACCATAGAGCCGCTTGATCAACAAAGACGGCAAGGACAAAGCTTGAATTGGAATTTGTGGCTCGTCGTAGAGCATGGCCAAAGCCACCATTGTATGGCCACCGTCCCTGCCCAGGCACGTCCCGCCACCCGACACACGTCCGTCACGTGATCAG